>QGSO01000220.1:0-247300 GCA_011037825.1 Carya cathayensis | reverse complement strand
AAATTCTCTAATTTACTAGCCAAATTTATATTCATAATCAATCGAAAGAGGCCTTGATAAATTCAAGCTTTTGTTGTGCCTTACGTCAACAACAAAACAAGAGCAAGAGCCGCAATCTATGTTCCATTTGAATCCGACTAGTAATTTAGTGAAATCAACATTAAACAATAAAATATTGCATCAAACTAGAATCTAAAATAAATTAATCTCATTCCACAACCCAAGCTTTAGTAATTAGTTACACATGATATTTTTAGTAACAAAAATAAATCTAAGTGGAACCATATCAAAAACTAAGAAAATATAAATAAACTTTAGAATGAAATAAAAATAAAAAGTCTATAATATCAACTCGAAGAAATAAGACAAACTAAATTAAAGAAATAAAATTGAAACCAAAACTAGGTAATAAACTTGAAACTCCAACAAGGAAATAAACTTGAAACTCCAACAAGGTAATAAAATTGAAACTCCAACAAGGTAATAAAATTGAAACTATTACAAGGTAATAAACTTGAAACTAAAAAGGAAATAAACTTCAAACTAACTCCCCCTTCGGCCTGCTGTCTTCCCTTCATTTTATAGGTGTTGTCCGTGAGTTATATGAGTGGGAGGCTTGCATGTGCTGCTTTGCTTTTCTTCCTTTTGCATGTGCATGTGTTGACTGCATGTTAGCCGTGTGAGTGTTTCATTTTCTGCTTCATGTCCTGCATGTGCCTTGGAACTTTCTGCATGTGTTTTCTGCACTTTCTTGCATTTTCTGCATGTTGCTTTGTTCTCTTTATTTTTCTGCAGTAGGTGCCGTGTGATGCTTATGTTATTTTTCTGCTGCATGTTTATGCTTTTTCTGCATGTGAGTTGAACTTTCTGCAAGTGCATGTGTCCATTTTCTGCAAGTGAGTTGAACTTTCTGCATGTGTTGTCTTTATCCTCTGCATTTCTTTTTTCTGCTGCTGTTTTGCCGTGTATGAGTGGTTCTTGCATGTGCATGAGTTGTGTGCTACCCGAGTGGTTCATGTGTGTTGTCCACATTTTCTGCATGTGAAGTGGTTGCTGTACGTGGTTGCTGCATTGTTGATTTCTGCATGTGTTTCTTTCATTTTCACGGCCAGAAGGAGGGGCCATAGTGCAAGAGGAGTAAATGCAAGAGAGCAAAAAAAAGAAAGATGCACAATGAACTACGTAGCCATTTTGATAAGTATGAGGAGCACTTGGTGGTGGAACATTTGAAGNAAAATCCTCTTGGTGGTGTAGTTGGCAACTAACAATGTTACCACCGATGCGTCACCATGTGAGTACAAGACTCCTTCACAATCTTATTCCCCAAAGGAGATGCTCTCAGTGCTTTTTTGTCTCGGCTACTTGGGAGGTCTATCAGTCATGTATACTTCTTCATATCTTGCCCTGCGGGCTTCTGCTTTCCCATTGGACGTAGTGGTCTACCCCCAATGAATGCTCCTGCAATATTACGGATGTCGCCTAGGGGTTCCTTGCTATAATCTAGGTTCTAGCAAGGAGCATCTCAATCGCCCCCTTTACTTATCAAAATGTTCTCCCGATCTCACTCTTTTCTTGGGCTTCAAATGTTCCACCACCAAGTGCTCCTCATACTTATCAAAATGGCTACGTAGTTCATTGTGCATCTTTCTTTTTTTTGCTCTCTTTGCATTTACTCCTCTTGCACTATGCGCCCCTCCTTCTGGCCGTTCACTGAGGTTCTGAATGGCACCCTCACTCCAATTTTGGTTCTTGCATTTCAAGCTCTCATTTTCTTGGTGGAGGGCCCCCATGGTTTTGCACATCTTCTTTAGTTGCTATTCAATCTCCATAAGTCATGCGTCCATATTCATAAAGGTGGTTTCCTGGTCACGAGTTGTATGGGGGGGTGTTGTAACGAGCATGTGAAAACAAATTGGAATGTCTTTAAAGTGTAACATCCCATTCCCGGAGGTCCAAAAAGTTAGCTCCTATTACCTAACACCATCTCCAATAACACAATTATATATCATTCATAGGCTTCATAAAAATATGAACTTATTTCTTCAACACAAATATTCATGTTCCTCCACAGAGACACCAAAGAAATACATTGATAAAATAAATTAAAATCTTCACAAAGACTCGAAAATAGCCAAAACTCAAAATACTAAAATAATAAAAAATAATAAATCTACTAAATAGGACTCTCCAATAAATACTTGTACTCTTTGGCACTTATTCCTCTATGATCTTCAAACATTGCTAACACTTTCTACTCTTGATCTCCAACTGAACCATCAAAATTAACTGAAAAATATTGTGGAGATAAAAGGTGAGTTATCAATAACTCAATAGGTAAAGAACATATACTAGTATGTAAACATGAGCATTTATAGAATTTTGAATGCAGAACAAAACATTTACTTTCAGAATGTAGAATCCAAACATGTTATCAAAAATATCATAGTGAAAGTTTCAGAAACATTCATATTCAAACATCCTTTGGCATAGCATAATTTGAGACATCATCTTCATATTATATCAGAGTATCACATCGAGACAAAGACCATCTTTAACCCCTTGATAGGGTTATAAACTACCACTATACCCGTGGCTGGGTCGTGTATACCACTAGTATCACCCGTGTCCAGGCCTTAATGGAATAGAGCAAGAACATAACAGAAGTAGATACAGATATAGAATCAAAAATTCATACCAAAGGTTTTCAGTTGCCACATCATATCAAAATAGAGTATTGAACAAATTAAAGATCATTTCACATATTCAAAAATAGATTCAGAACATCTTCACATTAGAAGCACAAAATTTCAAATTTCTTATTCACTCTTTTTTTGCACAGGTCAAAAACAAAATACCAAAAATAAGTTCATATCTAGACTAGTCACGACAGGAAATACTTTCTTCTTATACAAAGTTTCATGAGTAATGCAGAACACATGACTGAGGTTGTTTTCACATTTCTTTTCAAAACATATCATGCACATTTTTCATAAAATCTACCTTCATCCTCTCTTTTATGCAAAGTCTAGTATAGGAACTTCGCTTACCTCTATCTTTTAATTTCTCTAAATTTCTTAACAACAGTGCCAAAGAGATATCAATTGTCATCTATAAAATAATCATGAAACCTGAGCATAGTTTCAATTGAACATGGACTTCATAATTAAAACCTGAGATATTAAAGATCTATACTTCTCTAATGGCTAAGATCCTCAAAAGCCTAAAATATCATCGCTTCCCAAAATACTTTAATGTTTCATAATTTCAAATCATCATGTAATTAAACTTTAACATTTCCCCACATTTGTAACATCTTATTTCTCTTAATTTAATCATAAGAATATGCTACCAAATGCTACGACCATTTACTGTGCAGGGGCATATATGTAAATTTAAATTTTTAAGAGTTTAACAATTGATGTGTATTAACCAGTGAAAAATAGAAGGCTTACAGCAAAGTAACCATGCGATGTGGGTTGTGATTTTTCTTGCTTGGGTGAGTGATGGCAGGGTGGAGTATGGTGGCGCGGGGAGTAGTACGACCGATCTATCGTGGTTGGTTGGTGTAGAATCTGCGACGGGTAGTTGCTGTTTCCAGCAAGAAATGATGGATGAAACTAAGGGACATGGGGTCTTGTTTTCCCTTGGCCATGCTCTGTTGTTAGGTATAAAAACAAAGGATGTTTGGGGACATGCATGGGTGGCTGATACCAAGGACTAAGCGTCGATCGATAGTTTCTTTTGTGCATGGAGGACTCATGGTTTCTATTTGTGTGGGTAGGTATTTTTGTGAGATGAAGGTTGGCGATTTTGGTTGGGCGGAGTTTTTGACATGGGAGAGAGTCCTCATGCTCTTGGGGCGATGCACATGGGGTGAGGGGTTTCTGCAAACTTCTGCTTCTAGCAAAGGTGGTGGTTCTACTATCGGTTGCAGCATGGCAAGGGTTGAGGTGTGCGGGTTTCAAAAAGGATAGGTGAAACTGGTTTGGTGGCTAGGCTGTGGCCGAGGAAATAGAGGTTGTGAGTGCTAGGGGGTGATTTCCATGGCTCTTATCTGCAATGATATTGTTGAAGTAGGGTGGTTGCTAAAGACAGAGTCTTGTTGGGTTCTTGGTACAAGTTGTTGTGTAAGGTAGTAACTGTGGAGGAGAAATGCAGTTCGCATTGAGCTTGAGATGGTGTCGAGTATGATGACTGTACGTGTCTATATATATATATATATATATTTATCTATATGTGTTTGTGTGTGTGCACGCGCGCGCACGTGTTGGCTTGTGATTTGGGTTGACGAGGAGGGGAGGTCGCAGCAATGGAGGGAGGTGTATCAATGCTGTGAAAGTACATGCATGGAGGGAAGCGGTTGATGGTTGTTTTCGTGCTTGATGGGCGCTTCTTGGACGTGGGGATGTGGGGAGGGAATGTGGAGGCCACTGAGGATGGTGTGGCCGTGCAATGCTTGATGCTAAGTTATGGAGAAGGTGCGGCAATCCTAACTTGGAAAGTTTCTACATACGTGAGGGTATACATGTGTATATATATATAGCTAGAAACCCTAGAGAGGAAAATGAGAGAGAGAACGTGCATGAGAGGTTGAGTAGATGGGTTTGGACTTTTTAGAGTAAACTTTTGGGCTTCCTAATATATTAAAAATATAAATTTATAAAATGTGTGCTTAGCCTGAGCGCGGTGTTGGGCCTGGGTGATATATCAAGCATCTTTCTCTATCCCATAGACGGCAACACTATTTGTGACTTGTTTCATCACCAACTGATCACAGATGCTAACCTACAACAAAGAGAGAGGAAAGCTCACTGTGCCTGGTGCACCTCCAACGCTAAAGTTAGAGATATGTATGTGTTGCTTGACAATAAGAGGTCTGGAGACTTACTTTGGGCTGTTAGCGTTGATTCCTTACATAGGTGTGAATAGTTGCTGGTAAGGATAGGTTAACCCTTCCCCAAATTTTAGGGTCTTGATCACTAGGTTATGGAGATATGAGTTCTGAAGAAAATGAATAATATAATGAGGATGAACATCTTGAGTATTTCTCTTTTATGAATGAGTAAAGAACACGAATTGTTGATGACTACCGTGTTAATTTTATGAGGGGCAATATGATGCATGTGGGCGAGTGTATGGTGTGTCTATAGCTCTCTCGCCTACTAGGCTCCTTATATGGGCTTCTTACTATGTATTGTTGGGCCCGTTTAGCATTAACAACAATATCCCTCCAATTGGAGTGGAGTCGGATTTAGGCTTTCTTTGGGCTTTCTTTTTTTAGCTTAATATTTAGCCCATTTTAAAAAGTAATTTTTTGTGAGCTTCCAAATTTCAATTTTTTTCAAAAAATTCAGAACTAAAACTAAATTGCTAATTTACTTATATACTAATATGTAACTTATTTTTATACTAGACTTACATTATAGTGTCTAATTACATGTTATCATACTATAGTATTACATATTATTTTTAGTGTTTAATTACATGTTATTATATTTTACTAGTGTCTAACTTATTTATAACTTATTTATACACTAATGTTATTAACTTATTATACTAGAGTTATTAGTTATTTCTGTGCTAGTGTCTAATGTATTTTTAAACAAGACGTATAATATATTGTCTAATTATATATTACTATACGTTATTATTATGTGTTATTATACTAATATCGAACTTATTTCTAACTTGATTATATACTAGACTTTCTAGTATCTAATTACATATTATTATACTTCAGTAATTTAGTATATCATGTGTTATTAATTTATTATACTAGGCTTATCTAAATACTAGTGTAACTTATTTCTATACTTGATTATAAATGTTAGTAATACTATGATATTTACATATACTAAACTATCATTAGTCTATTTATATTATAGTAAACATATATTATTTATAATAATTAGCTCATACTAGTATATTATTGAATTTAAACTATATAAGTTCTAGTTATATAACTAAATAACTATATTAGTGTATATGATAAATATATATATTTTTATAACATATGTACATATCGGAGTCAGAGTTAGTGGGCAAAGTCGAAGTTGAAGCATAAAGTCAAAGATAGATTGGATCGGATCAGCTAGTCTAGTGACACCTCCGACTCCATTTTGTCGAAGTCGAAGTAGAGTCAGATTTTCAAATTTCTGTTCAGTGCTGAGTAATGGGGAGAGAGAGATGTTTGGGAGTGAAATCGTTCTAGACCAGAGGACACATTGCAACAATCAAAAGGAAAAACAAAAGGAATGGAGAAGAAAGAATTAAGGGAATGTTGCAATAGGTGTGTGGTGTTAGACTGCTGAATAGAATTTTTATTTCTTAAAATTACGCACATATGGTTTCGAAAAAGAAAAAAACATATTGTGATTCTGGCCTTGTGATTCCATCATGAGTAGGCTACATTAGATGAAACTCAAGATAGTGAAAAAAATAGCATTGTTTATGTGCTGTTGATAAAAAAAAAAAAAAAACAAATGTCCATTAGGGGTTATGGATGTGTAACGACCCAGCCCAATAATTATAAAGTTGGAATATTGATAATTTTTATTGGGTCTAAATTATATTTAATAAGCCATATTAGATAAGCCCACGAGCGATAAATTATTAAGGTTGATTAGAATTTTTAACTAGGCCCACGAGCGAGTTAGTCTCATTTTAAAAATCGGTCATTAGAAATTTATCTCAATTTAAAATTATCACTAATTGAAGTCTCCTATGCAGTCTCAATCACTGCCACTCCTACATTGAACAAACTAATAGATAATGTTTTTAAATTCAAACTCTCTTATTGAATGATCGCAACCAAGTCTAATTCGAACTCAAAACTTGTCGGCACCCTCTCCCAAATCTCTCTTGAAATATTTCACTTTCGTGTGTTATTCGGAAAAAACCATAAACCTCCGTAATTGCAGTGGGTGAACACAAAATACCCAGTCCAGCACCATGCGTATCCCATGTTCACCATGCCAATAGCCAACTGTCTCATTCCTCTCACAATATCCCTCACATTTTCTCTCTCCTTCTAGTTTATGCGATTGATTTCATTCTAAAAATATACGGTAGGCCTTTTATCAAAATTTTATGCATGTATGCCCTTTATAATTGGATGCCCCTTTTTATGCACCCAAGTCATGATTAATTTATAAATATCTTGATTTTATGAATAAGTTTTGTGCTAGTTGCAAGACATGCATAAAATATTTTATGAAAATCCATGATTTATGTGAAGATTTATGTATTAATTAGTTATGAAAATTCATAATTTTATGAAATGAGTTATGCATCAAAAGATTTATGAAAAGTAATGATTTTATGAGGAAATATGTATTACGACATTTTACCAAAGAATGCGATTTCATTTGAAATCTATGATATGAAAAGTATGTAAGTATAACTATAATGAAATATGAATGATAAGATATGTAAAGGCCTATGTTATTATATGAAGACGATACCATATGTTATGGGCATATTGCATTGCCAGGTTGTACATGCTAGAAGTGCATGTAATGTATTTTTCTTATGTATGTATTCAACAACCCGCAGCCACATTAAGGGTCAATAGTGGATAGCAGCCTATCACAAGTGAAAGATGGGTTAATGCATTTCATGTGCAGATCAGATTCATATTCAATTTAGTTATTTATGTAATTATGAGTATACATATTTTTCATAAAACCTTATGTTTATTATATTTACTGTATGATGTATTGCTTATTAAGTATTCAACTCATTTTCGTATGTTTTTATATTTAACCATCCCAGGTGATGATCTTTATGAGGATGGAACTGCATGATAGAACTTGACCTAATGTGGCGAGGCAAAGGCTTAGATAGTTTATGTCATGCTCAGTTTTTACGTAAGCACATGAGACTTTAGTGATTTTAAGTAAGTGCTTTCGCATATTCTCTGTTAGATTTTAATTATTTAATAAAGATTGGCTTGTTTATTTATGGAATCTTTTGTACATAGCGCATCATTAAGGAGAAAAATTATTAAGTCAAATTTAGTAGTACACCAGTTCTCCAAGATTTTATTAAAAAAAAAAATGACTTTATTAGGGAGCGGAGTGTTACAGAATGTTAGCTAGGTTTTGTTTGGTCGCAGAATTTTGTATAGAAAGGTTAGTGATTTAGTACATTTTCTAATTTGTTGACAGCTTGAAGTTATAGAAGTGTTTTTCAAGAGTTCGACTTCATGTGTACACGTACAGTAATACTAATTTGTGTATTCATGAAACGGGGATGTCGAGTCACTAATAACATATATGTGTTGTCAAGCTGGTTGATTGCGTTGTAAGTATTTATATTATAAATTGGATCTTAAGATTAATCTTATGTTAATGGTTAATGAAGGAGAGTTTGAAAATGAATTTTGCTTAATTGCAGTTAAGTGGGCCAATAAAGTTGGTCTTTCATTAACTAAATTCTACACTAAACACTGTCCACATGGCATAATTTGATTTGTAAAATTTAAGTTTAGTAATTATTTTACAAATTAAATTATATTATAAAGATGGTATGTCGTATAGATGCTTTAAAATAGAATTACCATACACATATATACATACATTTATATGTATATATATATATATGGTCTTTATTATACTCCCGCGTACGTGTTTGTACTACAAGTATATAATATTAATGGATTTCCCTCTTTCTTATCAAATAATTTGGAAATAGACTATGGTTGGATCCGGAATTGATGACCAGTTGTATACATTATTATATTTATTACCATATCAATGATTTAGTCTATAACATTAGATTATACAATTTCATGGTATAGTTGCTTCTTTCACGTCTTATCACCTTATTTTAGAAATTTATAAAATGCATTGACCTTATATATCTAAGTTTGGAGTCATTTTGTATATACGTTATCACAATCAATTGGAGCAAATTAAAGTAGGTGGGTTTAACTATTATTTTAATAAACATTTTATTAATTGTTATTGCTTATAATTTAAATGTTGTTTCATTACATCATAATTTATGAAATATCTAATAAGAAATCCTAATTCTTGAAATGTGTGACCTGAATTATTACTTAAAAGGACATAATGGTTTCAAAATGATGAAGTGCTTCATACTTTATCATGTCGTATTTCTAGAAATGTTCTCGAAAAATGGTATACAATTGCAGTATTAATACATCATTATTGGCATGCATGAGGATTTTATTTCAGATATAATCAAAGAGATCAAATGATGTAACCTCACTAGATTATTCAGAATGAATATTAATACGGTGATGTTTGGAATTGAAACAACTAAAGCCTCACTAGCTTCATCTAATTTTTTTTATAACCCTTCGCCCCGCCGGTCCTTGCTCGATCTCGCTTCACCCGCCGGCACACTCTTTTGATTTGAATGTGTAATTGTTTGCCACCATGTCATTGTTGACATCCATATAAATTAGATTTAATACAATATATATATATAGAAAATCCTAATTAGCGGATCAGGTCATGATATCAATAACCAAACCTGGTCAAACAAATGTGCTCGATCTAAAATCTACACAGATAGATCAACCAGACTCAACCCAGCAAAGCGAAGTCCACGACTTTCACCGGATCACACCCCCTACTAATTATAATATATATATATTTATTTATTTTACTTATTTTTTTAATTTTTATATATACTTATAATATATATATATATATATATATATCAAAGTTTGACTCTGCTTGTTCTTGAATTAAATAAACTTTCAGAAACGTAATTTTCAAGTGTACAATTATGAGTTGTTGGCATGTTGCACTTACGTACGTTGACCTTCACCAGTTTAATTATACAAGTTTCCTAGTGTATACAAAACGGATTTTAGAAGAAATCTCATTTTTTTTAAAGGCTTCCGCGGATATTAATGTAGCTTCCCACTATTCTTAAGTCGAATGATACAACGTCCCTATCCTATGTTTAATGCCCGGTTTGAATGTTGACTTAGTTTTATCTCATCTCATGATGTCATTTCATCAAATCTTATTTTAATATTTTAATACTATTCAAACACACACTTTTCAATTTCAAATTTTCATTATTTTTATCTCATCATTATCGAATTATCACAATTTTTCTAAACAAAATACGAAAAATAATTCAACATATTTTTTAAATTCTAAAACAGAAAAAATATTAATCAAAAAAATTATATTCTAATAATATTTTAATTTTATAATACTTTTATTCAAATGTTTCTTTTACATTTCTGAAAATTTCATAAAATACCTTAACTCAAATTATTTTACTATTATTCATAAAATATTTATTATTTTTTATAAATTTTTCTTCTTAACTAATGTCAACATCCGAACGAGGCTTAACCCTTTTTCTTCTTGTTAGCAAATGCTGAACGTGTCCGGCCACTACCTACCGCTAATTAAAAATGTTTTTTCTTCCTTCTATTATCTTGCCTAGCTCACCTACGTGCAAGACATTATCTTTTTATTTGTTTTCTGATACGAGGGATTTGATGAAGACAACCTCGATTGGCCAGCTTTAGCAATAATCGATCGATGCCAATCCTTTTATTAAATAAAACCAAGATTGCCTTAATATTAATGTAAAATCAAAGATATAAAACGAGGAAATGGAGACTCCCGAAAAGAAATTCATTAGAACAATTATGTTGTGTGAAAAATAGAAAATTAAAGAACAATATTGATATATACTAAATGATGAAATTGAGTCTATTACTAATTCCAAACTTCCCCTCCTACTTCTACACACCAACGAGAGAAATATTATAGATATAAAGAGATTTTTTTTAAAATAAACTCATATATTAATATGATTTTATATAATACGTTAGATCTAATACTTTATAATAAAAAAAATTTATAATTTATTATATCATATCAAATCACATCAATTTATAAAAAAATTTAATAATTAAAGAATATTTTCTCATACATATGAAATATGATCAAGAGTAATATTAGCACTAGAAATTAAAACAAAAAGAAATATATCTCTTTGTCCAAATATCTTGATAATAAATCCCATTCAACGTCTGTGCAACAAGTACTGCAGGCTGCGCGCAGCCGTTTTCACAAGAAATAATGCTGCTGATCTCTCCAGTTCGGTCCTACTGGCTACCAAAAGTCAGCGAAGAATATTATTTCCGAAAGCCACCCGTCTCGCGGCCCTTATCTGCGGACCCCTGACGATATTACTTTACCACACAAAAACTCTAATTTTGAAAAAAAGAAATGGTCTTCTGAAGAAATTAAAAGCTTGGAACTTTTCTATAACGCGGCACGACTATTAGTACTACTTGTCGTTTCAACATCATCATGCATGCAGTACACATGTAATTTTTCCACTAGAATATATAAGCGTGTTGATCTTTAGCTAGATTCTAGTTTGAAGGATTCAAGTCAATGTATATATACACATAATATGAATATTTCGGTGGAAATAATGTTTAAAAAACTTACGTATATAATTATGTGAATATAATGTCTTTAAGTGCATGCACTGTTATTAGCTATTCATGGTTGACATTTCTTCTTCAATCACTTTCCGAGAATTTTAAGTATTAGATCATCGATGCTTCTATATATGAATGAACATGATCTCTTAATTGCTTGGGGTCGAAGTAATTAGGCAGTGAGCATGTTTCGTTACAAGAAAAATAACTTTTTGTATAACTTAAATTAGATGCAGAAGGTATAAAATGATTGTCAAAATTATTTTTGTAACTATTTTATATTCTACACATTTAATTTAAGTTATATGAGAAGGTTTTTTTTTTTTTTTGTAATTGCTTTCAGATGTGCATGCATATCATCGAGAGACAACGACGTTGTAATTTACATGTAATTTCACAAGTGGCTATATACCAAGAATATTACCTGGCAGGCATGCATTGATTGGACTGGTCAAAAGATTTATATATATATATATATATATACATATAATATATGCCAACTTTAATTACACTCAACAAATTTCAAGGTTCTCTCGAAGTACTAGACCATGTCATCAGCCGGATCACCAACCTCCAAATTAATTAATTAATTAGCTGGTACTACATTAAAATATTTGGCATAATTGTTGTACGTACTCATGACACCAGCATATATTATTAATCCACGTAACTATACAGATCAGTTTCTTTTATATTGACATGAAATTATGAATATATATAAATGGTATTAATTTTATGAATACTGCCACATTATTCACAAATGAATTACATAAAAATAATCTCATAAATTGATTTAAATTTATCTGATTCGTTATATCTACTTTACAATTTGACAAATCACATTAAATATACTTTACAATAAAAGTACTTCTCAGATTCCATACACGTACACATGTAATTGCAACGTTAATCTAATTTAATTATCACTACAAGGAAAACAAGTTTTTACGATCAATTTATAGCAACGAAAAAATTATTAACAACCAATTTATGATTAATAATCTGAGAAGTACTTTTAGCAATCAGCAATCAATAATTGATTGTTAATAATCTTTTTGTTGCTCTAAATTGATTGCAAAAGTTTATTTATTTTTGTAGCGTATGGACTAAAGTGAACGTAATTATAAATATCACGATGAACTCAATATTAATTCAAAAATAGCAAAACAAGTAACGTTGATCGCCAGATGATATATCAGAAAGTACAATATTAATATGCTGTACTTGAGTAGTACTGCTCCGAGAAAGTACTCATGTTAAAAATTAGTAGGTAGTAGTTTCAGTTCTAATTATAACCACTTTGAAAAGATATAAAATTTATGATTCAAGAAACAAAAACTTCTTAATTGTGTGTGTATATATATATATTATGTTTTTGATCACTAGATTCTTTACTTTGTTAATCGGATTTTTTCCGTTTCTTCTCTCTCCGTACTGCTGTTGCCATAGTCGACTACCGTTGCCGTTCACTACTGGGCGGAGGGAGATCGGAGCTTTGGCTCTGACCACCTCCTCCCCTAGCCAGCCCCAGTGGCTCTGTCCACACGTTTTTTCCATTTGTACGTTTCATTTTCTAGTTGTTTTCCATTTTTCTTCCTCTCCGTAGCACCGTTTATCGTCGATTTGCTGCTTACCGGCTTCCTCCTTCATGCACGCGCCGTCTCTTCAGCCTCTACAGCCGCCGATCTTCCTGCTCGCAGTATAAAACTGCGTTTTTATACGGCGCATTTGATACATGCGCGGCCCCTCCCGAGCGCGTATAATACGCGCAATCGCGTCCTAGAGCGGCTTCTGATGCCACGCACGTTTCCTTTGACTTCACCAGCCTTTGATCCCTCGGATCAACCTGTACGTTCCCATCCTAGGGTGGTGCGTGGTCTACACGCGCCGCCACAGAAGGTGTTGTCCCGCCGGCGACTCGGCCTAGACACAGGTTGTTATCCTATGTTCCCGCTTTCCCTAAACCGTGATCAAGACAATGTGATTGTGATAGTCTCCCAGCTTTGGACCAGATCAGCAAGATGCAGCGCACCTCTCTCAATTTGTTTCTCAGACTTTGTTAAAACCGCTTTAAAGGGGAATCCCCGTGTGGGAATGGGTTGGAGCCAATTTTTTAGCGAGATAACCCGCTTTTATTTTCTTTTCGGTGCTGCTTTTGTTTGTTTTGGAAAGATTGTTAGGGACTCCCACCTCACAAAATCTTGTATCATTGTATCCTTATAGTTTATCTATAAATGTTTGCTTGCCTAGAAAATATATATTATGTTTTTATTGGGGAAGGTTGAGCTTCTACCATATAATTGCATTGGAAGGTTGAAAAAAAGGCCTCATGAGGAATGCAAGAATCTCCACTTCTAGGACAAGTACTACTACTGCATCCGACGCAATTATATGGTAGACATATAAAAACGTAATTAATATATATATATATAAGGTCCACAGGTACTGTAGACATAAATAAGCTGCATCCAAGATTTGCAAATAATTGGAATATACATCTCTTAAAACTAACAATATCCTGTACACATTAACGTGTGATATATTTACTAGCCAGTCAATCTTGACTTTTGTTTCGGCAACGCCACTATATAATTCCGGCCTCGGGTTGCTAATTTCTTAACAAACTCGATTACTTCATTTAATTCGACAGTGCCTTCAGCTTTAGGATCATAAGCTTTTTAAAGTCTTTTGACCGTTCAGAAGAATTTCTACCAACACTCAGAGAAAATGAAGGCTTTACTTATCCAAGTTATCTCCGAGGAGAGTATCAAACCCTCTTCTCCAACTCCACCCCACCTCCGCCATTACCAGCTCTCCTTTCTTGATCAAATATCACCCCCAGTTTTTATGCCTTTGGTTCTCTTCTTCCCAAATTTAGAAGCCCATAACAGTCTGACCAACTTAAGCAAAGTACTGCAGCTTAAGAAATCCTTGTCCGAGACCTTAACCCGATTCTACCCACTAGCAGGACGGGTTAAGGACACTCTCTGTATTGATTGCAACGACGAGGGTGTCCACTATGTTGAAGCCAAAGCCAACTGCCAACTTGTTGAATTTCTGGAGGACCCAGTCCCTGCTGAGCTCAACAAGTTTCTACCTCTAGCACTGGACGATGTCAAGGATTTAGCTGCAGTCATTCAAGTCACCTCGTTCAACTGCGGTGGGATTGCTATCGGTCTTGGCATATCCCACAAGGTTGCGGACGCCTTGTCATACTTCACGTTTCTCAACAGTTGGGCTGCCATTAGTAATACTCGCGGTGAGAACAGTCAAATAATGGTGAGCCTGCCTCGATTCGATTCCGCCACCCTTTTCCCACCAAAAGCCCTCACGGGCTTTGAACCGAGGACGGGGATCGTGAAGGACAACATTGTGACGAAGAGGTTTGTGTTTGATGCGTCCGCAATAGCGGCAGTTAGAGCCAAATACACTGAAAACAGTGAAAATCCAACTCGCCCAACGCGCGTCGAGGCCTTGTCAGCTTTCATATGGACCCGTTTCATGGCTACAACTCAATCGAAATCGGACCAAGAGCGTAAGCTCTACACGCTTCTCCATGCTGTTAACCTACGCACCAGGATGGACCCACCTCTACCGGAGAACTACTTCGGGAACATAAGTCGGGTGGCGATCTCTGTACCGTCTATGGATAACAATCATCCTGGCGAGTGTAATGGCATCGTTAACCAAGTTAGGGAGTCTATTAGGAAAGTGAACGTGGATTTCGTGAAGGAACTTCGAGAGAATGAGGGGCACTTGAACTTCATCAAAGACCGAGCCGCAAGAGTTACGAAAGGAGAGATGGTATCATTCAGCTTCACCAGCTTGTGCAGGTTTCCTATATATGAAGCTGACTTTGGGTGGGGGAAGCCGGTGTGGGTTGGCTCTGCAAGGTTGCCGTTCAAGAATCTGGTCACCTTTTTTGACACCAAGGCAGGGAATGGAATAGAGGTTTGGATTAACCTGAAGGGGGAGGACATGGCTAAATTTGAATGCGATGAGGAGCTCCTCGCGCAAGTCTCCCCGGCCACGCGGCCGAACGAGAAAATTTCTGCATTCTAGGCCATGCACGTAGGGCTTGTGGGAGATCATCTCTTCTCAGGGTGGACTGTCGCCAAGATGGCTTTTAGTCTGGTTCTTGTGACTTGTCTTTTTGTGTAAGAAATACTTTTATATATGTTTATCTGTTTTTTTATTAACTTCTTAAAGAGAAGTGCTGCTGCCATAAAAGGGATGGGGAAAAATAGATTTACAAACTGATTGATTTAATTTATATGATACTTAATTTCCATATTCTCATGTGGTGTATATAGAATTCTCAAAATAACCTCAATTTAAAGCTTCTATCTCTTTAATTCAGTGCAAGAGTTATGTACCTGGCCTTTTGCGTCCAGACTACAACTCGGATTTCATATCCGGACTATAGCTAGGCAGTGGGCTTCAAACTTAATGGTCGTACAATCAAACAGTAATGCACGTATAATGATCTGACATCCCAAATCGGCCGCTTAGAAGACTCAGTTCATAGGAAGTATAACCATTACTAACGTGTAACATTAGTTGCATGGAAATAGATTCTTTGGAAATCTATAGGTAATAAATACCAGTTATTATTAAAGATTATTGCAAGGAAAGTAAGATCGGCAGTAATAACAGTAGTTCTTTTTTCGTAAGTGCTCTACAAGGTCGTGGTGATGATGACCAACTTCTAAGATGATGACTAACTTCTAAAATATATCATGAAAACTCTTCATATTGATTGGAGTGATTACTTTCCCTATAAGTCAAAGGCGTTATCCATTATCTACTATGTATATCAATAAAACTAATTCTTAGACCTGTACTCAGTCATTGGACTTTCATTATACTCGGCTCATTAGTACGAGGGGCCCAAATATCTCTTCCAATTATAGTTTTAAATTGATAAGAGCCCGGTTTTAGGATTTCTGTAACCTCCTTGCTACTTTTAGTATAAGGTATTCATCTGCCATAAATTAAGACAAAGCAATAAAATTAGAATGTCGTCATTTTCTTAAAAAAAAGTAAAGTACTAAATTACTAATGAGTAACTTACGTGATCATGATAAGGACATGGCTAAATTTGAAGTCAACAAGCAGCTATTGGCCGGCTTATGTATGCTTCGTCGGTACTGATCAATATTTATGTGAATTAAGCTATGTATGACCTGTAATTAATTAGATGCATAGCCATGACTCACATACACTTGTTTTATATATACTAGTTATAGTGCAACGTGCAAGCTACAAACGTTTTCCTAGTTGTAAAAAAAAAATTGTGGAAATGTCACACTCTTTTTCTACAGCAAGCATTGCTTTCAAAAACAATGACTTTTTATAGGCAGAACAAAAAAATAAATTATACGGAAAAAAACAATGTATTGATCTTTGCATCTCCACAGAAATAAAGACCATAATATATACTACTAACTTTAGATGAAATGCAAACAGCATAAAATCCGAAATCCCAGAGAATTATTTAATTGCAATAACAGTTCCAATTCCAGATGCATGAGTACTAAGCCAAATAAAAATGAAAACCAGTATAAGAAACCAAAAAGAATGTAAGCTCAACCTTCATACACCCAGGATAAAGGAAATGCACAACTTGCAAAAAACAAAACACTTGTTGATCACAAAGAAAATACTACTTCTTTAATTGCTTGAAAATATAAATATATACGTCAATATGGATATATATAACACCTAACTGACCTCCAGTTTCTAGCATATAATGACTAAAATCGCCAACTCTAAAACAAAAATTTAAAACAACTGGTATAGTTCCTCCATCCAACATTCCTGATATCTATTTCACATAGCAACCACACTCTATGAGGGAAGGCGCGCTTTAGTGTTCATTCCTAAGCAGCACCCATCAAAATCCCTTTTTGAATGTAGGCATGACAAATGAGCGAACAAACACACAAGATGAGAAACCATACACAATTTAACAGATACATAAAGCCTACGCATTTTTAATAATAATTCTTAGTTTTACAAAGCAAACATTAATAGAGGAGGATCGAGAATTATTTGGAACGTCAATTTCAAAATAATTAGCACCTTTCGAGCCTGGACCCCACCCAGAGATTGACCCCCAAAGATGATTGAATTCAGTAAGAACAGAGATAGACTCTCTGCGATAATTTGATCCAGACAAAAAAGAGAAATAAAATTTAGTATAATGTCCATATCTTTCAATCTCAAAGGCAAGTCTTACAACCCAAGCTTACAGCCCAAACTCATATATGTGCTTATATTGTTAAAGATACCATGACTTGGAAGTGTCTTTTGTTCACGGTTCTTAACCAATATTTTGATATTAGACATGCTTTCGACTCTGGGAAATAATTATTAATGCTACTTGAGAACTCATAAATGATCTGCGCATACAAAGAGATATAGTAGTGGGCAGTGGAATCATTGTTGATTGATTTTAAGCATAAAACCTACAAATCAATGAATTGGTTGCTGTATTATGAAACAAAACGTAAGGACATGTAGCTGTGATATCCCGTATTTTAGTGTATTTAATTGAAGGATTATTTTTTTTTATTTAAATAGTAGTTCTCTTGTTTTAAATTTTATATTATTTTAGTAGTATTATTTTATTATTTCTAACCGTGGAATTTAATTGAAAGTGTTTTATTGTTTTTAATTATAATCTATTATTTATTGGCCCTTTATTTCAAATTATTTTACTGTGAGATTTTACTTTTTATTATTTTATTTTAGCTAGTCACTGTGTTTGAATTATTTTAATCAACTTACTGTTTTGAAATTATTTTCAATTGATTAGTTTTGGGATCCAATTTGTGAGAACTGGACTACATTTCTTTCTCTTCTTTTTTCTTTTTTCCTTTTTCTTTTTATCCTCTTTTTCTTTTCTCTTTTCTCTTTTTCCTTCTTTCTTTTTTCTTCTTTCTCCTCTGCTTTCCCCCAGCCCGCATGCGACCCCCCCTTTCTTCTATTCCATCTGTTTCTTTCCCCTCCACCCAGCGCCACTGTGTGTGACTTGTGTGTTAGGGACCCGGTCTTATCCCTAAACATTAAGTCCACGAGTTCGCCTTAGTGATGTTGGTGACCGAGTAATCTTGCCAACTTGCTTGGCCTTCAACAAATGGTAGGTGTTTGGGAGATAGAATGATGGAGATGATGGTGGAATTGGGTAGGCTAAGTGTTTCGGGTATGAGGCAGCTAGGGTTGCCGAAATTACCAAAGGGAATTAGGGTTGGTGCCAAGAGGGATGGAGGCTAGGGTTTTGGAAAGATTCCTAAGTGGTAGGAATCCTTGAGGAATCATTGGGGCTAGTTTGGAAAGTCAATGTTGACTTGAGAGATTTAAGGAATTGAAGGGATTATCAATTCCTTAAATTAAGCGATGAGGGATTTAAGGAATTGAAGAGAATTATCAATTCTTTAAACTAAGGGATTTGAATTGGAGGAAGTCAAAACTCCAAAAAGGAAAGAGTTTCCTTATGGAGAATTGGGGGGTTTCGACTAGGGTAAATTGGGATGGAAGAAGGGCAAAGATGGTAATGCCGTGTATGGTAAGTGATGATTTGGCTAGGGTTTTATGGAAGGTTTGCAAAATGGAGGGAATCTTTGAGGGAATGGGGGAATTCGAATTTGGACTAGGATGGCAAGTCAATAGTTGACTGGAGAGATTTTAGGAAGAGTGAGTTAAGGGATTGAATGTGATTGTCAATTCCTTAAATTAAGGGATTTGAAATTGGAGGGAGTCAAGACTCCTAGAATGAAGGAATTACCTTATAGGGACTTGAGGTGGGCGGCTAGGGTTTTATGGAGGAAAGGATATATGGAAAGTAGCAAACACTTTAGTGGTCGAAAATAAAAATATGGAAGAATCAAATGAGCAATGGAAGGATGAACACCAAGAACAAAATGACGAACACTCAAGAACAAAGTAAAATGCTTAAGAACTTGAATGAACAAAAGGTAACAAATCAACTTATGATTCACGGATTGCGCAATAGTTGAAATAAACCTCATGAATTGATAACTTGATAAAAATAATGATAACAACAACTTGGATTGACGAATGGCACCAAGTTGCAAGATCAAGATAAATGAATCACACCTATTCATGAATTGCAAGGTGTGATCCTCTCTTTGGGATTCATGAATTGCACCCAAAAAGCCCAAGTGCCTAGCACTAATTGTTGATCTCCTAAACAAAATAATCCTCCTCTAGGGAATTTGCCAAAAGATATAAATGCAAAGACTAAAGGTCTTATTTATAAGAATTACAACTTGGAAGCTCCTAATAGGTCCCTTGGAAAATAAATAATTAAATTAAAATAAACAATTAGCAATAACATAGTTGGCAAGGGCCAAGTTGTCCCATGGCATGCATGAGCCCATGGGTGGGCTAGGTTGGCCCTTCTCTTCATGGGGTCCTACCACTGTGGCTGTCACCACCCATTTCCCCCACCTGCCAGCGACCACCCCTCTCTATTTTCATGCCCAACAGAGCCGCCATTCCCTCCACAAGCACCTCCAAGTGGCGGCCCTTTTGTGCTCTAGCAACCATTGGTCACCACCTCTTCACCACTGTATCACCGATCCTCTAGCAACCAAAACCACCCTTCCCCAGCCTCGATCTGCTACCGGTAAAGTCCAACCATTTCACTTTCCAATTTGTGCTTTTTGGCTTTCAACCGCCATTTGCGCAGCCACCCACGGCCAACCACAACTACCATTAGTTTCACCAACACCCGTAAGCCCTTCCCTAGCCATCCCAAGTCTTAGTTTGTCCCCGTTCAAAAGTTTAATTTTTAAGACCCACAACCCTTGTCAATTTTGCCACTACAACAAAAAAGACTTTTTGGGATGATTTCATTTTGGAACGAAATATAATTCGTCCCCAAAAGTGAGATTTAGGGACGAATTTCATATTTCGTGCCAAAAAAATGACGGAAGATCTATAACACACGAATGCATTCGAACAGTCTGGTTAGGAATGAAATATTTTGTCCCAAATAATTAAACCATTCGAACAGTAATGATTCAACATTCGAATGGTTAAATTTAACCGTTCGAACCGAGATTTTGGCACATTAAGTAAAAATTTTTAGAGGGAAATTGCTATACCGTTCGAACGTACCAATTTAACCGTTCGAATGATGTGCTAGCACTGTTCGAACTTAATTTGTAGGGTTCAAACAGTGACCATATAAATATATATATATTTTGCAGAATTATATTTATATTATCTAGTAATTAGAAGAAATTTATCAATTAAATAATAGGAATAATATAAATTAATAATTAGTTCAGAAAATATAAAATAATACTAATTCATAGTTAAATAATGAATTTACAAAATACAAAATATTGTCCATCCTAAAAGTAAAAAAATAAATAAATAAAAGATAGAAAGTACTAAGACCCCAAGTCTTTGCACACTTCCTCGTCTGCATCTATGCGTTCCTCTATTTGTGTCAGTCAAGTACTGATGGTGACCTAAGTCTATTTGCATCTATGCGTTCCTCTATTTGTGTCAGTCAAATACATGGCATCAAACTCTGTACGTAACCCAAAGATGCTAACAGTAAACTTATACGAAACACAGACACAGGAGAATAGATCTCCATATGCATTGCATCGATCACCGCTAATGCCTGTCCGCTGATCACTGTAGGCACGATCTTGGCCATCTCCTCCATGATCTCCCGGCTATGCATCTCTCTTAGGATCAACAGGGCCTGGAACATGTCCACGAAGACGCAGTCTCAAGTGTCTCGTGCTGCATGAGAGGGTGGTACTATTTATCAATCTCATCGACTCTTGTTTACACTCGGCAACATCAGGCGTGACACTGGCAAATAGCAGAAATCGGGTGATCATGATTCCAAATAGCAGTATATTAGTTGACATGTACTAGGACTCTGATCGAATCCTATTGAATATATACCCCACCAGGTCGATAGGAATGCCACGAGCAACTTGTATCATAAATTTTGTCCAATCAATGCCAACCTTTGTCTTGTGCTACCGAGGGTCAATGTTGTTGGCGATTATCAAATTCTAGATTTTGAAGAAAGAAGATAGATCTGCTTGTTTGATGCTCTTCGTCCCGTCATACGGTGGAGCATCTGGACCAACAACCAAATCCCTCACCTTATGATCAGCAAGGGTATCGACCTCATCAGTATAAACCGATGCTTCCTCCTCAGTTGTCTTCGCCTCAGCTGATGGATCAGACTCTCTAGGCACCACGTTCGGATATGCATCTGGAAACCAAGGAATACCAAGATGCTCAGCAAGTCCATCCCGTGAAAATACAACTGAAACTCCTCAGACAGAAATCATGTATGCCCCTCCATCATCTGGGCTGGCACCACCAAGCTCTCTATAAAACTCAGCAGCAATGTCAACATAAGAGACGAGCTCCCATGCTTCCTCCCGCTCATCTAGGATAGTTCCCCAACCATGATCGCTAAAGACTGATGGCAGGGAAAGACACTCCCAGACAAGATTCTGGAAATCAGAAATCTTCACCGATCACTCTAGTGAAATAGTCCTCTCCCTACCTAGACCGCTACTAGTCTCAACTGGATTGCGTCGCTTACGTCCCACTCTAGAAGAAGACATTATAATCAACCTGGAATTTAAAACTAAAAGTTATATATACAACATTAACGATAAAAATATAATAAATAACGATTCACTAAATTACATATGAATAGCCATTTAATAAAGTGAGACATTTTGAGTAACAAAATTTTTAATAAATAATATCACATTATTTAATATTAATTAGATTAATATTAATAGAAATTTAATATTTAACAAAATGTGATAAATTTCTATATTAATTTGATTATAATATAGAAATTATTCTCGTTAAGATTTAATAGAACTACAATATGGAATAAAAATAACGATTCACTACAATTACTAAATTTAATTATACCATTCAATCTTCTAAAATAGTGTTCAAGTTATATATACACTACAGTTCGAATGGTTATTTTAATACGTTCGAATAGTTAATTGAAAAACATTTAAATACTATATATATACTATATTATTTAATATATTATAATATATCATAATATATTATATTATATATAATATACTATAAATTATATGATGTAGTATAATATAGTATATAATATATTATATGATATTACTATGTTACTAAACTATAGTATCATCTAATATGTCTATATATATTAATGTTGTTCTTTTATTTAAAGGTATAGTGTAAAAAAAATATTATTAAACATTTACCAAACCGTTCGAACGGTTAATAATAAGAGTTCGAATGGTTAGTTCTAGAGCATTACCGTTCGAATGTACTATTTATCCGTTTGAACGTGAAACTTCAGGAGGGAAATTTTTGCCGCTTCATTGTTTCACATTCGAACATTCAGTCAATAACCATTCGAACAATAAATGTTCTACGAGTACACGACAAAATCTCACAATCTCGCTCTCTTCCCACCACTCTCAGTCTTGCTCCCAACAAAACCAGAGCCGAATGCAGCAACCAGCACGATTCTCCCTCAATCCAGCCCCCAAAATCCTACTAATTTTCATCTCGCTCTTTTATGTTCAGATTAATATGTTATTTTTACTGCTTTTTTAGGAGTATTTTCACTTTGGGTACAAATCTCCTTGCATTTTCATCTCCCAAAACAACGTATGCTTTTTATATTCTCATTTTGGCTTGAATATGATATTTTGCAATGTTAGAAATTTGTTTTTTCTTGATATTGTTTGTTTGTGTTGCTATGAGTTCGTGATTAATGGGGTTTTCGATTGTTGAAGACGACTAGAATCTGGAATGAACCTGTTCGAACGGTACAAGATTACCGTTTGAATGATTATATAATGTTCGAACATAGTTTAACATCGTTCGAACAGAAACTTATACATCAATTTCTTTACAATTACAAATTAGAATATATAAGGATAGTTGTCCATAATGACTATTCAAAAATAGTTTAAAACTACTTAAACTAAATAAAAATACAAATACTTAATACTAAATCTTTAAATTAAAATAAAATAGTTAAGATTTAATAATACTTAAATAGTTAATTCTAAATTAATAAAATGAAGTATTTTAATTAAATTACTACTAGATCTTTCAATTTAAACACAAATAGTTAAGATTTAGTAATACTTAAACACTTAATATTTAAATTAATAAAATGAAGTATTTTAATTAAAATACTACTAAATCTTTCAATTAAAATACAAATAGTTAATGTGACGACCCCAACTCCCATGTACAAACATGTGGAAATCGAGGCGAGGAGATGATGACAACACGGGTCACGCATCCCATCACCAACTGCCAAGTGTGTATACATGCAACACATGTACATAAAAAATAACGCAGTGGTAATAAAAAATCTTTCAACTAAGTATCAGAATTTTGTTTAAATACAAACTCGCTTAAAACAAGCGTATCAAAATACTACAAGTTTCAACATTGTCACAAATCCATAATACATAATATAAAGGTAAGGAAAATAATTTCCAATACTACAAAAAACTCCCAATCAATCCTCAGGCAGAGTTGCCTCCTCAATCTCAGCCTCCTCCTCCTCATCTGCATCAAAGTCTACAGTACCAAACACAATACCTCAGGTAAGTAATATTCCAAGCGACCCACAAGATAAAAATATATTAAAACTCAACAATATGCATGAACAGGATGCCAAATACATGAGATCCAAAAATAATTCCTTTCTAACTCATGCCAAAAATCACATTTGGCCCAAAAATTTCATTTAAAACTTTTCCTCGCCATTTTTCCATAAAATGGCCCAAAATTCCAACTCTCAACTCAAAATCCATTTTCATTAACTGTATGCACCATGACCTTTCCTAAGGGTCATCTACACACCCTAGCTCCCTTCGTCACACCATGGGTAATGACCATGTGTGTGACTTCTTAACGAGCGATGCCCAGTTCTGCACCCAGCGCGTACGTAGACAAACATCCTCTAGCCCCCGCCAACAGAGGGGCCACAGAGTCAGAACGAGAGCGTTACCATCTCATCTGCTCCCGTTGTCGCCCAGCAACAACCCAATGGACATCACTCAATATACTGTGCTCCTGAGTGACCAAAGGAGATCCACCAAATAATGCCTCATCTCGACTTGGGGTTGTGATACACACGCACCCCAAAATCCATTTACACTTGAAAATCCCGTTTGCAATATCCAACACATGTAAATGCATGCCATTGTGCGAAAAGTCCAATTTTCCTTTTTCAAGCATGAACATACATGCTCCATGTAATGCACACATCAAGACATAAAATATCCAATAAATTCCAACATCAACCGACATACAAATAAGTCTGTCCTCAAATCCATCCGACCCCCAAACACCACTCCTCTGACCTAGTCCGGCTCAACAAACCAACACAATGTATTGCTAAAGCAATAATATATTTAAATCTTAAAAGAGGTTTGAAAAATACTTACAGCACTATATAATATTTTTCAAATGATCAAGGGGCTGCAAAAGGTGGCAGAAAAGCAACGTAACAGTGTAAAATACACTATGACCGTGGGTTATAAATTACCCACTTTTGAGTGGGGATGAACTAAGACTTGAGATTAATAGGGAATGATTTAGAGGTGTTTGTGAAGCTAGTGGAAGTGGTGGTTGGCTGTGGGTGGAACCAAAAATGGCGATGGAAATCAAAAATGGCCAAAATAGAGTTTAGCTAGTGGTGGTTGCTCCGGCAAAGGACGGAGCTGGAAATGGGTAGGTTAGGTTGGCAAGGGGTTGGTGATGAAGTGGTGGGTGGATGTGGAATGACGGCAGCGGAACGACTCAAAAGCCATGCGGATTGGTGGGGCTCCCGGCTGCTAACGATGGCGCCGGAGGGGCTAGAAATTGGATGAGGTGTGCGCCAGCCGATGGGGAAGAGGATGGTGGGGGCAATGCAAGTCCCGGTGGCACGACGGCAGTGCTGGGGGCAGACGAAAGAATTGGACGGGAGGGAAGAGAGAGAGTGTCGTGCGAGGAGAGAGAAACCAGAAGAGAAAATGGGGAGGAAAAAAAAGGATGGGGAAAATAAATGAGGTTCAATCCTCACATCTTGGATCAAGAAACTGATCCAACGAAAATAATTTTAAAAGCAATAAATTGCATAACATAATTCAAACATAGTATCTAGCTAAAATTAAATAAATAATTATTAAAAACTAACAACAAAAATTTAAAATCTAAAAATAAACTAAACAAAATTAAAGAGCAATTTAAACACGAAACAATAATTAATATTAAGAAAGTACCTCAAAATAAATTTCACAACTAAATAATTCCAACTAAAATTCGATAAATTTAAAACAAAAAACCAATATTTTAATTAAATTAAAATACTCATTCAATAAAAACACACGTAAAAAGGGGGTATCACAGTTAAAATTTAATAATACTTAAATCTTAATGATACAAATAGTTAAGATTAAAATATTCCTAAATCTTTAAATTAAAATACAAGTTGTTAAGATTTAATAATACTTAAATACTTAATATTTAAATTATTAAAATGAATTTTAATTAAAATTCTACTAAATCTTTGAATTAAAATACAAATAGTTAAGATTTAATAATACTTAAATCTTAATATTTAAATTAATAAAATGAAGAACTTAAATTAAAATACAACTAAATCTTTACATTAAAATACAAATAGTTAAGATTTAATAATACTTAAATAGTCAATTCTAAATTAATAAAATGAAGTATTTTAATTAAAATACTACTAAATATTTCTAAAATACTTAATAATTAGAGTTTTTGTTGTATTGTTGTATAAATAATATATTGTTATTATTTGAAATATGTTAGCATATCTTGCATTGTTTGTTTTTCAAAATAAACCTTAGACCCGTTCGAGAGTTATCAATCCGGATCAATGCTTGATTAATAACTCTTGAATTGTCCAGAGTGGACAGTTTAGGATTGTAAGATCGTTCTCGTAAACTATCAAACTATATTTGTTATCCTCCAACATTATAATTTTGGTAGATTCATCCCTTATTGTCTGGATATGCAATTTCGATGGTGGTATATCGACGTGTTAATCGTCGATGCTTACAACTAAACGAGCATATTTTGAGAACTATGGGGAGATGCTGCCGAAATTTTGTTGAACGTGACAGATAATAGATCATAGGTTTCCGACTATGATCTTGCAATCCCGAATGAGATATGACCAATTACCCGGTGAAAGGTGGCATACTCCTTGATTGATACATGATACATGCTTGTTTGTTGATACACACGTGACTGTTTGTAATGAAGATAGTCGGCATGGATAAGAGTTGGATGCGAGTTAGCAATCGATTGGGTCAGAATTATAACGTTTTTGCTAAAGATGTTAAGAAATTATTAAAGTTTGCATTGGGTACATGTGATAGTGATGGGTGTATTAGATACCCATGTAGAGAATGAAGGAATTTGCATTCTTATAAGATAGACTTGGTGAGAGAGCATATGTTTGTTAAAGGTATTGACAATGGTTATACTGATTGGGTCTTACATGGCAAACCATATCCAACTTCATTCAAGGCTCCACATGAAGAAGAAGAGATCGATAAAGATGTACAACCAAGGTTTGTTGCAGATGAATACGATGAGATATGGAGCAAATGTTAGGTGACATTGGTGCAAGAATGCTTATGGATGAAGGTGATACGGACACATCAAGTTCAAATGATGGGGGCCATAACACTTTTTCATGATTGTGGAACGATTCACAACGTGAGCAATATCCAAGATGCAGAAGACACATTAAGTTGTCATTTACCGTAAGACTGCTTTACATAAAATCAATGTGCCGATTATCTATTAAGGCTGTTAATATGTCACTCGAGTTGTTTAAAGAGGCACTACTATCAGATAATATTTTACCTCGTAACTTCTATGAAGCAAAAAAGTTGAAACGAGGACTCGGATTTGATTACAACATAATACATGCATGTAAGAATGACTATATATTATTTTGGTGAGAGAATGAGCAGTTGAAGGAGTGTCCCATATGCCACGAATCAAGATAGACATCTGATAAGCAAAATATGCCGCAAAAGGTAGTACTCCACTTTCCATTGATACCTAGATTACAACGATTATATATGTCATGCGCAACGGCTGTAGACATGAAATGACACTCATCAGCCAGAGTAAGGAACGAGGATATTTTGTCCCATCTTGCTGACTCCCAGGTGTGGAAGGAATTTGATCAGGAACATCCATAGTTTGCTGAAAAATCGCGTAATTTGCGACTTGGGTTGGTAACAGGTGGATTTCATTTGTTTGGGAACATGAGTACTAGTCATATTATGATAAATGGTCAATTATGTGACATTAATACTCTTAAATATCTTGAGTAAAAGTGCTTTATGAGTTAAAATAAGAGTATTAGTTAGATAATGTGAATTAATTTTCTTTGACATGCGAAACAATATATTACCCCTAATTAAACTTAGATGCATGCATTTTGATGTGGGGCCAACTAATGCAGGAAGTGCACATGCAGAAAATGGAAAAGCCAAGGAAGCACATGCATGAACTCACAACATCACAGAGGCACTTGAAGAAACACATGCATCACACACCAACATGAAACCGGACCAAAGCATCACTTGGACAGCACATGAAGCAGATTTCACTCGGGTAGCACAGAACCAGAAGAAACTCACGGCACATGCTTGCAAATTCAATGCAGAAAAATGACATATGCAGCACCTCAAAACAGATCAAAATCAGAAGCACATGCATGAAAGCATCACACGGCACCTACTGCAGAAAGTAAAGAGAACACATGCAGAAAACACATGCTGCAAACTGAACATGCAGAAATCAAAAAGGAACACTCGGACACCACACTTGCAGGAAATAAATGCAGAAAAATAAAGAGAACAAAACAGCATGCAGAGAAGCAAGAGAAGAAGCAGCAGCAGAAAACGCACATGCAGAAGTTGCAGCAACTTAAGCAGCTCATGAACTCACACCATCACTCGGCACATGTAGAAACAACATGCAGAAAATGCAAGAAAGTGCAGAAAACACATGCAGAAAGTTCCAAGGCACATGCAGGACATGAAGCAGAAAATGAAACACTCACACGGCTGGAACTCGAGCAAAACACATGCAGAAAAAATAAAAGATCAAAAGCAGCAGAAAGTCACTCGGCAAAGCAGCTCAAACCACCACGTACAGCAGCTCACACATGAACCTAAGTCTACTATCCAGGGGCACTGAACGAAAAGGGGCATGGAGTTATTTATTTTATTACACAGCAGAAGACAGGGAGCATCACTCACTCACGAAGAAAAAAACAGAACCATGCACATGGCTGGACGGCAGCTCCTTTTTCTCTTCACGTTTGCGGAACACTTGGACGGTAGCAGCTTCAACTTTTATTTTTCTTTATTCCTTTCATTTACAGAACAAGCTGGAAGCAAGCAGGTGCGGCTGGAGTCCATAAGGAAAATCAGTGGCTTTTTATTTCTTTATGGCTTTACTTTACGTCAAGTGGGAAGTAGCAGAACCATGCACATGGCAAGGTGGTCTACGGGGCTCCATCTCTCTCATTTTTTTATCATTTTCGTTCTTCTTTTTAAGTTGGCTGTAAGGGCAGACTGGGGGGCAGTTTGAGTTTTTTTCTTTCCTTCTTATTGTTTTTTTTTTCGTTTACACTGAAGGTCGCAGAACTAAAGGGGTGGCTACATTTTCATTTTATTCTGCAGTTCATTTTTTTCATCTTTACGTTGGAGACGGAGACTCCTTTCTTTTCTCTTTTCTTTCATGTTACGATTGGAGAGGCTTTCAAATTTTTTTTTTCTTCGGATGGAGGGCAGCAGGGACAGTTTTTTTTAGTTTTACTATTGTTTTCCTTCAGTTTACGTAGCAAGGGGGAGACTGTTTTTTTGCTTCAGTTTTTCTATTTTTTTTATTCGGTAGTTGCTTTCTTCTTTGTTTTATTTTTAGTCTTAAGTTTATTTTTTTTGTGGAAGACGTGTTCTACTTGTTTCGGTCTTAAGTTCTACTTATTTTATTTTCAGTTTTGGTTTCATTTTGGTAGAGGGAACTCGCTCGCTTTTATTTTCATTCTCGTTTTTTACGATTACTTCTTTTAGTTTTTGTTTTTTTCTCTTTCTTACTTCCTTCGTCCAGTTTAATATTTAATTTACTTTACTTTCCATTTTCATTTTCATCTTGTTTTTGGAAAGTTTAGCTTTAGTTATCTTTCGTTCGGCGTTATTCATTTTTTTATTTCTTTCTACAGATTTTATCATGACTCCTCTTAGATTTATTTTTGTTACTAAAAATATCATGTGTAACTAATTTCTAAAGCTTGGGTTGTGGAATGAGATTTAATTTATTTTAGATTCTAGTGTGATGCAATATTTTGTTGTGTAATGTTGACTTCACTAAATTACTAGTCGGATTCAAAAGGAAAATAGATTGCGGCTCTTGCTCTTGTTTTGTTGTTGACGTAAGGCACAACAAAAGCTTGAATTTATCAAGGCCTCTTTCGATTGATTACGAATATAAATTTGGCTAGTAAATTAGAGAATTTCTTGAGAAAATATTGCAAAAACTTGAGCTTAATTTTTATCTTCCGAATATCAATTCCTTGACTGGATTGTTAATCGAGAAATTATCTAGAATCCGAAATAAAAAGAATCTCAAACCCAACCCAAGTGTTTGTTTTATTGTTTCTTGCAAGTTTAATTCATTTGCTACACACTTTCTCTAAGTCTCTTAGTTTTGGTAATTTTAGAAATATAGATCTACATCAATTTTCATCTTTCATAATCGATACATCTTTTACACAAAGAAAATCTCACAAACGCTTTGATAATCCCTTTGTCTCTATGAATTCGATCTTGGGACTTACCCTTGTATTACTTTGACAGCTTCTACGCTTGGAAGACAACATTATAAGCTGAGTCATATTACTTGGCCAGTTGTACTTATGCTGTATAATCTACCACCATGGAAGTGTACGAAAGATCCATATTTCATGATGATTTTACTCATTCCAGGTCTAAGATCACCGGGAAATGATATAGACATACACTTACAGCCATTGATTGTAGAGATTTGTGAGAGAATGGGGTTGTCACATTTGATTCATCAATAGGCAAGTTGTTCAAGATGCATGCTGCTGTGTTATGAACAATAAATTATTTTTCAGCTTATGGAAACTTGTCAGGTTAGAGTACTAAGAGGAAAATGGCACGTCCAACTTGTAACAAACATACCAAATCTAAATGGCTTACAAACGGGAGGAAATTATGTTTCATGGGTCATCGTCAATTTTTACCAGTGACAATAGATGGTGGGGAAATTCTAGAATGTTTGACGGTACTGTTGAATGGGGCCAACCTCCACCGTATTTGTCTGGTGAAGATGTACTTGCATAATTTATAGATATTGGTTGTAATGAATTTGGTAACAATCAATGAAAGAGAAAAAGAGCTACAAATGAGTTGAATTGGACAAAGAATAGTTTGTTTTTTGAACTCCCATACTAGTCGAAGTTAAAATTATGGCACAGTCATGATGTTATGCATATTGAAAAAACATATATGCGAATACGTATTGGGAACATTGATATCAATTAAAGGAAAAATAAAGGATACATTAAACTCAAGGAAGGATATGAAGCGGTTGAGAATAAGACTAGAAATACAATTGCAAGAAAATTGTTTCTCTGTTTACATGCTGATTGAGTAGTATACATTGTCAAGCAATGAAAAGGCTACATTTTGTGAGTAGATAATGAAAATTCAATTACCAAAAAGTTATGCCTCGAATCTAACAAGGTGTGTGTGAACAAATGACTGGTAAATAATTAGATTAAAAAGTTATGATTGTGATGTCTTTTTACAGCGTATCTTGCCCATTGGTATCTGTGGGTACTTGACGAGAGACATGCGCGTGGCTTTGACTGAGTTTGGTTCATTTTTAAAAAACTTATGTACTAGGACATTGAATTTAGAAGCTTTAGACCGAATGGAATAGGAAATTGCCATAATATTGTATAAGCTATAAAGTATTTACCCACCATCATTCTTCGAAGTCATGTTTCACCTAGCGTTCATTCGCCATGTGAGATTCTACTTGCATGACCAGTTCAATATAGATGGATGTATCCCATTGAACAATTCCTTGGGAAGTAGAAACATATAGTGGGTAACAAGGCCCCCCCAGAATGATCAATTGAAGAAGCATATATTGATGATGAGTGACATATCTTCTATTCCAAATATTTCCACAGAGTTGACACTAGTTTTGATCAGCTGGAAAGAAACTTTGACGTTGATTGAGCAAGACAATGAAATGTGTTTTCTGTGTTTTTCCAACAAGTATGTCCACTTGGTGTAGTGCGTGGTTATGACTTGTGTAGAAGAGAGTTCAAGAAAGCTCAGTAATACACGCTGAACAATTGCCCTAAGATAGAGAACCACTTGAAGTAAGTTATAATTTTTTGTTAATTTAAATTTGCTCCTCTACTTTAAAAAAATTCTAAGAATATAAAAGATTTGTGGTAATCATCAATTTCAGTAGTCATATTAACATGCTCAAGGAATTTGGAGTAAATGATATAAACCAGAAACATGAAGAGGAGTTCCCGAGATGGTTTGAACAACAAGTAATGACATTACATATGCTTTACTCAATAACCAATGAAAAAATATTGATCGTTTATTATTGATATAATAGAAGCTTTACTCACTATTTAGTTTGTACAATTGCATGCAAATAATCAAAAACAATATATCGGATGAACTGTATCCTTTAGCACGTGGCCCATTGAGACGCGCTGCTCAATATTCTGCATGTATTTCTTAGGGAAGTAGGTATCACACAATGGATCGAGATTGTTATAGGAAAACACAAAATAGTTGTGTCCTAGTCGAAGGAAGTCATAATGGAGAAAATATTGATTTCTATGGGGTTATTGTTGATATAATTGGAATGAAATATTTGGAGAAGCTTGCAGTGTATCTGTTTAAGTGTGATTGGTGGGATTTAAGCAATCCTCGAACGGGAGTCCGTGATGATGAATATTTTTTTAGTATTAATAAATCAAAAAAATGGTATGAAGATGATCCTTTTATTTTGGCTTCTCAAACATCTCAAATATTCTACTTAGATGACCCAAAGTTAGGAAATCAATGGCAGTAGTACAGAAATATTATCCAAGAAATATATATGATGTTATCCCTCAGGCAAAATGACAAGATGAAGAAGAAGATGATCCCTCTACTCAAGAAGCGTACCAAGAGAGCCAGCTTGTCTTTAATTTATTTGTGGATTTGAGCCAGTATGAGATGATTCCATTAAATAGAGAAGATCTTGAGGCTGAAATTGTTGATGCGACAATTGAGCAAAATGTTGAATCATCTGAATTATCTACAGATGATGAGAGCGAATTGTCAAATGATACTGATACAGATTATGATTGACCAATTATGTGTTCACATTACACTTGATGACAACTATTTTACTTAATGAATATTGTATTAGTGTTTTGAAATTATGCCACCAAAGAAGAAGGAAGTTTGTATCCCATCTCCACTTGTTCCTAGCTCTCATTCAGACTCACTATTAGAGATTGACTCTACAGAACAAGGTAAAAATCTAATAGTCACAAAAGTTATTAATTAAGGTCATTTAATAGACATATAGTAGAGATTGATTACAATGTTATATTTTATAGAGTTCACAGTACAATTTCATCAAGGTCGAGGCACTACTAGTGTGACGCCCCCAAATCCCCACGCACAAACACAAGGAAATCGAGACGTCCAGATGGTGACAACATGGGTCACCATCCTATCGACGAGTGCCAAGTGTGTGTAAGTAACAAATGTGCACTAAGAGACACGCAGCGGATAGCAAAGTCATAACTAGGTACCAGAATTTTTCTTAGTTTAATACAAAGCTGTTTAAAACATACATAATAAATTATTACGAATTAAAAATATTATTCAAAGCCAAATACAAAACATTACTTCAACTCAATACTCCGGCAGAGCCGCATCCTCGGGCTCAGCCTCCTCCTCCTCCTTGATCTCTCCATCAAAATCTACGGTACCAAAAATGGTGCCGCAGGTAAGTAAAAACCCAAACACCACTAGATAAAAACATATTAAAATTCAAACAATATGTATGAGAGAATGCCAATGCACAAAACCCATAAAACCATATTTTTCCACACACGCCAAAAATCCCATTTGGCCCAAAAACATAACCTTTCCAAATATCACGCCAAAAGTCCATTTGGCCCATATCCAACTCAATCCATTAAGCAATTAATCCGTATGCACCATGACCTCCCCTAAGGGTCATCCGCACACCCTGGCTCCTGTGCCACACCGCGGGTAATGACCACGCGTATGACACCTAAATGAGCGATGCCCAGTTCCGCGCCCCGCGCGTTTGTAGCCAAGCATTCTCACGCCCTCGCCAGCGAAGGGCCACGGAGTCGGTGCGTAGAGCGATGCCCAGTTCCGCGCCCAGTGCGTTCGTAGCCAAGCATCCTCTAGCCCCCGCTCCCGTTGTCAACCAGTTTCGCGCCCCGCACGTTCGTAGCCAAGCTTCAACTCAGGGGACGTCACTTAGTATATTACGCTCCCGAGTGATCAGAGGAGCTCCACCGAGATCATACCCTATCCTGGCTTGGGGTCGTGGTACACACGCACCCGAAAATCCATTTACGCCAATAAAACAGGATTTTTCTCAATTTAAATAAAATACACGTGCATGCACCATGTAAATGCAAATCTCAATACACAACACAACCAACCAACCATAAATCAACAAACCAAGCAACTCCGTCCTCAATCCATCCGACCCCCGAACTCCTCAGACTCAATCTGGAATCAACCAACCAACCAGATAACTTATTTTAAAAGGAAAATATATTTAAATCTAAAAGTCGAGTTTGAAAAATACTTACAGCGCTATACGGTATTTTTCGAAAGCTCGCGGCGTTGCAAACGGCGGAGGAAAAGCAACGTAACAGTGTATTTTACACTGTGGTCGTGGGTAATAAATTACCCACTTTCGAACGGGGACAAATCAAGACACGAAATTGATAGGGAATGGTCTTGAGATGTTTATGAAGTTAAAGGAAGTGAGTTTTGGCTGTGGGTGGTGGTGGAAATGGCAGTCGAAGGCCAAAAAGGGGCTGAACGGAGTTGAGCTCGTGGGAGCTGCTCCGGCAACGGATCGGGGCTGAAATTAGGTGGGTTAGGTCAGCAAGAGGTAGAGGAAAAAGCTGTGAAGAGATGGTGGTCGAAGGTGGTGCGACGGCGCCGGAATTGGTGAAAAACCGTGTGGCTTGGAGGAGCTCGTGGTGGCTAACGGTGGCTCAGATGGAGGTGAAACTTGGTGGGAATGTTCACCGGTGAGAGGGGAAGAAAACTGGGTGGGTGGTGTAGGCCACGCCACCGGAAAGCGGCGAGCAACCGGCGACAGGGGAGAAAAATAGGGTTGGGGCCGTGACTTCCAGCCATGTGTGGCGGCTAACGGCTGGTCCGATGGCTCTGAAAATTGGTGGGGATGATCTCTGGTGGGAGGGGAAGAGAATGGTGGGGGTGGTGTAGTACACGGTGGCCGGACGGCGGCGCACTGGACGGCCGAAGTGTGGGCGAGGGGAAGGAGAAAAGGAGAGGGCTGCACGGGGAGAGAGAACCGGGAAGGAAAAGAAGAAGAAAAAGAAAGAAAAAGGAAAGAGAAGAAGAAAAAGAAAAAGGAAAAGGGAAAAAGAGAAGAGAAAATGAAAGAAATGAGGTTTAATCCTCACTCCGAAAACCAAAAACTGATCCGCCGAAAACGATTTTAAAAACCGTAAAACGATTAAAATAAATTAAACACAACATCAAATAAATTAAAAACCAATTAAAATACAATAATTTAAAATAAATAAAATAATATATTAATTAAATTAAAAACACTCCTTCAGTGAAAATACACGTAAAACGGGGTATCACATCCTCCCCCCTTAAAACAAATTTCGTCCTCGAAATTCGCAAGATCAACCATCAGTGCCAAACAGATACAAGATACAACTCCAAACATATTTGAGAGATACATATCATCGACAACTCCCAACAAATCCAATGGTTATTAACTTCACACCATAAATCACTAATATCAACGACGTCTCCGCTTTACCTTTCAAACTTTCATCCCATTCCAACTTTGGTAACCTAATAGCCACTTCCAAAGTTAACTATCCATAAACCAAATTGCACGACCAAATGATTAATCTCCCATTAAAACTTCGAATCACTACTAAATCTTCAAAGTCGATACAAAATTTGAACTTCTAAGTATCTCCAAAAATCATGCTTTCGCACGCACTCTGATAATTCATCAAAATACTTAAAGGCTATATCCTCAAAAATTAATATCATGAAGTACAAGCTCAATCCACACCTAATCACAAGAAAACCTTTACCACATTTCCATAGAAAATCGTATGCCTCCAAAACCACAAATCTTCACTCATTCCTCAGTTAACAAGAAAATAAAACCTAGAAACCCTTCGTATTCAAGAAGGCATTCGAAAAATAGTCAAGTGAGTCTAAAGGAGGCACTGTACAAGATTATATACAAAGAGACAAAAGACTAAACTGCCCTTGGGCAGGCAGAATGACCAAAAGGTCCTAATCAGAAACTATACAAAATAAAGAAAACTATACAACCTAAAAACTATACAAAATAAATAAAATATAAAAAATACTTTTATAAATAATAACTTAATACCCTCCTTCAAGATGGAGAGTAAATGGAATGAACTCCCATCTTGGAAATCAGCAACTGAAATTGATGAGATCCCAAAGGTTTGGTTAAAACATCAGCAAGCTGATGTTGAGATGCAAGGTGAAAAGTTTTGATGATCCCAGCTTGGAGTTTGTCTCGAATGAAGTGGCAGTCAAGTTCAATATGCTTTGTCCGTTCATGAAAAACAGGGTTAGTAGCAATGTGAAGCGCAACTTGACTGTCACAAAAAAGAAGAGCACTATTAGTATGAGAAATGTGAAAATCAAATAAAAGAGATATAAGCCAAACTATTTCACAAGTAGTGGATGCCATGGCCCGATATTCAGCTTCAGCTGAAGAACGAGAAACAGTTTGTTGTTTCTTAGTTTTCCAAGAAACCAGAGAGTCACCAAGAAAAACACAAAAACCAGTGGTGGACCTTCTGCTGTCAGGACAAAAAGCCCAGTCTGAATCTGCAAAAGCCTTAAGAGTTAGAGAATTATGAGCAGGAAAAAAAAGACAAAGACCAGGGGCATTTTTGACATATTGTAAAATCCTGTGAGCTGCTTGTAAATGAGGTAGTCTAGGGCGATCCATAAACTGACTAAGCCTTTGAACAGAATAAGACAGATCTGGTCTAGTAAGAGTAAGGTAGAGAAGTCTACCAATCAATCTTCTGAAAATTGTAGGGCCAGGCAACAAGGCACCATCATCTTTACTAAGTTTTAAATTTTGCTCCATAGGAAAAGAAACTGGTTTACAAGCTAAAAAAACAGCATCTTGTAGGATTTCAAGAGCATATTTTCGCTGACTCAGGGAAATACCACTGGATGATCTAGCCACCTCTAAGCCCAAAAAATACTTGAGGGGCCCAAGATCCTTCAGCTTAAATTTTGCATCAAGTAAATTTTTTAAGGAATTCACAGATTCCATATCATTACTAGCTATCAGAATGTCATCAACATAAACCAACAGAGCAATAAATGAGGGACCAGCAGATTTAGTAAACAACGAGTAATCAGATCTAGATTGCACAAAACCCAACTCAAGAAGAGTGGTAGAGAATTTAGAAAACCATTGTCGAGAGGCCTGCTTAAGGCCATAAAGGGACTTATTCAATTTGCACACTTGAGACCCCCCTTTAATATGAAAGCCAAGAGGTAATTTCATGTAAACCTCTTCTGAAAGATCACCATGTAAAAAAGCATTATTGACATCAAGTTGAATAAGATGCCAATTTTTAACAGCAGCAACAGCTAACAAAGTTCGTACAGTGGTCATTTTGGCAACAGGGGAGAAGGTTTCAGAATAGTCTAAACCTTCTGTTTGTGTATATCCTTTAGCAACTAAACGTGCTTTATACCTTTCCACAGAGCCATCAGCACGATACTTGATTTTATAGACCCATCTACAACCAATAGTTTGTTTACCAGGAGGTAAAGGAACAACAGTCTAGGTATTGTTGAGTTCTAGAGCAGCAATCTCAGCAGTCATAGCATCCCTCCAATGGGAGTGCTGGACTGCTTGATGGTAGAACTCAGGTTCAATGTCAGTAGAGATAGCAAAAACAAAAGACTTATGAGCAGGGGATAAGTGATCATAAGAGATAAAGTTGGAAATGTCATATTTAAAAGAGGAGGGAGAAGAAGTAGAGTGTGCAGTGGAGGAATTACAATAATATTCCTGCAAATAACCAGGAGCTCCTCGGATTCTAGAGGATCTCCTTGGAGATGAAGGCAAAATAGGGGTGGGAGGTTGAGAGGAGGAAGCAATAGGTAAGTCAGAATTAGGAGAAGAAGAATCTGCACTAGAGGGAGGAGAAGATATGGGAAACATGTCAAAAGTAGAGGATTGAGAAGGAATAGAAAGAGGAAGAGAGAAAGATGAAGAAGGCAAACCAGTAGGAGAAGACTGAAAAGGAAAAATGAATTCATGAAAAATCACATGGCGGGAAACAAAAGAGTGATTAGACTTAAGATCATATAATTTGTAACCCTTAATACCAAAAGGGTAACCAAGAAAAACACATATTCTAGCTCTCGGGTCAAACTTTGTTCTAGCCCTTTGTAAAGTGGATGCAAAACAAAAGCAACCAAAAGTCCTCGAATGATCATATGAAGGAGCAGATTTACACAGAAGTTCGACAGGAGATTTATTGTGAGTAATAGGAGAAGGTAATCTGTTAATGAGATAAGTGGCAGTTAAAACAGCATCACCCCAAAATTTGAGAGGTAAATGAGATTGAAACAATAAAGCCCTAGCAACATTAAGGATATGTTGGTGTTTCCTTTCCACAACAGAGTTTTGTTGTGGAGTTTCAACACAACTACGTTGATGAAGAACTCCTTAAGAAAGAAGATAAGAGGATAAAAAAAATTCAGTACCATGATCAGTACGAATTGTTTTGATCTTGGCACCAAACTAAGTTTTAATCATTTTAAAATAAGTTTGAATGAGAAAAGGAACTTCAGATTTATGTTTGAAAAGATAAACCCAAGTAGCCCTCGTGCAGTCATCAACAATAGTTAAGAAAAATTTATATCCTTCAATGGTGGGGACTGAAAAAGGGCCCCAAACATCACAATGTATAAGATCAAAAGGGAAAGAAGAAAAAGTATTAGAATTAGGAAAAGGCAACTTCCTTTGTTTAGCTAAAGGGTAAACAAAACAAGTATCATCAGATAGTGTCAAATTAGGCACAATTTGATGTAAAAAATTCATTCTAGAGGGAGAAGGATGTCCCAAACAACTATGCCAAAGATGAAACAAAGAACATTTAGAGGACTGAAAACATGCAGAAGGGACTAAGGCAGTATTCTTATTACAAGGTGTATTAGTAAGAGACAAAGGGAATTGAGGGACAAGAGGAGTCACTGGTAGTTGCAAAAGATAGAGTCCTTTGTGTTGTCTACCCATTCCAATCAGCTTCGAGGTGATCAGGTCCTGAAGAAGACAAAGGTCAGAGGAAAAAAGGCAACAAATGTGAGATTTGGTGAGCTGACTAATGGAAATCAAAGGGAACTGAAAAGTGGGGACACAAAGAACATTTCTAAGTGTAATATGTGCAGAAAGAGAAACTGTGCCAATATGTGTAACAATAACACTGTGTCCATTAGGTAGTTTGACATATTTATTAGAAACTGGATTAAAAGAGTTAAAAAAAACTAGTACAAGGGACCATATGGTCAGTAGCCCCTGTATCAAGTATCCAACTAGCAATAGGAACAGTAGTACTATAAGAATGAAGAGCATAAGAAAGAGAGGAAACAATACCAAAGAATGAGGTAGTAGCAGAGACAGTATTGACCATATGACTGGAATCAGCAGGTCTAGGCTGAGGATTAAAGGTCAGCATAGACAGTAATTGCTTATATTGTTCCTCAGTCAATGAGAAGGGTGAGGCAGCTGCAGAATTGTCACTGAGAGCAACAGTATTGGCCAGGGCCTGCGGTCGTGGCCTTGGCTTGTAACCCGGGGGAAATCCATGTAGTTTATAACATTTGTCAATAACATGGCCAGTTATGCCACAATGCTTGCATACCGGCCGATCTTTCTTTGGAAAAGACTTAACAGATCGCAAAGAATCAGAGTTGGCAACAAAAACATGAGCATCAGTAAGGGGTGGGGGAACATAGATATCTCGTTGTTGTTCTTCTTGAAGAACAAGAGAAAAAACTTTGTTCAAAGGCGGTAGAGGCTCCATTAACAAGATCTGAGCCCTTGCCGAGGAAAAAGATTCATTCAATCCCATGAGGAATTGCAAAATGCGTTCCTGTTGAACATAAGAATTCAACAGAGCAACAGCACCACAAGAACATAGAGGGACGGGCTTGTAATTAAGCAGTTCATCCCAGAGAGCCTTCAACCGAGTAAAATAAGCACTAACAGTAAGTTGGCCTTGAGATAACGAGGAAATAGACTTCTGAATCTGAAAGATCCGGGGTCCATTTTTTTGAGAGAACCGTTCCTTAAGATCGTCCAGATCTCAAAGGCAGTAGTAACATACAAAACACTAGCAGCGATTTCAGGAGAAACCAAGTTAAGCAACCACGAAATCACCATATTATTACAGCGTAACCAAGAAGAAGAAAGAGAATCAGTAGATGTAGGTTTAGGAATCGTACCGTCGACGAACCCTAACTTGTTTTTGGCAGAGAGAGCCATGGTCATTGAGCGAGACCAAGTGTGATAGTTGTCACCGATGAGGAGTTGCGTGACCAAAACAACCCCAGGGTTATCACTGGGGTGGAGAAAGAAGGGACTCCCAGCATCAAAGGATGAAGGAGGAGGGGGAGGGGGAGGGGGATCCGTCGGCGCCATGAGACAAGATTTAGGAAAAAACTTCTGATACCATAACAAGAAAATAAAACCTAGAACCCTTCGTATTCAAGAAGGCATTCGAAAAATAGTCAAGTGAGTCTAAAGGAGGCACTGTACAAGATTATATACAAAGAGACAAAAGACTAAACTGCCCTTGGGTAGGCAGAATGACCAAAAGGTCCTAATCAGAAACTATACAACCTAAAAACTATACAAAATAAATAAAATATAAAAAATACTTTTATAAATAATAACTTAATACCATCGCTGCCCCAAACGAAAACCAACATTCCGCAAAAATACACCCATTGATTGATGACAGAAACCAGTACTAATTAGCCTCCAGGCCCCAAATTGAAAATACATAACATCATCTCAAAATACACCTGTCTCTTCTAAAGATAAGGAACATCTCCAAAAAGGCCCAAGTCCTTCCCGGCCAACCAACGAGAGCGCCTATAACTTCTATCCGATATCCCACACTTCAAGCTCATTACCTATATTTTGAATAACATCTAATCTTGCAATAACTAACTCACTATAAACTACCATTGACTTCACCTAGACATAATCGAAACGCTCATGGTAACTCACCCACCTACTTGTACTCTCAAAAACTCTAGTTTTAGTACAACTAATTCCTTCAATAACACTTCACAAATAAATCTCAAGACAGGCCATACTGTTTAAATCTTCAATCCATCAAAAACTATTAAACAACACTCATGGATCCTACTGCTTTATTACTTCGTACATATGATTATGCTACCCACCTTTCATGCATAAGTTTCGACTTCCAAGATTTATTACTTCATACACCACACATGGTGACCTAACGATCTCTTTTCAAGTTAAATAACCATATCCCCAATTCTCCCAACTGGATACTTGATCTCCAAAGAAAAGTATAGCCTCACCAATTTAAAATCCTATGACTTCAAGTCGCAATTAATTCTCAAGATAAACACAACAGTCATTTCAAACCACCATCCCAATGGGTAACCCGCTTCGACTGCACATTCCGTTCAACTTACCAAACAACTCAGAGCCAAAAATCTCTTGAATTTAATATTACCACATAGATTCCTCTTCAACTCCTACCAAGCAAAAAAAAATAGATAAGACTAGCACCAGCACTCTCCGAAATCCATACATACGTACCATTACTACTCATCGATCCCATGCACTTTTAGCCAACACCAAAAATCATTCAAACGTACAAGTGATCCATTATCACATTTCCATCATCTGGACTTATATCCTCAACTCAGCAAGAATCATTCCTAAATCTACTCAACTTATATCCTTAAATCAGCAACCAGCCATTGCTTAAAGTTTGGTACCGAGAATGATCTTAAACCTGCCAAGAATCCATTCCCAAAAGTCTACGGATCAAATAACCTCAAATTCAATCGTATTCAATACCAACACAAAATCTACTATTTCCAACACCCTGACGGACCTATACCTTTAGAATCGTTTCCTAAGATCTGCTACTACAATCTCGAGTTAACAATAATTATTTTCTAAACTAGCTCGATATCTTCAATCCTTAAAGAAATCTACTCTAGAAAAAAAAAATTCATATCAATAACTCAACTCTAATCAATCCCATTTTAATGGTTACAAACTAATCACTCACTAGAGTAGATCAAGCTACAGCACTAAGTCTGTAAAACTAAGAACTCGCTTCCTGTTATAAATCAGTCCTTCAATTCTGCAATTCTAAAACCTTAAATCAAATAAGAATCATCTTCCGGAACTTCTAAGATCAATGAACTTACATCCCATATAGAAAAAAAAAACGACTCCCAAATCTTTCAAATTCTAAAACATTAATAGATAATAAATCATTTTCTGAAATTCTCAAGATTGGTGGCTTTAATCTAAAACATTCACCTTAAATTCATAATGCCCATATCTCGACCTGAAAGCAGTTTTGGGCACATCCTTGTCTCTTATCCTCAACTGGTAGTATCCTGACCTCAGATCAATCTTCGAGAACATAGCTACTCCTTGAAGCTGATCAAATAATTCATCGATCCGTGGGAGAAGATATTTATTTTTGATGGTCACCTTATTTAATTCCCGATAATCGATACACATACGGAGGGTTCCATCTTTCTTTCTTTTTTTAACGAACAGCACTGGCGCACCCCACGGCGAAGTACTTGGTTGAATGAACCCCTTATCTACCAGCTCTTGCAACTGAGTCTTCAACTCTTTCAATTCAGCCTGTGCCATGCGGTAAGGAGTTTTATGTACAGGAGTTGCTCCAGGTTCCAAGTCTATAACAAACTCCATTTCATGAATAGGGGGTAGCCCAGGCAAGTCTTCCACAAACACATCCGGAAATTCCTCCACAACGGGAATGTCTACCAAAGACTTCTTCTCAGACAGCGTAGACACCATCTGAACTAAGAAGGCATCCGCTCCCCATGCAATCTCTCTTCTTGCTTAAATTGCCGATATAATTACTGGCTTTTCTTTTAGCTTACTCCCCGCAAATTCTAGACAATCACCATCTGGAAGCTGAAAGCTAATTACCCGACTTCTGCAATTAATACTCGCAGAATATCGGTATAGCCAATCCATCCCGAGGATGATATCAAAACCCAACAGCTTAAACACCACCAAATCAGCATCCAAGAACCTTCCATCAAAATTTAATGGGCAACCCAAGGCAACCTTGGAACACCATACCATTTCACCATTGGGTAGAGCCACTACCAAGGACTTCGGCAAAGGTTCCGTGACCAAATTATACATCCGAGCGAAAGTGGAAGATACAAACGACTGTGATGCACTGGAATCAAACAAAGTGCAAGCATAAAACTCATATAAACGGACTCTCCCTGTAATTACTCCGGCATCATGGGTTGCTGGTGCCTCATCATCAACATCTCAAGGGGTGACAGCATAAACCCGGGCTTGCACTGCTTGTCTTGGATTTGTTCTTCCACCTCTTCTACCTCCACGGCTTCCTTGAACTCTAATGGGGCACTCACGAGCAATATGTCCCACTTGGCCGCATCGGTAACACTGAGGTCCACCACTCAGCCGACACTCGCCCTCATGAGCTCTATTACAAATTCCGCAAATTGGCACTCGTCCTCCCATATGTACACCTGAAGCCGCTTGAGGTCGGATCCCGATCCGCTGAACAAATTTCTGAGGTGAACCTGAACTACTTCCTTCACCATCAATGTTCAGCCTCTTCTGACCTAGAGGGGTGTCCACACTCAAACTAACCTCACGCTCTGCTAGAGTGGCCAAAACAACTAATTCCTAAAAAGTTGTAATCCGGTGGCAAACTACCATTTTGCATATATCTGGTCGCAAACCTTAAATAAAATTCCCTTAAACACATCCTCAAAGTTCGCTGAACCTACACTCTCCTATCGTATAGCCTCATTACATAAATTCTAAAAAACCTTAACCTCAATCATCTTAAGCGACTTAAAGCTAATTCCTCTCCTCATTCCTACGTGAGTTCCCACCTTACAAAGATTGCTTAAACCATGACATTCCCTTCAAACCTCAACATTATACAAGCAAACCACATCGCTAAAAATTCAAACCTACTACACTAAATGTTCATGTCTAATAATAGTATCCTCGATTATACTGCTTTCCTGCCACAACACAACCCTTGACCCCCTTTAAGAAAAATGAATAAAACCAACAACATAAAACCAAAACCACATAACAAGAAAACAAAAAGAAACCAGCATGCAATAACATAACTAAATAAATAAAAACAAGCAAACAAGCTCAAACAAATACAAAACAAATTCAAAACAAATTAAAACACGTCAAATAGCAACTTACTTAAAATAAATTTTAAAATACAACTTTAAAAACATTCTGGTACTACCTACGGGACATGTGGTTTTACCCAGAGCCAAACCGCTCTGATACCACCTGTGATGCCCCCAAATCCCCACGCACGAATACAGGGAAATAGAGACGTCCGGATGGTGACAACACGGGTCACCATCCTATCGACGAGTGCCAAGTGTGTGTAAGTAACAAATGTGCACAAAGAGACACGCAGCAGATAGCAAAGTCATAACTAAGTACCAGAATTTTTCTTAGTTTAATACAAAGCTGTTTAAAACATACATAATAAATTATTACAAATTACAAATATTATTCAAAGCCAAATACAAAACATTACTTCAACTCAATACTCCGGCAGAGCTGCATCCTCGGGCTCAGCCTCCTCCTCCTCCTCGATCTCTGCATCAAAATCTACGGTACCAAAAATGGTGCCGCAGGTAAGTAAAAACCCAAACACCACTAGATAAAAACATATTAAAACTCAAACAATATGCATGAGAGAATGCCAATGCACAAAACCCATAAAACCATATTTTTTCACGCATGCCAAAAATCTCATTTGGCCCAAAAACATAACCTTTCCAAATATCACGCCAAAAGTCCATTTGGCCCATATCCAACTCAATCCATTAACCAATTAATCCATATGCACCATGACCTCCCCTAGGGGTCATCCGCACACCCTGGCTCTTGTGCCACACCGCGGGTAATGACCACGCGTATGACACCTAAACGAGCGATGCCCAGATCCGCGCCCCGCGCGTTCGTAGCCAAGCATCCTCACACCCTCGCCAGCGAAGGGCCACGGAGTCGGTGCGTAGAGCGATGCCCAGTTCTGAGCCCGGCACGTTAGTAGCCAAGCATCCTCTAGCCCCCACTCCCGTCGTCGCCCAGTTCCGCGCCCCGCGCGTTCATAGCTAAGCTTCAACTCAGGGGACGTCACTTAGTATATTACACTCCCGAGTGACCAGAGGAGCTCCACCTAGATCATACCCTATCCTGGCTTGGGGTCGTGGTACACACGCACCCGAAAATCCATTTACGCCAATAAAACAGGATTTTTCTCAATTTAAATAAAATGCACGTGCATGCACCATGTAAATGCAAATCTCAATGCACAACACAACCAACCAACCATAAATCAAAAAACCAAGCAACTCCGTCCTCAATCCATCCGACCCTAGAACTCCTCGGATTCAGTCCGGAATCAACCAACCAACCAGATAATTTATTGTAAGAGAAAAATATATTTAAATCTAAAAGTAGAGTTTGGAAAATACTTACAGCGCTATACGGTATTTTTTGAAAGCTCGCGGCATTGCAAACGGCGGAGGAAAATCAACGTAACAGTGTATTTTACACTGTGGCCGTGGGTAATAAATTACCCACTTTCGAACGGGGACAAATCAAGACATGAAATTGATAGGGAATGGTCTTGAGATGTTTATGAAGCTAAAGGAGGTGAGTTTTGGCCGTGGGTGGTGGTGGAAATGGCGATCGAAAGCCAAAAAGTGGCTGAACGAAGTTGAGCTCGTGGGAGCTGCTCCGGCAACGGATCGGAGCTGAAATTAGGTGGGTTAGGTCGGCAAGAGGTAGAGGAAAAAGCTGTGAAGAGATGGTGGCCGGAGGTGGTGCGACGACGCCGGAATTGGTGAAAAACCGTGTGGCTTGGAGGAGCTCGTGGTGGCTAACGGTGGTTCGGATGGAGGTGAAACTTGGTGGGGATGTTCACCAGTGAGAGGGGAAGAAAACTGGGTGGGTGTGTAGGCCACGCCACCGGCGAGCGGCGGTTCTGGGCTGCGAAAGCAACCGGCGACAGGGGAGAAAAACAGAGCTGGGGCCATGACTTCCAGCCGTGCGTGGCGGCTAACGGCTGGTCCGATGGCTCTGAAAATTGGTGTGGATGATCTCTGGTGGGAGGGGAAGAGAATGGTGGGGGTGGTGTAGTACACGGTGGCCGGACGGCGGTGCACTGGGCGGCCGAAGTGTGGGCGACAGGAAGGAGAAAATGAGAGCTCTGGCTGCGCGGGGAGAGAGAACCAGAAAGGAAAAGAAGAAGAAAAAGGAAAGAGAATAAGAAAAAGAAAAAGGAAAAGGGAAAAAGAAAAGAGAAAATAAAAGAAATAAGATCCAATCCTCACTCCGTAAACCAAAAACTGATATGCCGAAAACGATTTTAAAAACCGTCAAACGATTAAAATAAATTAAACACAACATCAAATAAATTAAAAACAATTAAAATACAATAATTTAAAATAAATAAACCAATATATTAATTAAATTAAAAACACTCCTTCAGTGAAAATACACGTAAAACGGGGTATCACAACTAGAGGCGTGACGTTGGAAAAATATCGTAAGGTGGGTTAGATCAAGTTTAACATTCTTGATAAACATACCGAAGGCCAAGGACAACCAACAGCTTGGCTTGCATCATATGTGGGTGCTCTTACACGAACTTATGCACCTTTGGCGATGAGTTCATGGATGAAAGTCCACCAAGATGTTAAAGAGTTTATTAAGAAGCGCTGTTTGATAATGTTTAAAACATTGATTTAGTAAAATAAATTTTTATATTTCACTTAAATTTAGAATATTGTAAATGATAATATGTTTGTGTATATTTTTTTCAAGGATGATTTCTAATTAAATTTTGGTTGGAGAGAAGAGCGTAAGACTGTAAAAGAGCTTATGAGTAATGCATTCCGCAAATATAAGGCGAGGTGTCAGGAGCATTATAATAAGTTCGAGAACATGGAAAATGCACGCCAACATCCTTTTCAGGATGTCCGACCTTTTGAGTTGTAAAAATTTTGTGACATGTTTGAGGATCCATCATATAAAGTATAATTAAATTAATTATTTTAGTTGTCCTATTTTTAATTTCACTTCTAATATTTTCAATTTCTATGTAGGAGTGAAGTTTTATAAACAAAACAAATAGATCGAAATTAAAGATTAATCATCATGCAGGCTCAAGATCTTTCCATCGCCTCTCTAAGAAATTGGTATTGCTATTTTTTTACTGTATATAGTTAATTGAATATATGAATTCTAATGACTTTATATCTTAACAAATATGTATTGTAGCAAGATTCAGATACCAATTATGATCTGACAAAATTATATGCTACATCACATCTAATCGTAATGGAGAGTGGACCATCCCAATGCCCGTGAAAATTATGTAAGTATTATAATCTGTTTTAAATAAATATATTTGAATCTTTATGATGATATTAACTATTTATCTTATGTGTTGGATAAAGGTTGCCATACGTGCTGAATTTGCGTCAGATCAAAATTCCTCAAAACATGATGTTGATATTTTTACACAAATTCTAGGTCAAGTTCTAGGTAATCTTGATAATCTCAATTATCAAGATTATGAAACGAATCAAATACTTTAGAATAAATAATCAACTTTGTAAGACACACTGATTGGTTACGAAGGGAAACCCTTTAAAGAACTCTTTAAAGGTAAAACCCTATGGGGTAGCCAAACCGAGGAAAGTCAATCTTATTATTTGAAGAACAATTACAAGCAATCATCAATTACAAAACCTTTGCAATTCAACTCTCTTACTTGCCTAGAAAAATGACCCGTTTGTCTTCTACCACAATAGCAGCCAGAACCTCTTGCGATCATCAAATGTTGACTTTCCTTCTGGAACTCCAGAGGCTAAAATCCAATCGATGTTACTTCACACTCAAAACATAATCACACTCAAGAAGATATGAAAAACCCCATGAAAATTCTCAAGTGAATTTTCTCTCACAAATGCTCAAAATATCCTCTCTGGAATTCGTGGCTCAAAGTCCTTACTGTGACGCCCCCAAATTCCGCTTGGGATTGAACGGACATTTGAAGCGTCGAGACATGCAACACAAGGTTACCTGCCCCCGTTCATGACATATAAGATGCAATGTTCCTAACATGCATCTAGCATTATGCAATATTCGCAGCGGATAATTTTTTTCTTTAGCAATACTATGCACCAAACTAAAAATATCCCAAATACTTGAAACATATTTCATACATAAAGGCATACTAAAAAGCCGTGATCACCACACTAGTCTAAAATGGTTGTGATCAAAAGAATACTTGAAATACAAAACCAAAAGTACAAGTATTAACCTAAGTTAAATACTATACCATCATCAACATCGCACCGTAGCCTAGATGACCGTATTCAGTTGGTCAGATTCCAATTCTCCTTTGAGTCCTGTAACAAGATCTACCATTCGGGGGGAATGGTAGTTGGGACTACCACAGTGAGATTTGATTACAAATCTCAGTAAGTTAACATAAAACTCACACACAGGTTAAAAATGCATGCATGGCAGTAAAAGCATAAATGCATAATTATAGTCATACATAAACATAGTATAACTTGACATATAGCATGACTTAACCAGAACTTAAGCGTGAACTGAACTTGACTTAACATGGCATGAACTTAAACTTAAAACATAACATGAACAAACAACATAACATGAACGTGAAACATAACATGGACTTGAAATATAGCATGAACGTAAACCTGCATAACATAAATAAGAACTTGAAAATAACATAAACTTGAACATAACATGTACGTGAGTATAACATAACATGGACTTGATCTAAAACTTGACTTATCATGTATTTGATCTGAAACTGGACTTAACATAAACTTGGAATCTTATTCAATTGTCTTGATTAATAACGTGCGTTAATACGTACTCCACAGTTGTTGTGGCCCCACGTATTCAAGTAACATAAAACATAATACGTACTCCACAGTTGTTGTGGCCCCACGTATTCTACATGTCACAATTGCTGTGTCTCATGTAGTGTATGCTCCACAGTTGTTGTGGCCCCATACTTCATGCTCCACAGTTGTTGTGGCCCCATGAATACACATAACATAAAATATAATACGTACTCCACAGTTGTTGTGGCCCCACGTATTCTACATGTCACAATTGCTGTGTCTCATGTAGTGTATGCTCCACAGTTGTTGTGGCCCCATACTTCATGTAACATAAAATATAATACGTACTCCACAGTTGTTGTGGCCCCACGCATTATAAGTAACATAAATATAATACGTACTCCACAGTTGTTGTGGCCCCACGCATTATAAGTAACATAAAATATAATACGTACTCCACAGTTGTTGTGGCCCCACGCATTATAAGTAACATAAAATATAATACGTACTCCACAGTTGTTGTGGCCCCACGTATTATACGTAACATAACATGTCTTATCTTTCTTAATGCATGAGATATTATTTAATATCATATACTTTTCTAACATGGCGTATGCTTGTAAATGGCACAATATGATTTAATCATAAACATTTAATGGCATACATGTATCATATGGCATACTTAACATGGCATACTTATAACATACAACATTGTATGACAGAAAAGATTGTGTAACAGATAAATATTCATGAGAGATTAAATCATACTTAACAGATAAACATGTAATGACATAGCATGACATGACATATACGATAACATACATACATAAATTGTAGTTCCCTTACCCATCACACATACACAATAAACTGATAGTAAGTTAGAGGCTAACTTACCTCGATCGTCGCGTTCTATGAGAATAGAGCGCGAAACACGAGGAACTGCACAACAGCTGAAAGAGGAACACTCAAGTCCTTAAGATTTTCACTTCTGAACTTAATTGCCATATTGTGAGCACTTGCAACACCACGGCAACTTGAGGTTTCACTATACTCTTGTCCTGCAGCTGAAATATATGAACCAACTGGATTTTGAGGGAACGATGGTTCAGATACACCACCATGGAAGGTGGATGGCAACTGGGAACTGGGTAGAGCAGCTTGCAAGGAGTTCACGTCCAAACACATATTACTCTGTTCCATATCAGAATCGTTAGGAAGATCAAATGGGTTTGTGGATTTACGATCCATTGCATATGATTGCGTCTCTCCCATTAGAGGAAGTGTAGGAGTATAAAACGGCCCCATGGCAACATGTGATGGCACACTAGGATCCGTGGACCCACCATGAGAGGCAGCTCTTTGAATCTCCACTTTACTGGAGTCCTCTAATTCTCTTAAACCGAAATACTGATCAGCACTTGATGAAAGACTCGTTTCTAGTTGTAGTTCACTACCTTGCTTACTGCATTCCAAAGGAAGATGCCCATTAGTATCTTCAAAAGCCTTCCAACCCTGAGTGCTTGCTATGGTGGAAGCTTGAACATTGTGCAAATTATCATTCCATTGATTAGACATTGTCGAAGAACGTCCATAGACGCTCTCAAACTGAAATGAGGGCCATTCCATGTTTGTATCCAAGGAGGAAAAGGGATCAAACTTTTCCAATGAACCCACATCACTAGAAGGAAGATGTTCAGGAGTAGGATTTCCAGCATGTGTAATAGATAGAGTGGGCTTAGGTGTATCAAATGTTGCCCATCCTCCATTTTCAGGTACAGATAATTGTGGCGTTTCTTTATCCAAGGTTGTCACCGACTGCTGCTGAGAAATGCCCGCAAATAAATCCAAGGATGACAAAGGGAAAGTTTGTGGAGGTTGATATGCATTCACAGATGAAGCCGGAGATATCAGTGATGGTTGAAATAAATCCAGAGATGGAGCTGCTGATGCTGTGGGTGCTTGCAATGAATCAAAGGATGAAGCTGCAGAAGGCTCTGGTTCTGAGACAAGTGGTGTCTGAAAAAGATCCAAACTACCTGAATGTTGACTGTAAATAGATGATTGTGGAAAAGTAGAAACTTTATTCTCAAAGGTTACAGCAGATTGTTCCGGTTCTAAGACAACATCTGTAAAACCACCCAAATTATACGAATTGCGAGACAGGGAGTTGCTGTCCATTGACCCAAAGCTACCCAAAGATGCAGTTCTCTGTGCACGTGGAATTCCATCTACATCTCTCTTGGCATTTGCCTCAGAAGATGTATTTTTCTCTTGAAACCAAACTTCACTTAAAGTACTCCTCAAAGGCCGAACAGGTGGGCTGCTAAATCCAACATCTTTTTGAAAATTAGGAGACTCTGAATTAGATCTGAATGGATCCCCTGCACTAGACACAGAGTAGTCTGAAACTCTGGAAATGGAGCCCTCATTTGCAAACCTATCCTCAGAGACTTTATCACTTAAGTGACCAGGACTGTAGATAAAACTAGACATCTTCCCTTCATAGTGGCCTCGATCTGACCCTGGCTTCCTGGTCAGGGCAGCAGCTTGCTTTCCATACCGTCGGTCTTCATATTGATAATCATAAGGCGGACTCTGAGAATAAGAATGATATGAACTGGCCCGTCTCGTGTCCCCTTCATTGAGTCTCGTGCTCTGCATATCTCTTGGAGATTTGTCAGATGTCTTTCCTCCAGCATAACTTCTATCCTCATACACATTCTTTATAAATTCCCGTATTTTATCAACATTACTGCTGTCAGGCAATCGCTGCATTTGAAGGTCCCAATCCTTCAGATATATTTCCCTTGCACGCTGGTTACCACCGTTTTGAAGTGCTTCAACTTCTTGAGAAGTAAACTTCGCCATGGAGACAGACTTCACGCGATGAGTAAATTCACGATGTATCCCACTGCAAGTCGTACAGACGAAACTCCAAAAATTCGTACAAACATATTGAGGACCCAAGCTGTTGCAGTTGATGCATCTCCGATTGGGCGGGAGCTTCATGAGACCGCGTATAATCCTCTCATTTCTCTCTTCTTCCCTTTTGCTTCCCATTTCAAAGCAGTCCAATAGCTATCGGAATCGAATCCTAGACGGAGAAATTTTCCTCTTTCAGACACGGTGCAAGAATCGACGAGCTTGAGCAAAAAAAATAGGGCTCCTGTACAGAATTCCGTACTGTAAAAAGATGGTCTTCGAGACGAGGAATCTAGGGTTTGGGAGTGACTGTTGAATTGACAATCATCGATTGCTGTCTCTTCCTTTTTCTAATAATGGAGTCTAGGTAATAAACTTCAATCCTACGTTTTGGGATCCTCAAATAATTCAACGGTGAATTAAAACACTGATTAAAAACGCGTAAATGTTTTATTTTAAATAAAACACTTTAAATAAAACACCACGATGAATTAAGGTAGAATATTATTTTATAAACTAAAATTTATAAAATAATATTTCCTCATCATTATATAAAATGATAAAGTACCGTTAATTAATCGAAGATGATAAAACCAATTAATTTAAATAAGAGTTTTCAACGTAAAATTAAACATCTTAATATCTTAAAACAACTAAAATATTTAATCTAAGTAATTATCCACAATTATAATATTTTCAGAGCTCATTAAATTATTATAATTGTGCTACTTTAAAAACAAGCTTATCTAATACTTTGAAATTCGATGGATAAGATCCGGGAAAACGCCATCGAGGTACAACGCTTAGGATAAAACTGTTCATGATTTTACAGCTGTCGGTGAAGAACAAATTACGTGATTTACGGAAAAAGATAATCTATACGCGTGATTCCAGATGAGGGTAAAGACGAGAGAGATGTGATTGCTGTCTGGAAATAATCCAAAACTGATAATTTTAGCGGGCTGTTACACTTACTGAGATACAAAACCGAATCACTTTAAGTATTAGGTTTGGAAAGAGTCCTAATTGAAGTAGGATTCTGCTGACAGGTAGAGACAGTCGCGAAAACGTTTCCTGACGGTTGCTAACATTTTGCGATAACTCTTCACTGTAGTTTCTTATCTGTGTTCAGCTTCGGGTCTTGATAATTGCAGACTCTTATGGATTCGAAATTCATGTAACTGACTTATCTAAACAACCTTATAAACTTCTAGATAAACTCAATGTTGTTAAAGATAAAGTCATCTCTTATTTTACATTCATCCAAATTTAATCAAATAATGATAAGATAAACCTTATCATTTAGTCATCTAATCCTAGCCAATTTTTGCCTCTACAATCTCCCCCTTTGGCGGATTGGTGACAAAACCAACTTGATGAATATAATATAAAACATGTCAAAAGCACAAACAACAAATGAAGAAACCGAGTAGAAATTCCAAGAAAATAACCAAGAATAAAAACATTCTCCCCCTCAATATCATTCAATTCTCCCTCAACAAATTCATTTCAGGATCTAAACTCCCCCTCAATTTCACAACACCTAAATATTTCAACATATTTTCATTTGCACTTTCAACACTCCCTTTCTGTCACTAATCTAACAATAACCATGAGAGAATAAATACCACTTATGTCTCAACTTTTCATGGATTAAATGCACCTGAAGTTTCTCCTAACTGCATAGGTTCTAGTATCGGTTCATCCTCACTTGAAGAGTTCTCAAATGGCACAGGAGGAGTGAACTTCTTTCGCTTTTCCCTTTCTTTGAACCTCATCTGGATCAACACTTCAACCAAGTCAAAAAAAATAGCCAAATTCAAGGTGTGAGAATCGGTTGATATTAGAATCCCTTGATTTTTTCAAAACACATATACGTTCTACTCATGCTTATGGGCTTTGTGACGCCCCCAAATCCCCACGTGCCAACACGGGGAAATTGAGACGTCCGGATGGTGACAACACGGGTCACCACCCTATCGATGAGTGCCAAGTGTGTGTAAGCGACACATGTGCACGAAGAAATACGCAGCGGATAGCAAAGACATATACTAAGTACCAGAATTTTTTTCTTAAATAAAATACAAAACGGTTCAAAGGTACATAATAAAATATTACAAGATATAAATATTGTTTCAAAGCCAACTACGAAACATAAACTTCAGCTCAGAACTCCGGCGGAGCCGCATCCTCGGGCTCAGCCTCCTCCTCCTCCTCGAACTCTGCACCAAAATCTACGGTACCAAAAATGGTGCCGCAGGTAAGTAAAATCCAAAACACCACTAGATAAAAACATATTAAACTCAAACAACAAGCATGAATGAATGCCAATGCACAAAACTCACAAACCATATTTTCCACGCACGCCAAAAACCCATTTGGTTTAAAAACATAACCTTTAAAACCAAGCCTCGCCATTATCCCAGATAATGGCCCAAACCACCATTTTCCCAGAAAATGGATCACAAGTCCATCGCCATTTTCCCAGAAAATGGCCCGTATCCGAAAACCATAAAAACCAACCGATTATGCATGCACCATGATCTCCCCTAGGGATCATCCGCACACTCTGGCTCTGTGCCACACCGCAGGTAACGTCTACGCGTGTGACACCTACACGAGTGATGCCCAGACTCGCGCCTCCACCTCGCGCGTACCTGGCCAGGCCATCCTCTAGTCCCCGCCACTAAAAGGACCACGGAGTCGACACGACAGCGTTACCGTATCGTGCGATCCGGTCGTCGCCCGGCGACAACCCAGGGGATGTCACTCAGTATTATCCACTCCCGAGTGACCAGAGGAGCTCCACCGAGATAATAACCCATCCCGGCTTGGGCTCGTGATACGCACGCACCCGAAAATCCATTTACGCCAATAAAATGGGATTTTCTCAATTAAAATAAAATACACGTGCATGCTCCATGTAAATGCAAATTTCAATGCTCGACAAATACAATCAACCATAGCACAATAAAACAAGCAACTCCGTCCTCCATCCATCTGACCCCCGAACTCCTCGGACTCAGTCCGGAATCAGCGAACCAACCAATTAAATTATTGAAAGAGTAAAATAGATTTAAATCTAAAAGTAGAGTTTGGAAAATACTTACAGAGCTATATAGGATTTTTAGAAGGTTCGGCGCGAAGCAAACGACGATGCGAAAGCAACGTAACAGTGCAAATGCACTGTTCCCGTGGGTCGCAAAATACCCACTTTTGAACGGGGACAAACCAAGACACCAAATTGATAGGGAATGGTCTAGGGCTGTTTATGAAGCTAGTGGAAGTGAGTTTTGGCCGTGGGTGGCGGCAAAAATGCCGGTAGAAGAGAAAAAAGGGCAAATCGGAGTTGACCTCGTGGGAGCTTCTCCGGTGACCGTTTGAGGCCGGGGATGGGTGGGTTAGGACGGCAAGAAGTCGGTGATGAAGTGGTGAAGAGGTGGTGGCCAGAGGTGGAGGCGACGGCGGCAAATCGAGCCAAAAGCCGTGCGGCTTGCAGGGGGTATTCCGGCCAAACGGCCGGCCGGTTGGGGGTGATCACCGGTCGGAGGGGAGTCGACCGGTAGGGGCAGTGCCGGCCACGACGCCGGCGAACGGTGGGCCTGGGTGGAGGCCGGTTGCGCGTGGGTGAGGAGAGAGAGAAGGGAAAAAAGAAAAAGAAGAAAAAGAAAAAGAAAAGGAAAAGAAAAGATGGAAGAAAACAAATGAGGTCCAGTCCTCACATCGGAAGTCCAAAGACTGATCAGCCGAAAACGATATAAAAACATAAAACGATTTAAAATAAATTAAACACTACATCAAATAAATAAATAAACACCAAGAAAATATTTTAAACACGTCGCTAAGCTAAAATAAAATAAATAACTAGTAAAAACCAACTATTAAATTTTTAAAACCAAAAACAAGCCAAAAACAATTAAACAGCAATTTAAATTCAACCGCCAATAAAATCCATTTAAAACCCGATAATTTAAAATAAAAGAACTATAAAATATTTAATTAAATTAAAATATTCTTTCAGTGAAAATACACATAAAAGCGGGTCATCACAGGCTTGCCATTTGTATAAGAGAACCACGATAAATAGCCAAAACTAAAGGATCTAAGATGAGTTAGGAATTATCACAAACACTTGGTGTGCACTCGTGAGAAAACAAAGGCCATAATCCCGTGAGCTACACAAACTTATCCTCAATACATGTATAGAGTAGATATAAAAACAAAAACAAAAAAAACAACCCATTTACAAGCAACTCAGCTCAACAAAACAGTCCAATGCTTCTTAAAATCAAAACCGTCCACACATACTTTTTTATGTGTGGAAAAATATAAATGTGAAAGAAAAAAAAACAGAGTAACATGCCTATTATCACCTCGAGGAAGTTAATATTATATTCTTATTATTATTATTATTATTAAATAAGTAATTATTATAATTACTTATTTATTTCTTATTTATCGGTAATATACTATATATTACATTATAATTATTATTAGGGATTGATAATAATAATAATAATATACTATATATTATTAGATAAAATATTTGTTATTATTGAGCTATTATATTTTAGGTGTTATATTTTATAATAATCATTTTTAATAATTGTTAACATATAATATAGATACTTATTTATTGATAATTTTACTAATACGAATTTACTATATAATTATGCCTTATAATTGACACTTAGTATATATTATTTATTATATTAGTTATTTAATTAATTTCCATAATATTAGTTGTAAATAATATTATAACTTATGTCCAATTGTTATTATTCAAATATACTATATATATATATATATATTGCATATAGTCCTTCTATTAGATTATAATATCTACTATGCACAACAAATCACACTAATTTTTATCGAAATTGTTATATATATTCTTTAATCTCAACATATTACACAAATAAACACATAAATTCACAAATAATTATTATTCAAAAACATACACACTTCTAAAACATATCACATTTAAAAATAAACATATTCAATAACAACAATATTTCATTTTAATTCATGGTACAATACAATCCATATCACAAATTAAATCCACAATAAAATGTAACAATAGAGTTTAGTATATATACCTTGTGCTCAAAATATATTCCTCTTGAAAAATCACAAATTTTCAACAAGCCACAAGAAATGATCCATCAAAAAATCCACAATACTAGTTAGTTAAATACATATAAAAAAACATTGACAAATATCATGTAAATTACAAATAAAAATGGAGAAAATTATATTACCTTAATAAATACACACAAAATCTCTTCCCTAACTCACTCTAACTCTCTCTCACTCTAACACTCTCTCACTCCCTCTCTCACTCTAACTCTCCACTTCTTCTCTCCCTCTCTTTAAAACTCTCTCTCTCTCTCTATTTCACGCACGGGATGGAAAGCAAAAATGATTCTGCTTTCCCATGTGTGAAAGTTTTATATTCTACTTGTTATACAAGTAACGTTCAAACGTTCATTAAGTTACGTTCAAACGTTAATTTTCCCTGCTAACGTAAACACAATAACGTTCAAACGTATAATTATCTTGCCAAACATTTATACAGTACGTTCGAACGTAAATTTATCCCACCCACGAAGCCAATAAAACGTTTGAACGTATACCATGAAGGTTCGAACGTAAATATTATTTCAAGTATTTATATGTAGAAGTTAGTATATATGATAATATATACTAACTAATTATATATATAATATATAATTTAATATATAATTAGTTAATATATTATAATATATATAACATAACTATATTATATAATATAGTTATTATCTATCTTATAATATATATTAACTAATTTAATAAAAATATATTATAATATATTATATAATATATATTAACTAATTATATATACTACTAGTATAATAGTATATATTATAGTATATCTAAATTAGAAATTAGAAAGAGATTATATCCAAACTGATCCCACCATAATAGGAACCATCGTGGCAGAGTTTTAATTTCCTGTAATTTGTCAAAATGGAGAAATCAGGAATGGCGCAAATTCTTGTTTTGTCTTAAAAATGTCTTGTTCCATGCTTGCTGGTAATCATAATAATCGAAGTAAGGAGGATCATATGGCTGAGAAAATCTTCTTGTCAAATATGGGCTTTTTTCCCATTATTCTAGAGTAAGAACCTGCTTAATAGTAAATTTGTGGAATGCAATAATTGGAGTTGCAGGTGGAGAAGGTTGAGAGTGTAGAGAACAAGGAATTTCATAAATAATAATGGAATCTGTGTCTACTAGAATAAATTCATAAAAATTTTGGGTCTTATTAATATTTTGGGGAACATAATGCCAATCTGGTAATAAAAAAGCGTCAAACAATTTTTGAAGTTCAAAAAGATGTTGTAATTCTGATTCGATTGGAAAAACTGGATGTCAATGAGTTTTGAAAATAATGGGTGTTGCAGAAAGCGGAGATAATAGTGGAGGATTGATAATTTGGGAAGGACTAGAGCCAGAAGAAGAAGAAACAGCTTTTGAGTATGTAAGTAATTTTGGAGAGGATAATGGTGAAAATGGATTATAGAATGGCCTAATGTTTTGTGGTAATGTCCCTAATACTGTATAGGGTTTTGGTGTAACAGAATAACAGGGTGAAGAGTAAGGAGGAGAAGGTGGTTTGGCATAGGATGATTTGGATTTCACTCTGGACTTTGAGGAAGACATGATTTTCCCTGTAATAATTCTCGGGATAAAAAATCAGAAACAGAACTAGAATCTCCTTTAATATGCTCAATATCAAAATAAAAAATACTTAAAATAGCTTGCCATCTTGCAAATATTTGTTTGGCAGCCAAGTTTTTAACATCTTTAATTAAAACTTTCTTGGCTGATTTACAATCAATTCTAAGTAAAAACTTTTGATTTAAAAGATCATCTTGAAATTTAGAAATGCATAATATAATGGCTAAAATTTCTTTTTTAATAGTACTATAATTCTTTTGAGCAAGATTTCAGCATCCTGAATGGAATCGAATAATCTGTTCCTTTTCACCTGATAATTTTTGTTTCAAAATTCCTCCATAACCAAGGTTGGAGGCATCTGTTTCAACAATTTTAAAAGCATTAGGAGATGGTAATCCTAAGCATGGTAATTTCTTAACATAAGCTTTTATTTGTTTTATAATATTTGTATATTCCTCTGTCCATGGAGGTGGATTCTTTTTTAATCTTTTGAATAATGGTTTGCATAATGGTCTTAATGCTTGATAAAAATCGGCAACATAATTTAGACTTCCTATAAATCTTTGTAGTTGTTACTTATCCTTTATTTCATCAAGAAATTTATTAGCAAATTCTATAGCCCTACTTATTGGAGTAATGGTTCCTTGATAAATATCATGTCCAAGGAATCTAATCTTATTTTGGAATAATTTAACTTTGGATGATGATACTACTAATCTATTTTGTTTAATAATCTGGACAAAAGTATTTAAATGTTTCCAATGTTGTTCAATTGATGAAGAGAATATTAGTACATCATTTATAGACTATAGAAAAATGAGTGAAAGGAGTAAATATTTCATTCATAATATTTTGAAATTCACTAAGAGCATTTTTTAATCCAAAAGGCATAACGTTCCATTCATAATGTCCAAATGGGACTGTAAATGCAGTTTTATATCTATCTTTTTCAGCAATCTGGATTTGTCAAAATCCGCTTTTCATATCAAATTTTGAAAATATAGTGGCATCATAAAGTCGAGATAATAAATCTTTTTTATTAGGAATAGGAAACCTAATCCATTGTAAGACTTTATTTAACGGCTTGTAATTTATAACTAATCTGGGAACACCTCTTTCTAATTCTGCTTGCTTTTGTACATAAAAAGCAGCACAACCCCATGGTGATTTACTCTTCTAATGAGTTCTTTAGATAATAAATCATTAATCTCTTGTTTACAAAATTCTAATAATTCCTTATTCATTTGAATAAGTCTAGCTTTAGTAGGAATATTCTTTTCAGAAAATTCTTTTTCATAGGGTAATTCAACTATATTTTGTTTTCTATTCCAAGAAGTATTAGGTAAATTAGAACATACTTCTTTTTCAATTATATTTTTGAAATTATTAATTTTTTGAATTAATAAAGAATCTTTTAATTGTTCTTCAATTCTTTTAATTTTGCTCCATTAGCTTGAGATAATGTTTCTTTTGTTTTTTCAAAATATTTAGAGGGTATTATTCCTTCTTGTATGCAGTTTAGATCTACACCTGTATCTAATAAAGCGATTGCTGAAAATGAAAAATCTTCATTAATAAAAATAGTTACTTCAGTATACCATTTTTTAAAATTCATTTTATTAAGTATATTTATAAAATTATATGATTCCTCTTTAGTAATTTTTGTTGAGCTTTCTCCTTGTTCGTTTTTAGGAGTGTCATTATTTTTATTTTTAATAATATTATTTCTTATAATAATTGTTCATTAGAAACTTCAAGTTTAGTATTGGAAGCTTTCAAATTTCTAATTTCTTTCTTTATTTTATTAATTTCTTGTTGTAAGTCTTTTAAAGTAACATTTTGTTTATTTGATTGAAATCTATTTATTATTTTCAATAAATCATATGATGAGGGGTTTGAATTAGGTTCAAAAGTTTTGGAGTCTGTAAAAGTATCTTTTAATTTTTCTAAATATTCTCTCCTTTCTTATGGATTATTAATTTTATCTATTAATTCTAATATAATATTTTCATGTTATGATAATACATTAATAGTTTTGTTACAGATACAATTATTCTTATCTAGACAATTACAAATATGAATCTCATTTTTTTCTGACTCATTATCTGAAGATTGTTATGAGAAATTTGAATCTTTTAATTGATAAATTTCATCTTCTTCTGTAGAAATTTTATCTTCCTCACTTGATTGTATAAAAATATTTAGTAATTTTTCCTTTAATTCTTCAGATATATCTAATTCATTAATTTCTTTTTTAACTTTACAATTTGATGCATAATGTCCAACCTTTTCACATTTATAACAGACAATTTGTTTTTTCTTTTTATTAAACTTTTTTGTATTTTTTACTAGTTTCTTATATACTTATTTTTCTATTGGCTTTTGTTAAGGTTTTTTATTTTTTCTTTTCTTAGTTGGATAAGTTTTATAAATTCTTTTTCCTTTTTTACGTCTTGTAGAATGAGCTAATAATGGAGAGTAACCAAACTGTTCACAAAAGGTACCTAATTCTTTTGTAGCAAATTTCTTTTCTTTTTCCATCTGCTTTTTTAATCTCAAATCATTACACATAATCATACCAGTTCTATTAATAGAAGATATTATGTCTCCATATGTGAGATTAATGAAATCAATAGTACCATCTGATTTTACTAAAGATTCTCGTACCTTTTGGGCAAAGTAATATGATAGTCTGACTATGAACTTTTCCTTCCAGTATGATTGTTGACAGTCATCTCTAATCATAACCTTAGTTAGAAAGACATTTTTATACCATCTAAAATCGGATAATTGAGGACATTTTAAATTAATTAATAAATCACTAGTTCTTTCTCTAAATTGTAAAGGATCACCTACAAAATGCTTTGTTAATATAAATATTAGAGTATTAACAGCATCTTCTATAGGTTGACCATCTTCTGTCTTAATCTGTTGCAGATTTTCATCATGTTTATAAGCACTTAATATTGCTACTCTTTGTTCTTGTATAAGATAATGATCCCACCAGCCTTTTAGTTGGCCATTGAAACCTGTAACCAGAACATGTGCTATTTGATGATCTGACCTCGAACTAGCATTATAAACATTTGCTACCATAATCATTTCTTGAAAATGATTTAATATTTCATATTCAGATAATCCATCTATATTCCATTCATATAATGCATCTAGTGCAAAAGCAGATCTATTATCAAAGTTTTGTGACCTATTTCTACTCATTGTAGATCGTGGTGTATGGTAGCTGGATGGTGCTTGAGAAGAATAATGAGAAAATGATTTCCTAAAAGATTGAAAGGCAATTTGGACTGTTCCGTCCTGGTTTTGATCTATATATTCTAAATCTTTTACATAATTATTTTCTACTTTTGGTGATGGAATAATATTTTCTAATTGACATTCATTAGGAAGAGTAATCTGATTCCAATGAATCTGTTTAGGAATTTGTATACTGGAATTTGGTGTACTGGATTGCAATAATAATGTGTAGCCTTTCGGGCTAGTAATAAGAGCTTGTGGCTCTAATGTTGTTTTCATTAATTTATAATAGATCCTATATACTACAGTTAAAGGATGTGATCCTTTCATCATATGATAGCCATTTGTTTTAATATTTAATTTTAAGGCATGTAGAATATTCGTATCATATAATGAAAGTAAATAATTAGGATAGCAATTAAAATATACTGGACCTTGGAATAGGCTAGATTCAACCATACCAAGTAATGAATCATGGAAATTATAATGTCTTCCATCTCTTAAACATAGTAATACCGAAGCATTTAGTCCATTTCTAGTAAGTGGTTTTACAGCCACTTGTACCAATCCAATATGTATAAATGAATATTTCTGTTCCTTATGGTGTTTAATGGCTTCTTTCATTAATAATTGTAATGATTCATAGTCATTATTTAGGTTAATAGTTTTTCTATTGTTTTAATTGTATAATTTGTAAGAAATGATAATTTTGAAAATGTTGACTATTTATATATTTGATTTCTGGGTACATTAGGAATTGTCCAATCTTGTAAATTTCTTTCTATGTCTATTATGCAATAATCTTCTTGGTTTACATTTTCAGTTTCTAAAGGTGCGTCTATAGTAGATGTTTCTGGTTTGAATAAAGAATTCGTTGAGACAGAATTTTATACAAAGATTTCCTATATAAAAGAGAAATAAGTAGATTAAGACCTTGAGGGAACACCACCCGAACCACCTTTAAAGCCTCCTTGGCATAAACGGACTGACCAACGGATTTTCATGGCTTACCATCACAAGATTCTCAATATACTCTATTTTCTTTTATGTAGGTTATCGTTGATAAAAATCTGTATCAGTGAATTTTTACTCTTTTTTTTTATTTTTTTCTTTTTTTTTTTTATTTTTTTTATTTTTTATAAAGCAAGAATACTTAAATGATTTCTTACACTTTTAATCTTTGATATTAAGAAAGTTACAATGATCTTCTAATTCTTCTATTGCAGCTTGTCTACTTCTATAAACATGATATCTTTCCATCATTGAGCAATAATCTAATCTCATTAATAATTGCTTTTCTTTTAGAGATTTTATCCTTTCTTTTAAATTATTTAATTCAAGTCTCAAGTTATATTCTAAACATTTTAATTCATAACGATCACAAAAACCAATATTATGTGCGTAATAATTTATCATGAAATTAAACATAAACAGAATAAAATAGCAATAAAATAACAATAGCAATATAATATAATACTATATAATACAATAACCATTGGCTCTGATACCAACTATGTATACCAGGATATATATAATATAGTATATAATTAATATAGTATAGGAATATTGATAAACAAATGCATGAAGTGCAGAAAAAATAAGAACAGGCGGTACAACCGTCCTTAATGCATGAATAAAGATAAATAACAATATAAGATAAAATTAACTTCATTAAAAACATAGTATTTACAAGGAGATTAACTCTCAAAGGATTGAAAGGCAGGAGACATGAAAAAAGTTTACAAGAGAGAGGGTTTAGAGTGATGAGAGAGAAGGACTGGGAATGGCTTCAGATGAAAGTTTCTGAATGCCTTTCCTTACAAACAACTTGCCTATTTATAGACACCAAAACAGTAACTTACAATAATATTACTGACATGTACAGTGACACTACTGACTCATACACAGTAAATAGGCGGCTACATTTATTAAACGTGGGCAGCTAAACAGTAAATGGACAGCTAGACGATTCTTAGTTGACGGGCATCTTGAACAGTGTTCTGATAATGGACAAAAGACAATAATTTTTGGAATTACATAATCTGAGGGTCATAATTTGCCAGTTCCAATTCAAATAGATCTTGAGAATCCATCAGCTGCGAATGATGATATGGAGAATTCTCATGAGAATGAGAGGCCTGTTGTAATGGCGATGATGTTGTCTGCTGTGCTGGAGATAATCTGACTTGATGGTCTTCTTCTTCATCACTGTCTGAGACTTGTGACATTACCTCAGCTAATTTTTTCAAATCCTTTTTATTGGTAATCGTTGCTAATTGAGCTTGGAACCTGTTTCTCTGAACTAGAACTTCAGGAGCCTTAGTGATCTCTGAGAACATTTTTACAACATTATCATAATTGTACTTTTCCCATCATTTTACAGAAACTTGACAGGCCAAGAACATAATGGTTTTGAGAGAAGGATGAGGTTTAATGACATATTCTCACTTCATAATCCAATTTAATTTGGTTTTAAGAAAGAAAAGAAGAAGTGGTGGACAGTATAATAATGAAGGTGGATATTCGTTTTATAATGTAAAAGCCTGAAGACTCTCATAGAGAACTGGAGGGAGAATAAGAGATTCTGGTCTAAACTGATCCCACCATAACCAGAACATGTGCTACTAAATGAAGTATATTATATATATTTTATAATTAGATATTATATAATATATAGTATATCTATTACGTATAATATAATATAGAATATATAATAATATACGTATATATATTATTATATACTATAATATATTATATAATACTATATATTATATATATTAATATGTATATATTATAATATATCAAATATATAATATAGTTACTATATTATATAATAATTATAGTATAAAATACGTTCGAATGTCATTTGTTTAACGTTCGGACGTATTGTTTAATATCCGAACGTATACGTAACACGTTCGCATGTCGACATAAAGTCCGAATGTATTAAATGAAACGTTCGAACGTTAACTGTATATAAAGCCAAGCCCGACAGCTTTCGAGGCCATTTTTCGCACTAAACTCTCTCTCTCTCTCTTTCTCTCTGCCACGCACGCCGCCATCAAACGCCACCGCAACCGTCACTAAAAGGTAATGTGTCCTCCCCTCTAATATTTATTTCCAATTTAATTGGTGGGTTTCAAAAATTCGAAACCCACCGTAGGCCGGTTATATTCTTTGAATTTCCGGCCACCATTTGTTGTAAATTGATAAAATAGTACCATAGAAACATTCCCCATTGCATTTAGATGAGTTTTATGGTTGTTTTTTGTTTCAAAACATGCATTTCAAAACTTTTGGTAATGGCTGAGTTGACTCAGAGATTCGGATTCGTAACGTTCGGACATTACAACAAAACGTCCGAACGTGTGACGTTATGGATTCCTTATGTTCGCACGTTACAATGTAACGTGCGAACATAACTTTTGACATTCAAACGTTTTTATCTAACGTTTTAAGAGTACGTTGGATACAACGTTCGAACGTAAACCGTTGGTCTTATTCGGCTACGAAGAACGTCCGAACGTATGACGATTCAAATTCATTACGTCCGAACATTTAGTGTAAATGTTCAGACGTAATGAACTAATTCATAGTATATTTTTATCGAACGTTTAAATTAAACGTTGGATAAAACGTCCGAACGTCAATAAAACGTTTGAACTTAAATATGTGGACGTTTGGATATGTTTTACGTTCGAATGTTTATTCCAATACATTCGAACGTATATCCAAATATAATTTACGTGCGAATTTACATTCGGACGTAAATTCGTTCAAGTAGTTTTACTTTAATCGCTCGCATGTTAATGGTTTACGTTGGAACTTTACAACTTACGTTCGAACGTCAAATCTTTGTACATTCGAACGTTAACTGTTTAATCTTTAACGTGCAAACGTTAAGTTGCTAACGTTTAAACGTTTTTCCATTAAAAATTTTTTATATTTTTTCGTCTTATTATTATTATTTTAGATATTGAAAAAGTGAAATTATTTAAAAAATTTACTGTCAAAATTATGTAAATTTATAATGATGATATTTTAATTTTCTGTATAATCCATATATGTCGTAATACCTATATATATGTGATTCTAATCATTTTTTTAAATATTATAACTTCTATTTTTTTTTTAATTTTCAAGATATGGCTCATTATATGACAACCAGGAAGCGAGGGAGGGATGGAGGCAATCCGGACATCGCTCGACTGGGGGCACGAACTGTTATGGGTGAACTAGAAATCCTTATTAATGAGTTCGATGAGCTCAGCTGGGAGCGGAAGAGGCTGAGAGACGTCTTCGCCACCAGAGGCTAGGGCCCAATATGCACATTGAGGGGAAAGATTTACCCCTCAATGGTTCGAGAGTTTTACATTGGGATGGCCACCATGCCTAACGATGCATCATCCCATACCCTCACTATACGTGGTGTACAATTTCAGTTCTCAGTAGATGTTATTGCCGAGTTACTCTAGATTTCGCATATACTACCTGAGCCGACAGCTGCTCAAGCTGGTGACACAGCAGCTGCATTTGCTCCGAGCACATTTGAGGTAGATCCAGCCGCTTCTGCTTCATCTTCGGGCCCTGTTGACACTATGCCCAGTCATGAAGAAGATCGACCCGAGGGCGATCCTATTGATACTGAGGTTGGTGATGATGAGGGGATCAGGATTTCTACATCTTCACTGGCAAAGACCGCATAAAGCTCGATAGGCCGAACTCCTTCAGCCAGAATCAGCTGCTACCTTTCTTTCGCATGTTGTAAATTTTTGTTGCAACAAATGTAGACCCTGTCGCACATAAGAGCACATTCAGTCGGGCTCGCGCACAGTTCCTAATTCGCTTGGCACGTGGTGAGCCTATTGACTTGCCCCTCGTTATATTTGAGCGGATCCGTTACGAGGCCAACATCGTTACAACGGATAATCTCCCGTACGGAGTCATCATCAGCCACTTATTAGTAGCCCGGGGAGTGCCACTCCAGGCGGAGGAGATGATGCTAAACCAGATGAGCCCCATCGACATGACCACACACCGCCAGAGCATTGTACAGGGGAGAGGCTCAGCTCGGCGTCAGTCTGGTCCTACACGAAATCTTGTTCACACGACCGAGTCTGGGGCCGATGTTGCTCGCCCGTCTGCGAGTACTAGTCAGCAGCCGGCAGTTGCATCTGCGGGGGATGTGCGACCTGCTTAGGTTGATGCAGTGTTGACAAATATGAAGGCGCATATAGACCGACAGATCGATAAACAGATTGCACGTATAGATCAAGTTGTCGCACATCTTGCACATCATGTAGATGTGCTAAACAATAAGGTTGAGACATTGACTGAGGAGTTTCGATCTTTTGTAAACCAGCAGTTCTGAATGTCATTTGTAAAAATTAATCATATTTTATTTTTTATTTTTTATTTTCGACATATGTAATGGACACATATATTTAATGTATGTATTGTAGCTTAATTTCTACTCTTAATTTTCTTTAATATTAGCTTGTTCAACCTTACTATTAAACAAATATATATTATGGTTAATTTATGCAAATTAACATATAACGTTCGAACCTTATAACTTTAACGTTCGAACTTTGGCACTAATAATTTTAGCGTTCGAATGTAAGTAGATAAAACGTTCGAAAGTTCGCGCTAAAATTTTTACTTTCGCACGTAAATAGATATAACGTTTGAACGTTATTGTGACGTGCAAACAAATTAAGTGAAACGTCCGAACGTTAAAACATTCTTACCCAACATTTAGCGACAGTTTCCATAAATTGTCACAGAAAATATATTTTAGTCACGATTTAGAAATCGTCGCTATTTTTAATCTGTTATTAAAAGTCATATTTATTGTAGTGCGTGTAATCGAAATAAATATCTAACGCGCCAGCATGCATTAATTGGACTTGTGAAAATATATAAATTATGCTAGCTAGCTTTATAATTACACTCTAGAAATTTCCACGTCGATCTTATCTCGAACAGACCATGTCAGCATGTTCACTGCCAATTTCACCTTTAAATTAATTAATAAGTTATATAATAAAAAAATCTATTAATCATTTTTTTTTCATCTTTTCATCAATATATGGTATAATATTAAATAATAAATTTATAAATAAAATATAATAAATAATTTTTAATTATCTAATATCATATTATAAAATAATAAAAATTAAGATAATAAATAATATTAATTACTCATATATAATAACCCACGTAATACGTAGGTGCAAAGTTCTTTTTTAAGTACTTCCTCGATCTCATGCACATATCATGTATTGCAATTTTAATCTAATTTATTGATCTTAGAAGTAATCAACACCAACTAGTAATTAAAAATATAATTCATTAACATTTCAAATGAAAACAAGTAAAGTCGATCGCCAGATCAGAACATGATCGATCGATTTTGAGCCTTGGAAGTATTAATTATGTACACTCTTGACGCAGCCGTCACTTCGATTACGTTATTATTGATTGCATCGGACGTAGTACTTGTCTTGCATGGTACAATATTATCCTGTATTTGACTGCTACGAGATCCAAAGTACTGTTAAAAATTAGCAGTTTATGACCACTTTGAAACGATATAAGGGTTATATATGATCGAAGAAACAAAACTTCGGACTCATTCGACTGGATACTTAAAATCCGATGAGGTAGAGGTAAAGTTAAAAATTAAATAAAATCTTATTATAATTTAATTTTTTAATATTAATTTTATTTTAAATTTTAAAAAAATTAAATTATTTATTATATTTTATATAAAAATTATAATATGATAAAATGAAATAAAATAATTTAAATTTTAATATCTAAACCTATTAATTAGATGTAATAGAATGGTACTAGCGGTCATTCTTGACTTTTGGTTCGGCAAAACCACTATATAATTCCGGCCTCGGCTGGCTAATTTCTTTACACACTCGAGTACTTCCTTTGATTCGATCGTGCCTTCAGCTTTAGGATAAGCCTTGTTTTGTTTCATTTTTTTTAAAGTCTTTAATAGGCTGTTCAGAAGAATTTCTACCAACACTCGAGAAAATGAAGGCTTTACTTATCCAAGTTATCTCCGAGGAGAGCATCAAGCCATCTTCTCCAACTCCACCCCACCTCCGCCATTACCAGCTCTCTTTTCTTGATCAAATAGCACCCCCAGTTTTTATGCCTTTGGTTCTCTTCTTCCCTAATTTAGAAGCCCATAACAGTCTGGCCAACTTAAGCAAAGTACTGCAGCTTAAGAAATCCTTGTCCGAGACCTTAACCCGATTCTACCCACTAGCAGGACGGGTTAAGGACAATCTCTGTATTGATTGCAACGACGAGGGTGTCCACTATGTTGAAGCCAAAGCCAACTGCCAACTTGTTGAATTTCTGGAGGACCCAGTTCCTGCTGAGCTCAACAAGTTTCTACCTCTAGCACTGGACGATGTCAAGGATTTAGCTGTAGTCGTTCAAGTCACATCGTTCAACTGCGGTGGGATTGCTATCGGTCTTGGCATGTCCCACAAGGTTGCGGACGCCTTGTCATTCTTCACGTTTCTCAACAGTTGGGCTGCCATTAATAATACTCTCGGTGAGAACTGTGAAATGATGGTGAGCCGGCCTCGATTCGATTCCGCCACCCTTTTCCCACCAAAAGCTCTGACGGGCTTTGAACCGAGGACGGGGATCGTGAAGGACAACATTGTGACGAAAAGGTTTGTGTTTGATGCGTCCGCAATAGCGGCAGTTAAAGCTAAATACACTGAAAACAGTGATCATCCAACGCGACCAACGCGCGTCGAGGCCTTGTCAGCTTTCATATGGACCCGTTTCATGGCTAAAACTCAATCAAAATCGGATCAACAGCGTAAGCTCTACACGGTTCTCCATGCTGTTAACCTACGCACCAGGATGGACCCACCTCTTCCGGAGAACTACTTCGGGAACATAAGTCGGGTGGCGATCTCTGAACCGTCTATGGATAACGATCATCCTGGCGAGTGTAAAGGCATCGTTAACCAAGTTAGGGAGTCTATAAGGAAAGTGAACGTGGATTTCGTGAAGGAACTTCGAGAGAATGAGGGGCATTTGAACTTCATCAAAGACCGAGCCGCAAGAGTTACGAAAGGAGAGATGGTATCATTCAGCTTCACCAGCTTGTGCAGGTTTCCGATATATGAAGCTGACTTTGGGTGGGGGAAGCCGGTGTGGGTTGCCTCTGCAAGTTTGACGTTCAAGAATCTGGTCGCGTTTCTTGACACCAAGTCAGGGAATGGAATAGAGGCATGGATTAACCTGAAGGAGGAGGACATGGCTAAATTTGAATGCGATGAGGAGCTGCTAGCGCTTGCCTTCCCGGCCTCGCGGCCGAACGAGAAAATTTCTGCATCCTAGGACATAGGGCTTGTGGGCCGGAGATTTATCATCTCTAGGTAGGGAGCTAATCTCATATATTTTTTAAATAATAATAAAATAATAAATAATAATAATAAAAATAAATAAATAATAATAATAGAATGTTCTGAAAACATTTGAGAACACTCAACTATCTAACGAAACCTTAATCTGGTTCTTATGTTATTTGGGTATGAAATACCTGTATGTGTGTGTGTGTGTATATATATATATATATATATATATGTTTATCTGTAATTTCTCAATCTGTTTGTCTTTGTTGTGAAATAAGTAATTTGTACGAAAATGTAAATCCGTAGCAAACGATATTGTGTTATAAGATTATTTCTTTTCTTTAATGATATCAGGACTATATATGCTATATTCACTATATATGTTATATTCACTACAAGAAAAATGGATTTTTACGATCAATTAATATTAACGAAAATATTAACAATCAAAATTGATTGTTAATAATTTTTTCGTTACTATTAATTGGTCGTAAAAGTCCAATTTTCTTGTAATGATTGAATCTTTTTAACATGAGAAAACAAAAATTGATTTTTTATGTCTTAAGATATCTTAAGATAAATTATATTAGATTTTCTCAAAATATAGAATATGGTCCACTTTATTTGGACTATATATATATGTTATATCATTTAAATATAGCTAAAATATGACAGGGTTGAATTATTAATAACATTAATTTCATTCCTCTTTGGACATGCTGTTAAATTTATATATATCTTCTTCTTTTTTTTAACTAATTCGCACCAGCTAAATTAATAATAAAAAATTGTTTATATATATCCTTTGTTTTTATAATTACACTTTCACTTAGGGGTGAGGAATAACTAATGGATGAATTTGTCAAAATCAGTTAAGAATCCGTCGGCCGACTATCAAAAATATTAGAAACTGACGTCGATTGATTTGGTTTTTGTTTAAACCGTATTCAAATCAGTCAGCCGATCCATATAAAGATATTTTTATTTTATTTTTATATAAAACTAACTAGGTTAAACCACCTCATTTTTTAGCTACATTTTAAAAAATAAAATATTAAGCCATTTAGTTTTGGATTAGTGCTAATTAATAATCCCAACCCCCTCTCCTCCCTCCTCTTCTTCGCTAATTCTCTCTGATCATTCACGTACTCTTGTCAAAATCTTACTTTTAAGATTGCATGAGTGAATTCATGTGTGATTCTTGATCTATTTTTGGTGGAATTTTAATTACTGATGGATATATAAATTGAAAATAAAAAATATTAATATTTAAATTACGTGGAAAGTGAAAACATTTTTCAGTGAACGCACTGGAAATTGGAATCAGGACCAGAAACGTAGCTTTCACTTTTTCGTTTTCTGATTTATTTATATTTGTTTATATTCGGACTTCTCTTACGTCCTCAGAGTCAAATCGTAGGAAATGAAATGATGAAATATCTCATTACTTTATGATTTCGTCCGAGTCTGGAAACAGGGGGTGTTGCCCAGCTCAATCCCGCGTTTTCTAGACGCGCGTGCTGCTTTCACACCCAGAAAATGAAGGGGTTAATTTCACGTGTTGTTCAGTAGGCCGGCCGTATTTATGGACATATTTCTAGGGGTGTAACGGTTGGGTCCGATTCGATTTGATTTTGAATAAAATTTAAGATGGTATCGGTATGCAGTAATTTTATATTTTTGAAAATCCAGTATATACTGATTATTCTTTTAAATTGATACTTTAATTTTACAGATTTTCAATTTGATTCTGTACGATTTTTTTATTTTAATATTATATATTATATATTATATTATAGTATATAATATTATAGTGATAAAACATTAAAGTATGTTGTAATATATAATATAGTGATATATTATAGTATATTATAATATATAGTAATATAGTATAAATATAATTATTAATATACACTATATAATATTAGCATAAATATTAATACTATAAACTATAGTGATATAAGATTTTAAAATTTAATATTATATTAATTAGTAATTTATCATATAATACAAAATAATTTTATATATAATTATATATTATATATAAAAATTATATGCGATATAAAAAATTAAAATATATATAAACCGGTCCGGTCCGATTATAGAAAAAGAAAAATCGGAATAGAACTAATTTTGATTGATTTAAAAAAAAAAAATCGATACTGGACATTGGTCCCATCCGATCCAGTTTATTGATTCACCAATTTTTTTTTTAAATATCCCTATTAATATTTTGATCATTAGACACTATTAATTAAGACAAGTGCATGCAATGATTGAGTTGAATTATTACATATTCTAATACTTTTGGAACCAATATATCTTAATTCTTTCATTACTTTATCATTAGTTTTATATGGAAAAATGAATGAATCTAAGTTGTTATTTTAATTGATTAAAAGCATGAATTTTTGCCTAATTTTATCAACTGTTGATTAATGTGGAGTCTGGTCCATATTGCCCGAGCGGATGCTTTTGGCCGCTCGAGCAAATTCAGACAGATTCAAACGCTCGACTGCCGCTCGACAGTGAGCTCGAGCGGGTTGCAAGAAAGGAGATCGCTCAAGCGGAGGCATTTCGCCGCTCGAGCGAACTCAGACAGAGTTGAACGCTCGATATCCACTCGACACTCCGCTCGAGCGGACATCGTATTTTACAGATCTAGAGTTTATTCTGCTGTTATGGTATATATATGATTTTTTACATCTTATGGCCGATTTTTGGCCTGGAAAACACTATTTGATTAGAAGGAACACTTAGAATTTATTTTTTTCTTAGATTTTCACTCAAATCCGAAGATGGGGATTCACACAAGCAATCATTCACGCAGCAACACAAATTCTTCTGGAACATCCACTCACACGGCAGCATATTGAAGAGCTCATTGAGGAGTCCAATTGCTACTGCATCCCAGCCTCCTCCACCGCTTCAAATCTTCATCTCAATTCAATTGGCTTGATCTTTTCATTCCTTACTTGTTATTTAATTTCAGTTTTAAGTTTATGGAATATTTTTGAGATTTTTGGCTTAGAAGTTTGAGCAATTTATTTGTTATTCATTTATTTTATGTCATTTATTTTCCTCGTTTCGTTAAGCTTTTATTTTAATAGTGATTACAATTGTTACAGATTAATTTTGAGAATTTGTGATTTGAATACAAGTATGAACCCTAGAATATTGATTTTGAGGTTTTTTAATTTTCAGTGCATATTTTGTCAATTACTTTCTAATCTAGTTTAATTTTTATCTTAGTTTTATTAATCTCTTAGTTTAATCTCTTAGACTTTTACTTTCAATCCGACACTCAAAAATCTAAAAACATGAATCTAGTCCATAACTAGTGCATTTTTTCTTTTTTTGTTGCACTCTTCCATCCATTGCACATATCATTATCTTTATTTTCTCTTTGTGAAGATTTTTCACCTTTTTCAACGAGTTTGAGTTTAAGTAGTTTTTTCTGATGAGACGATTTAGGAATTTATTTTTAATTATTACGCGACATCCTCCTGCACTTAAGATAATTTTTGTGTTATTCATTTTTGAATGAGTCATGCAGCACTCTAGATTGTGCGCATGGATCGGCGGCTGGCCGCCCAAGTCTCTTATTAATTTCATGTGCTGATTATGCAAGCCGGATGCATGTATGCGTAGTGCCGCCCATGAGATCAGAAGAAAACGCGCGCATGCATATAATAAGTTACACTACGTGTAGAAGTCATGCATTATTAATTGAAGATTTTAGAGGGAAACAAAATTGCAACTACATTCGGATGGAAGATTCGTTTGGTAAGTTTATGATCGTATATTCGATGATAAACTTTTTAGAATTTGGTAGTACTTTTTGGATTAATGTAGGTTATTAACATTAAAAAAAAGTTAATACATTCTACTCATTATGTTTAAACATATTTTACTGTTCGACCCTTACATTATTTGTTCGAATATTTTCCCATGCCTATTTGACCAAACGTATATTGGAATCGATTGATCACTCAAGAATGACACGTTCAAACATATTAGGCGTTTGAAATGCAAATTTGTACTGTTCAAACGTACTTTTGGAATGAAATTCAAGCATCTTAAAAAAATATTTTGTTTAAACACGATCGAACAGTTTTGCTCAAATTCGTTGTAAAAGAGATTTTTTTATGACAAAATTGATATTTTCATCCTAAAATATCTTTTGGGACATTGTTATTTGAACAATCTCGAGACGATTCTTTTTCATCCCTAGATATATTTTGGAATGAAATTACTAATTTTTGTCTCAAAAGACAACTTCTGTTGTAGTGTAAGATCATATATTCCATGATAAACTTTTTAGAATTTGCTAGTACTTTTTGGATTAAGGTAGGTTAAAAACATTAAAAAAAGTTAAGAAATTTTCTAGAATTACTCATGCTTAATCATTTTGGCTCTAAAAATTAGGCTTTGTTCGTCTTTAGAAAAATCTCATCTCATCTCATTTCTTCTCAAAATAATTATTATAACTTTTTCAAATTTCAATACAAAATAAAATAAAAAATTTAATTTTTTCAAATCCCAATACAAAAATAAAATAAAAAAAATTCAAAATTTTAAAATTTCAATATAAAAATAATATATTTTAATAAAAAAAATTTTAACTTTCAATTTTAATTTCAACTTATCCTATTTCATATCTGAAAATAAATTATCGGATGGAGACGTACGTGAGTACTATGCGAACAATTAAATTTATGTTGAAGGGTTAGTCCAACGGCCTAATTAATTAAGCAATAGTCCTACTCCTACTTTTTTGGATAAGTACGTATATCCAATAAAACGACTAATTGAGTGGAAGTAGTCCTACAAGCAATTAAGGTTAGGTTTAGGGCATACATAAGATTTCATCATTATAATTTTTTTAAATTTTTATACAAAATATAATAAATAATTCAATTTTTTAAAATTTTAATTTAACTTTTTTAGATCTCAAAATAATAATAATATTATTAAAATATAATATTTTAAATTTTTATCTAAAATTAAAAATTCTCATCTCACTCTCCAAATCTAACTTATACCACTTAGAGCATTTACATTGGGTTCCCCATAAAATTTCCTATAATTTAGTTAAAAATGACATTCCCTAAAATTTTTTCTCAAATTTTACTCATCTTTCAAAAACTCTCCTACATCATATTTTTGAAAATCCAGTATATACTGATTATTCTTTTAAATTGATACTTTAATTTTACAGATTTTCAATTTGATTCTGTACGATTTTTTTATTTTAATATTATATATTATATATTATATTATAGTATATAATATCATAGTGATAATACATTGAAGTATGTTGTAATATATAATATAGTGATATATTATAGTATATTATAATATATAGTATATAGTATAAATATAATTATTAATATACACTATATAATATTAGCATAAATATTAATACTATAAACTATAGTGATATAAGATTTTAAAATTTAATATTATATTAATTAGTAATTTATCATATAATACAAAATAATTTTATATATAATTATATATTATATATAAAACTTATATGCGATATAAAAAATTAAAATATATATATAAACCGGTCCGGTCCGATTATAGAAAAAGAAAAATCGGAATAGAACTAATTTTGATTGATTTTAAGAAAAAAAAATCGATACTGGACATTGGTCCCATCGATCCAGTTTATTGATTCACCAATTTTTTTTTTAAATATCCCTATTAATATTTTGATCATTAGACACTATTAATTAAGACAAGTGCATGCAATGATTGAGTTGAATTATTACATATTCTAATACTTTTGGAACCAATATATCTTAATTCTTTCATTACTTTATCATTAGTTTTATATGGAAAAATGAATGAATCTAAGTTGTTATTTTAATTGATTAAAAGCATGAATTTTTGCCTAATTTTATCAACTGTTGATTAATGTGGAGTCTGGTCCATATTGCCCGAGCGGATGCTTTTGGCCGCTCGAGCAAATTCAGACAGATTCAAACGCTCGACTGCCGCTCGACAGTGAGCTCGAGCGGGTTGCAAGAAAGGAGATCGCTCAAGCGGAGGCATTTCGCCGCTCGAGCGAACTCAGACAGAGTTGAACGCTCGATATCCACTCGACACTCCGCTCGAGCGGACATCGTATTTTACAGATCTAGAGTTTATTCTGCTGTTATGGTATATATATGATTTTTTACATCTTATGGCCGATTTTTGGCCTGGAAAACACTTTTGATTAGAAGGAACACTTAGAATTTATTTTTTTCTTGGATTTTCACTCAGAATCCGGAGAGGGGGATTCACACAAGCAATCATTCACGCAGCAACACAAATTCTTCTGGAACATTCACTCACACGGCAGCATATTGAAGAGCTCTTGAGGGGTCCAATTGCTACTGCATCCCAGCCTCCTCCACCGCTTCAAATCTTCATCTCAATTCAATTGGCTTGATCTTTTCATTCCTACTTGTTATTTAATTTAGTTTTAAGTTTATGGAATATTTTTGAGATTTTTGGCTTAGAAGTTTGAGCAATTTATTTGTTATTCATTTATTTCATGTCATTTATTTTCCTCGTTTCGTTAAGCTTTCATTTTAATAGTGATTACAATTGTTACGGATTAATTTTGGGAATTTGTGATTTGAATACAAGTATGAACCCTAGAATATTGATTTTGGGGCTTTTCAATTTTCAGTGCATATTTTGTCAATTACTTTCTAGTCTAGTTTAATTCTTATCTTAGTTTTATTAATCTCTTAGTTTAATCTCTTAGTCTTTTAATTTCAATCGACACTCAAAAATCTAAAAACATGAATCTAGTCCATGACTAGTGCATTTTTTCTTTTTTGTTGCACTCTTCCATCCATTGCACATACCATTATCTTTATTTTCTCTTTGTGAAGATTTTTCACCTTTTTCAACGAGTTTGAGTTTAAGTAGTTTTTTCTGATGAGACGATTTAGGAATTTATTTTTAATTATTACGCGACATCCTCCTGCACTTAAGATAATTTTTGTGTTATTCATTTTTGAATGAGTCATGCAGCACTCTAGATTGTGCGCATGGATCGGCGGCTGGCCGCCCAAGTCTCTTATTAATTTCATGTGCTGATTATGCAAGCCGGATGCATGTATGCGTAGTGCCGCCCATGAGATCAGAAGAAAACGCGCGCATGCATATAATAAGTTACACTACGTGTAGAAGTCATGCATTATTAATTGAAGATTTTAGAGGGAAACAAAATTGCAACTACATTCGGATGGAAGATTCGTTTGGTAAGTTTATGATCGTATATTCGATGATAAACTTTTTAGAATTTGGTAGTACTTTTTGGATTAATGTAGGTTATTAACATTAAAAAAAAGTTAATATATTCTACTCATTATGTTTAAACATATTTTACTGTTCGACCCTTACATTATTTGTTCGAATATTTTCCCATGCCTATTTGACCAAACGTATATTGGAATCGATTGATCACTCAAGAATGACACGTTCAAACATATTAGGCGTTTGAAATGCAAATTTGTACTGTTCAAACGTACTTTTGGAATGAAATTCAAGCATCTTAAAAAAATATTTTGTTTAAACACGATCGAACAGTTTTGCTCAAATTCGTTGTAAAAGAGATTTTTTTATGACAAAATTGATATTTTCATCCTAAAATATCTTTTGGGACATTGTTATTTGAACAATCTCGAGACGATTCTTTTTCATCCCTAGATATATTTTGGAATGAAATTACTAATTTTTGTCTCAAAAGACAACTTCTGTTGTAGTGTAAGATCATATATTCCATGATAAACTTTTTAGAATTTGCTAGTACTTTTTGGATTAAGGTAGGTTAAAAACATTAAAAAAAGTTAAGAAATTTTTAGAATTACTCATGCTTAATCATTTTGGCTCTAAAAATTAGGCTTTGTTCGTCTTTAGAAAAATCTCATCTCATCTCATTTCTTCTCAAAATAATTATTATAACTTTTTCAAATTTCAATACAAAATAAAATAAAAAATTTAATTTTTTCAAATCCCAATACAAAAATAAAATAAAAAAAATTCAAAATTTTAAAATTTCAATATAAAAATAATATATTTTAATAAAAAAAATTTTAACTTTCAATTTTAATTTCAACTTATCCTATTTCATATCTGAAAATAAATTATCGGATGGAGACGTACGTGAGTACTATGCGAACAATTAATTTATGTTGAAGGGTTAGTCCAACGGCCTAATTAATTAAGCAATAGTCCTACTCCTACTTTTTTGGATAAGTACGTATATCCAATAAAACGACTAATTGAGTGGAAGTAGTCCTACAAGCAATTAAGGTTAGGTTTAGGGCATACATAAGATTTCATCATTATAATTTTTTTAAATTTTTATATAAAATATAATAAATAATTTAATTTTTTAAAATTTTAATTTAACTTTTTTAGATCTCAAAATAATAATAATATTATTAAAATATAATATTTTAAATTTTTATCTAAAATTAAAAATTCTCATCTCACTCTCCAAATCTAACTTATACCACTTAGAGCATTTACATTGGGTTCCCCATAAAATTTCCTATAATTTAGTTAAAAATGACATTCCCTAAAATTTTTTCTCAAATTTTACTCATCTTTCAAAAACTCTCCAACATCTCATTCCCTATACTTTTTCTATTCTATTAAAATATATTTCTCTATTATTTCTTTATTACTTTTTTCTCACTTTTATTTACAAACTTAACTACTCAATATTTTTTTGTTATGTTTGAACTATTACTCTAGTAAATATTTTAAACAAAAATTTAAATTATTTTTTTGTGGGTATATAATATTTTTAAATTATTTTTTTATATTTTGTAATTATTTAAATTATTTTTAAAATTATTATTTAAAACTATAACAAATATGAGTATGATAGAAAGTGTAAATGATTGAAAGAATAATTTATTTTATGTATTAGAATAAAATATTGATAAAAAATAGTTTAGGGAATAAATAGTAATTTTTCAAATATAGAGAATCACTGTTTATTTCTTAAACCTTTTTCATAAAATAGATATTTAGATGTAGGGAATATTTTGATCAAAATGTATAATAAAACTCAAATTATAAGAGAATCCGGTATTTTAAAGTACCGAATGTAAATGCTTTTATTCTTTCAAAAAAACCTAACCTAAAATTGGGGGTACATGAGTTATTTAATTTCCACCTAATAATAATTGACAATTCATATATAATTAAGGTCAGGGGCCCTCCACGCACGCCACTCTACCGGCAGCTAGGCCAGGAAAACCCATAAGAATAAGAGCCTTCTATAGCCACAGAAGAACATCCCCAAAATATTCCGAACACTGCATTTCAATTTTTTTTTATATACATTTTTTAATCACTATAAATATTTTAAAAAAAATAAAGAGAATACAATATTATTTAAAATTTTTTTCTTAATTATTAAATAAAAAACATTCGAGATACTTTTCGATAGAAATAGTTTTTCTGTAAGAATAAATTGATGATCATGTAGTGGTCCTTGCACATCAAATTAAGATAATCGAACTAATTAAGCCTATCAATTAATACTAGGTATATAGCTGCAAAATGAACTAATTAACATGAACAAGTTGCAGATGATCATGTCAACGTCTAATCACGGGTAGTGGCCGGCCTTTGAAAATTCCATATTCAATTAAAAGGGATCTTGACAGTACTTGGGGTGGCTGTAGTGCCACCCCTTTGAAGTGGAGGAGCTCCGTTACTCATTTGAGTGTTTTATATTTTTATTTCTTTTATATATATAAATTTTAAATATTTTAAAATATTTTTTAAAAAATATTTGCAATATTATTAAAAAATATTTTTTAATCATAAAATAAATAAATAATTAAAAATAAAATAAAACTTGCACGGTAACTCGCAACGATGACTTCAGCATTATGCTCAGGAAAAAGTAGGAGCTATAATTACCGTTTACAAGAATTAGATCAGATAAGTATTTTTTATTCGTAATAGTTATATAATATTGTTAAGTGTCATTCATTATAATTCTAATAAACGATGGTTTTCATGTACAGGAATTAGATCAGATAAGTATATTAATATCGTGTGAATAAGAAGCATTCAATTAATTACTCAAAGAACCTAACAATCATGTAGAGCACTAAAGTAGCTACATCTTGAGCACAATATTGATCTATACATATACATATATATATATATATATGTATGTATGTATCTATAAGCAGTAGTACTGGCAAATGCAGCCCTTAATAAATAAACGATCGAACTAGACCTTCTAGACGGAAGTTTTCGTCTTTAACAAGAAAAACCGTTCCAATAGTTAAAAATTTGTTCAAACTCACTATAAGAAAAATAGACTTTTTACTGAATAGTTTTTCGTTATAATAAATTGATCATAAAAAGTCTATTTTTCTTATAATACTTACAATTTTAGTGAGAATTTATTACTAAATCTTATAGGAAAATTGTTATACCGATTAATTAGCACATATAAGTTTGAGCAGTATTTAATATCTCGTTCGAATGTCAACATAACTGTTTGAAATTATATTTTGGAGGAAAGATATAAATAAATCTCGCGTGTTACTCCAAATTCAAATGGATATATAAACCATTTAAACACTTATAATAAGTGTTTGAACGGTTCACTCAAATATTTTAAAATTAAATATTATTTGAATATAGTAATCATTTTCGAAGGTTTAAAAATCTACCTATACGGCTTTATTATTATTTATGTCAAATAAAATATATCATATTTGTAGAAATTTTATATAATTAATTTATAAATTAATTAATAACATTTTTATGCTAAATAAAAGTTTACAAATTAAAAAACATTACCTTCTATGAAGTAGGGGTGCTACCTGCACTATACGGTGCGAGGTAGCCCCCTCCTTGCACCCCTCCCCGTATGGTGTGGGGGTGGGTTTTCCATCTGCCCCCGCCCCCGCATACCGAGGGCCGGGTGTAAAGCGGATGTCTGTTCCGCCCCGCGTCATTTCCACTTCTAAATATCAACTACATTTCATTATATTTAAAAATTATTTTTAAATCTAAAAGTTATCAAAAATATATTTTTAGATCTAAATTGTAAATTTAAATTTTGTAAATATGACTATAATTTAAAAATAATGTAGTTTTTAAATTTGCTAGTGCATATTTTATGTAAGTTGTAGTGTAGTAGTTTTAAACTATCTAGTTTTTAAATTTGCTAATGATATTTTGTAAATAAGTCTAACAAATTGTAATATATATATATACACAATTTGTAAAATATAAATATATATTTTTATAAAAACATATATTTATGTTTTTGTATATATATATAATAGTTTATATATATTAAAGATCGGGGTGGGGGAAATGCAGGGCGGGGTTGGGCCCTCCCAGCCCCCACCCATGTGGGGCAGTGTTGCCCGCCCCGCAATGCGGGGGTGAGGTGCAGGGCCCCGTTGCCCACCCCTACTATGAAGTGTCATTTTTTATATTATCATAAACTTGGTAATATATAACAAATAAAAAAGAAATATTAATTAAATCCACAACACCTTAATTACAAAACAAAAAGTCAAATAAAAAATAAAACTATTATGTCATATTATCCAAGTCCTCCTAGATGATAACAATGCGTCCTTCAAGCTCATGCAGTCAAACCACGATGGGCACAATGATCCTCTCCATCTCCTATATCAAATGTGCGCGATGCTCATCAAGAAGGGATCATATCTCTGTGATAGTAGCTCCTGTAGCCTGTCTATCACCTGTGGCAGCAGCAAAGCTGGATCACGCTTTGTGCCACTATCCTATGTTACTGGAACATTAATGCGAGCTCTCCTCAAGTGGTCCGCTCTATCATCAACACATTAAACCCCAATTGAACTAGGAGGTTAGACGATCATCAAAGCATATGGTAGACTACCTCCACTCGAATATTGTGACTTCAGATCTGATGCAAACATAATACTGTTCGAACATGGTACATGGAACTGTTTATGATCATTCGAATAGATTTCTAACATATTCAGATGCTTACTTCTGATTCGAATGGAATAGTATCTTATTCGAACATTATAAATCCTATAATTTTTTAAATTTCTAAATTAGTCGCTCGAACAGGTATCCAAACCTATTTGAACACCATGACAGCTCAAGTTCTCGCGTTCGAACGAGAAACAAAATGTTTGAACGTGATATTTCACGTTCAAACAATATCTGTTTGTATAAATACCGTTCGAATGTGATGTTTCACATTCAAACAATAAAATATCTGTTTGGATAAAAAGCATTCGAACATTAGGTTTCTCATTTGAACACTTTTTATCTGTTTGGATAACTAGCATTCTAATAGGTTTGAGGCCATTGAGCTCTATCAACCATGAAATCCATAGTTGAGTTAACTCAGTCCCAAAATTGAAAACCAAGGATTTCATCAGTGACAATTTGAAGGACTGAAGCTTCACTCCATCATTCCAAAGGCCAACCACCATGTGTGGTGGCCGAAAAACAACAATAAGGGGTCGGGTTGGATTCAAAATCCTCCAACCTGACACCGATTAACTAACATTCATTTATTATTAAAAATCACGCAAAGATGAGAGTTAGTGAGGGGCCATACCTCTTAGATAGCAGAGCGATTGTAAAATGGCGAAGTTGGTGGCTGACAGCAGAGCTATGCGCTGATTGTGGCAGAGTTGATGTTTTCGTGTACTATTTGACATTCGAACTGGTATTTTGTATAGAGTAACAGTGTTGAACGCATATTTTCCTGTTCGAATGATTTAACTATATAAATAATTAGTTCGAATGGGTTTATGTTCAGTCGAAAGTATACTTTATTTGTTCGAACGGTCCATATAAAGTTCAAATGCAGACAGGCCTGTTTGGCTAAATATAGTATATACTAATTTAGTATTACAATATATATACTCTATTTAAAGTATAATATAATATAATATATATTATACTATATATATACTATATGTATAATATATAAAGTATATTATAGTATCTAGTATATTATAATATACTATATAATATAATATAGTGTATTATAGTCTATTAAAGTATATACTCCAATATTACAATATAGTACATACTAATATCATTACAAGATAATTATACTTATATTATATAGTACAGAAGTATATAAACTATATAAGTATATAGATATATAGTACATGCATAGTATATACTATATATCTATATACTAGTATAAATACTAGATGTATACTAGTATACGAGCTAATATATACACGCAAGTATAGATAAGAATTATACACTATTATACTAGTACACTATTATTCTACTCCAATCAAGTTTAAGTATAGATTATAATAGAAACATATATTATATAATCTATATATTATATAATATAATATAAGTATATATTATTGACTATATAATCTATAAAATAAGATCATAACTTGTATCTTAAAAAAAAAGAGAAAAAAAGATTAGCACTTGTATATTCGGACGGGTACAGACCTGTTCAAACACTATCTACTAAATGGAGATCACGTAAGCGGGAAAGATTTCCCTCCAAATTTGCCTACATTAAGGAAATATGCCGGGAAATCTGACGGTTTTAGTGTTTGAGCGCACTTGTATCACGTTTGAATGGATAAGTGCTGAAATATTTGAGCAGAAATTCTTATCGCTAATGTTAAATTTTTGTGTTCGAACAGGTAAATAACCATTCAAACACACCATTTCAGAATTCAAGTCCCTTCTTCCATTCTTTCACTCGAGAAATAGATGAAAATAGTGAGCTGAGAGAGGGCAGTGTCCACATGTAGAGCGAGAAAGTGTGTTAGAGAGAGAGAGTGTGTACGTTCTAGAGAGAGAGAAATTAGAAGTTTGTTTGTGGGTGAAGTTTGAAGGAGAAGTTGAGGTTTGTGTTTTTTATTTTTATTTTTATTTAATCATGTATTTTGAATTATTGTAGGAGGTTAGAAATTTTAGTTATGATTTCTCTCAAATGTAGTTCTTAAAGTGTTTGGCAGAGTTGTTAGATTGCACAAATTTGTGGTGAGATTTGCATAAATTTGTTAGTAGGTTTGTTAAAATATGTTGAAATATTGTTTTATTTGTGTATGTTAATTTGGAGATTGTGGGAGGATGTTGGGAATATTGTGTGATTTATGTATGTATATTTGGGGATTTGATAAAATATGTTGGGAATATTGTGTGATTTTTGTATGTATATTTGGGGATTTGATGAAATACGTTGAGAATATTGTGTAAATTAATTAGTGTATTTGCATAATTAGTGTATTGTTAACTTTGGTATGTTGCATAATTATGTTTGTATGTTAGTGTATATTAATTAGTGTATTTCTGTATGTTAATTTGATATGTTGCATACTTATGTTAGTATGTTAGTGTATGTGGGAGCATTTCTCATTAAGTTTATATTATTAAAATTAAAATTTCAAAATAAAATTATTTCAATTATCTCCATAAAATACCCAAATTAAAATAATACTAGAATTAAAATTGAATCAATTAAAATTTAATCCATAAAATTAAAAAATATTACTTTCAAGAGAAATTATTTCAATTACCTCCATAAAATACCCAAATTAAAATAATATCCAAATTAAAAGATATTAAATTTGAACTCAAATTATTCTAATTATTTCCATAAAACACCAAAATTAAAATAATATCATTAATAGACATGTATTAAAACTTAACCCATAAAATTAAAAGATATTAATTTAGAACCCAAATTATTCCAATTATCTCCGTAAAACACCCAAATTAAAGTAATATCATTAATTTAAGAAAATAATACTAGAAGGATAGGTGTAATTTGCCAACCATTTACCTAGATTCAAATAAACTAAAAAAACAAATCAAGTACCTCTCCACAAAATACCAAAATAAAGTAATATTAGTTCCATAAATATATTAAAAAAATTTCAAGTACCTCTAAATAAAATACCAAAATAAAATAATATTAGTTCCATAAAAGTATTCAAATAAATATTCAAGTACCTCTATATAAAAGACCCAAATCAAGTACCTCTTCATAAAAATCATTTTCCTGTAAATAAAATACCCAAATCAAGTACTTCTCCATAAAATATATTAGTTCCACAAAATTTCCATAAACTATGTGAGTTCCATATATTAGTTAGTAATTGAATGTCAGTATTTTTTTTTTATATGCAATTAAACTTTAGACCCGGTTCAAGAGTTGTGGCCAAATATTCTTATTCTTAAAAGAATAAGAATATTTGGGTACAACTTTTGAATTATTCAAAGTGGACAATTTGAGATTCTATCATCTATATAGCAGATATATTCAGTCTAAACTCTTGTATTAGTGTTGGAATTTTTAGTTCAATATTTCCTAATATTCTTCGGTCACTTATACAATTTTGTAAAGAAACTTTGAAGGAAAGACTTCAGTGGGGGTAATTATCACCTTAAAGATAGTATTTTACACATCTCTAAGTCGCATTTATTTTTTCAAATTACTATATCCATACAATTTTTTTCGACATACTCTCCATCCCGCCGTCTTTGTCTCCGATGGTTGTTGCTTCAGTCACTGGTTCTTTGCCCCTCTTATACTCTGTTGCCGCACCCAGCTACCTGCCAGCTGTGTGTTGCTTCACTCTCAGATAAAAAAAAAAAAAAAAGGATCTATCTCACAATCTTCTTTCCCTCAAGAAAATAGCTCTGTTGTTTCTAAGTTATAAATAAACTTTATGAGCCTTTAGTATGTTATACTTGGATGCAGAAGGTAAGACCTTTTTTTTTTTCCCCTTTAATTATGTGGGTGTGTTTTCAAAATACATCTTGAAGTTTATATTTTATGTGGTTGTGTTTTCTTTAATAGATTTCAATATAATTATATTATCTATTATTAATTTTTTATATAGTTAGATCTCAATAGTACATAAGTTAGAATTCAATATCTTAGTCGGAGGTATCAAGTGGATAGTGATAAATTTGGGGAGTGATGGTATTTAGGGTTAGGGGAGTTTTAGGTTTTGTGGAATTAAAATAGGTTATTATTAGCATTTCGGGTTTAGATATTGAAATATATATTCAACCAGAATACTTGACTATTTTATAGGTGATGATCGGATTTCTGTTAGCAATATTATGAGAAAAATTTAGAAATCTAAGAAGTCCAGATAAGTGAGGTTCCTATGCTAGATTTTACACAAATTATTGAGATTGAGCTTGCTTTATGAAAATTTTGCATGTTTTGTTATGAAATGAGAACTTGGGAAAATTAACCTAGGTCGTTTATTTGCATTACTCATGAAATTTGTATGAAAAAGGAAAAAAGTTTTTTGACATGCATTGTGTAAACATGAGCTATATTTTGTCATAGTGTCTCTGAAATGTGAAATAGAGCGATATTGAAATTTTAAATATTGTACATTGATTTAGAAAGATGCTCCGACTTTTTGTTTTCAGTATGTGAGAATGATCTGAATATGTTTTGGTACTCTATTTCCTTTTGATATGGCATATAAAAACCTTTGGCATGGTGTATTGGTTTTGTATTTGACTCTGATCTTTGCTCTGCTATGCTCTGTTTGGGTTGGTACCAACTTCTCTGTCTCTGAGTGCACCAACTTTGAAAATAAAGTGGTTTTTTTTTTTATCTTTCTTGTGTGCACATTTAAAGCTCCAAAAATAATAAATAGAAGATTTCACTTCTGTCTCAGCCCGATTTGGCCGTCGGGATTAGCACAACCCTACCATGAGGGTTAAACATGGTCCCTGCTTTGTGAGATGCTCTATTTCAATGTAATAATGATGCTCAGGTTATGTTATGCCAAAGTATCTTGTGTTATATATGTCTTAAAACCATCACTTTGTTACGTTTGAAAACATATTTTGTTTTGTATGATAACTCTGGAAAATATTTAATTCTGCATATTATACTATGTAAATGCTCATGTTTGCAATTTATTATGTCCTTTGTTTATTGAGTTGTTGATAACTCACCCTTTATCTTCATAATATTTTTCAGATGATATTGATGACCCAACTAGGGGTTAGGAATAAAAATTGGAGCTTGCCTAGCTATAGAATAAGTGGTCGAGTACCTAAGGTTACCAATGTTATTAGAAGGGTTTGAATTGAGTATTTAGAGACCTTATTATTATTTGAATATTTAAGACTTATCAAATTATCAGTCTATTATGTTAAGGTTACTGGAAGATTGTGGAGACAAGATTTTATGTAAATTGATTCTTTTTGCTTTGATGTCTTTATGGTACATATGAAGTTGGTAACGATGAATGTATGATTGTTTTGAAATCTTTGGAGATTTTATTTGTATTGTGAGATCTGAATATAAGTGACTGGTAGTAATTCTCCGACTCTCTTGGATACGGCCGGGGCGTTACATATACATATATATATATTATTTTACTTTTAAGATCAAGTCAAGTACTAGCACTAGATTTGCGAAAAAGTTTGTTTAGTTAGTACGTATCAAATATTGTACAATATTAAACGTCAAAGATGTGATATTTAACTAAAGCTGCAAAATTTTCTTCTCGAAATTAAATTGGCAACTACATGATATTGATATATATCAATAATATGATATTCATATTACTTCATTGAATAATTTGTATTTTTCTAATCTTCTTGTGGAGGTATTTTCCATGTACAAAAAGTCTATACCAACTTTATCCCTGAATATAAATATATATCGATTATACCGCGTTGTCGCTATTAACGTCGGTCTCTACCTACGTAATTGTCCAATAGTACGGATAACAATTTTTTCTTCCGCAATTAGTGTACATTCAATTCGTCGACTACCCGTAGTACCGATAAGAAGGTATCTTTAATGGCTAGTCTTTCTTTCAGCTTTGAGTATGGAGATCAATAGAATTAAACTTTTGTACGTATAGATCACTGGCTGTATATATAAATTAGCGCGCGCGTGAGCAGATAATTCCCAAGCAAGGAATTAAAGAGTCACCGTAAGAACAGAAGTGTACAAAGAGCTGACTTTCATCGCCGAGATTCCTTTCTATTGTCGGCCTCCGACATCCGGCCGGCCCACCGGTTTGTCATCATGTTTCAAGTGATCATGGACAGCTGATAATTTGGGAGTTTTCATACGCTAGTTGCGTTGATGTAACCTCGATCGATCGATCGATGGAGCTGATACAACTACAGTATATACGTCATGCAAACATCATGCTTAAGTCAATAGATCCTCGGAATTTACATAATAATCATACCTACACAGAAAGTTAAATCTTAACTGCCAAATTTAATAATAATAGATAATTAAACTTCGTGAGGTAATGGGTTGGACGGTGACATACATCTCATCGTAAATAATATAATAAAACGTGTACCATTGATTCTTATATATTCTGGGTTTTGGGTGAGGCCGGGGGTATCGATTTCAGTTTAGGTCATTTATTATGAGATGGTTTTCTAAGTGTGTTGAAGTACACTATTAGTTAAAAGGTTAGGTACTAATAGTTAAGACGATTGGCTGAATTCGCAAGGGAACTTTGACTCGTTCAAGGTTTCTCGAACAAACTATGCAAACACGTACAATTCATATGTCATCCCGCCGCCCATAGTTAATTCCTATCGGTGGTGGCTGTATACAAATTGAGGTCTAAAGGGAAATTTACATTAATTATTTATAATTATAATATAATAAAATATAAGTTATTATATAGAATATCTTTAAAATTTTCAATAAAATGAGATTTTATTCAAAATTTTTAAATAAATTTTTTGAATTTATATTTAATCCAACAATTTAAAATGAGACTTCAATGCAAATTTTGTACCTCAATTTAACGTACAAGATCTTAAAAATTATTTAAAATATAAATAATTCATTCTATTAAATATTAAATTTAATATTATGGGGCCTTGCATATTTTAAAAAATAAAAAATTTATTTAATGAAATAATTTTTATTTTTTTAAAAATAAATTTAAAAAAATTTAATTTTAATTTTGAGAGCTTACGTAAGATGGTGGGGGGTTTTAGGCAATGACTGCTATTGAGCCGGCCCTGATTCGTATATACATGCAGTTGTCAAAGACCGGCCCATTCCCTTTTGTCTAGCAAGTGGAAGTTGCCAACCTCATAATTCTTTTACGTTGTGTCTTCACGTGTGGGGTACGGTATTCTTCGATAGATTGAAACCGCGTTTTCGAGTCATTCTGTGGAACATTTCCCTTCGTGTTTACATGATAATAATCCGTCCGCTGGCCATAAGACGCCGATACGTACCTATCTTTACCAACCTTTTTCTGGAAGGAATAATAAGGATAGCATTATCATGAGCAACTTGCATGAGTGGCGCTGAAGAAAATTGAACAGCTCACTTACCCAAAAAGAAAAGTAGACGAGCAGTACTCCTTTGATTGCAGTACCATTGATATATATGGAGGAATTGTATATATAAGATGGCATTGGCATTTGGAATTGGTAGCAATTACCTGGCCTCAAGTGATCAATAACTTCTATTTTCAAAAGTTTTAGAGAAAAAAAAAAAAAGAAAAAAGAAAAAGAAAGAGGAAGGATGAAGGTCGAAGTGATAGAGAGAGATACCATCAAACCATCATCTCCAACACCACACCACCTTTGTGATCTCCAGCTATCCTTTCTTGATCAGATTGCCATTCCTGTTTTTATGCCTTTGATCCTTTTCTACCCGAGGGGCACCAGCAATGCCAACAGGTCCGACCGGCTTAAGAAATCTCTGTCTGGAACCTTGACCAAATTCTACCCTTTAGCCGGTCGGGTTAAAGACAGTTCCCACATTAACTGCAACGACGAGGGCATCCACTATGTGCTAGCCCACGCCAAGTGCCAAGTTTCAGAGGTTGTTCAGCAACCTGATCCTGCCCAGCTCAATAGTTTACTCCCCTACGAGTTGGATAATGTAGGGGAGTTGGTTCTGGCAATTCAAGTCAATATTTTTGACTGTGGTGGAATGGCTATCGGAATCTGCATTTCCCACAAAGTTGCTGATGCATTATCACTGATCATGTTTCTTAATAGTTGGGCCGCAACAGCACGTGGAGATCATAGTAATGCAATCTGTCCAAACTTCGATTTAGCCTCCATCTTTCCACCTAGAAATATGTCCGGGTTTATGGCAAGAACCGGCATCGTGAAAGAAAAGATTGTGACAAAGAGATTTGTGTTCAGTGCCTCCATGATCGATGCCCTTAAAGCTAAATTCGCCGACACTGCGAGCATGGAGCATACAAGACGCCCCACACGCATCGAAGCCCTTTCGGCTTTCATATGGAGCCGATTTATGGCGGTAACTCAAGAGAATATAGAGAAGGAGAGTCTCTACACAGTTCTTCATGCAGTAAACTTGCGCACAAGGATGGACCCTCCGCTGCCGGAGTATCACTTCGGCAATATTAGCGGATTTGCAGTAGCCACACCCTCCATGGACACTAAGGAAGAAGATCAGGGCTACAGGCTCGTGAAGCAAGTGAGAGATGCCATAAAGAAAGTAGACGGGGATTACGTGCGAAAACTTCAGGAGGGCAACGGTCACTTGAATTTTATGAAGGAACGTGCTGCAAAACTTACGAAAGGAGAAGTGGTTTCGTTTAGGTTTACTAGTCTGTGCAGGTTCCCTTTATACGAAACTGATTTTGGGTGGGGAAAGCCATTATGGGTTGGTTCTGCCAGCCTGACATTTAAAAATCTAGTTGTTTTCATGGACACTGGATGTGGTAATGGAATAGAGGCATGGCTTAATCTGGAGGAGATGGACATGGCTAAACTTGAAGTCGACAAGGAGTTGCTTGCATTTGTTTCACCAAACAGTATGCTACAAATTTAGGGTTTCTTTGGTACTGTTTTTTTTTTGTATTTTTGTTCTTTGGTACTGTGCTTCCAAGTTACAAGCTAACTAGAGGGCTAGCTAGACTTGTTTTACTTCGTGGTGTTTGAAATCAGGCATTTTCCTATACGAGCTAGGTGTGTCTTAGAATTATAATACGTACCCGATCGAGCACGTACCGGGCAAAGTATGCTACAAAAAAGTAATATGGTACAAAGTTAATTAGGTTCAACGCACTTACAATAAAATACAACGACATGACCAAATTAAGTACTCCCAACTTTGGTTAAAGTCTAGTTTTTCGTAAGACTTCGACTACAATTTCGAGAAGGTCTCAGCTCCAACTTCGTCCTGCCAGCTTCTCACTAGAGCCCGAGTTCAACTGAGGATATCAAAAAGTAATCATATATATAGCCAATATAAACTCAAATTTATTTGTTTCTTTGCCGAATTCAGTCCAAAAAATTGCACCTAAAAAGTATAAAAACAAAAACTTCTTGTTGTACGGCAACGTGATAAAAAAAGAATAAAAAAAAAAGTCAAATCCAAATTACTGTCGTATCAATCAATTTAACAGCACATTTAACCAATTATTTGGGTCTAGTACTACTACACATGATGCATGCATGCGGCCAAAAGCTAGAAAAATCGGGTCTACAAAACTTGTAGAAAAAGCAATGTGAGAAATTAATTGGGTGGATTTCATCATTATAATTTTTTTAAATTTTTATACAAAATATAATAAATAATTCAATTTTTTAAAATTTTAATTTAACTTTTTTAGATCTCAAAATAATAATAATATTATTAAAATATAATATTTTAAATTTTTATCTAAAATTAAAAATTCTCATCTCACTCTCAAAATCTAACTTATACCACTTAGAGCATTCACATTGAGTTCCCCATAAAATTTCCTATAATTTAGTTAAAAATGACATTCCCTAAAATTTTTTTCTCAAATTTTACTCATATTTCAAAAACCTTCTACATCTTATTCCCTATACTTTTTCTATTCTATTAAAATATATTTCTCTATTATTTCTTTATTACTTTTTTCTCACTTTTATTTACAAACTTAACTACTCAATATTTTTTTATTATGTTTTGAACTATTACTCTAGTAAATATTTTTAACAAAAATTTTAATTATTTTTTTGTGTGTATGATAATATCTTTAAAATTATTTTTTTATATTTTTTTAATTATTTAAATTATTTTTAAAATTATTATTTAAAATTATAACAAATATAAGTATGATAGAAAGTATAAATGATTGAAAGAATAATTTATTTTATGTATTAGAATAAAATATTTATAAAAAATAGTTTAGGGAATAAATAGTAATTTTTCAAATATAGAGAATCACTGTTTATTTCTTAAACCTTTTTCATAAAATAGATATTTAGATGTAGGGAATATTTTGATCAAAATGTATAATAAAACTCAAATTATAAGAGAATCCGGTATTTTAAAGTACCGAATGTAAATGCTTTTATTCTTTCAAAAAAACCTAACCTAAAATTGGGGGTACATGAGTTATTTAATTTCCACCTAATAATAATTGACAATTCATATATAATTAAGGTCAGGGGCCCTCCACGCACGCCACTCTACCGGCAGCTAGGCCAGGAAAACCCATAAGAATAAGAGCCTTCTATAGCCACAGAAGAACATCCCCAAAATATTCCGAACACTGCATTTCAATTTTTTTTTATATACATTTTTTAATCACTATAAATATTTTAAAAAAAATAAAGAGAATACAATATTATTTAAAATTTTTTTCTTAATTATTAAATAAAAAACATTCGAGATACTTTTCGATAGAAATAGTTTTTCTGTAAGAATAAATTGATGATCATGTAGTGGTCCTTGCACATCAAATTAAGATAATCGAACTAATTAAGCCTATCAATTAATACTAGGTATATAGCTGCAAAATGAACTAATTAACATGAACAAGTTGCAGATGATCATGTCAACGTCTAATCACGGGTAGTGGCCGGCCTTGAAAATTCCATATTCAATTAAAAGGGATCTTGACAGTACTTGGGGTGGCTGTAGTGCCACCCCTTGAAGTGGAGGAGCTCCGTTACTCATTTGAGTGTTTTATATTTTTATTTTTTTATATAATATAAATTTTAAATATTTTAAAATATTTTTTAAAAAATATTTACAATATTATTAAAAAATATTTTTTAATCATAAAATAAATAAATAATTAAAAATAAAATAAAACTTGCAAGCGGTAACTCGCAACGATGACTTCAGCATTATGCTCAGGAAAAAGTAGGAGCTATAATTACCGCGTACAAGAATTAGATCAGATAAGTATTTTTTATTCGTAATAGTTATATAATATTGTTAAGTGTCATTCATTATAATTCTAATAAACGATGGTTTTCATGTACAGGAATTAGATCAGATAAGTATATTAATATCATGTGAATAAGAAGCATTCAATTAATTACTCAAAGAACCTAACAATCATGAAGAGCACTAAAGTAGCTACATCTTGAGCACAATATTGATCTATACATATACATATATATATATATATATGTATGTATGTATCTATAAGCAGTAGTACTGGCAAATGCAGCCCTTAATAAATAAACGATCGAACTAGACCTTCTAGACGGAAGTTTTCGTCTTTAACAAGAAAAACCGTTCCAATAGTTAAAAATTTGTTCAAACTCACTATAAGAAAAATAGACTTTTTACGAATAGTTTTTTCGTTATAATAAATTGATCATAAAAGTCTATTTTTCTTATAATACTTACAATTTTAGTGAGAATTTATTACTAAATCTTATAGGAAAATTGTTATACCGATTGAATTAGCACATATAAGTTTGAGCAGTATTTAATATCTCGTTCGAATGTCAACATAACTGTTTGAAATTATATTTTGGAGGAAAGATATAAATAAATCTCGCGTGTTACTCCAAATTCAAATGGATATATAAACCATTTAAACACTTATAATAAGTGTTTGAACGGTTCACTCAAATATTTTAAAATTAAATATTATTTGAATATAGTAATCATTTTCGAAGGTTTAAAAATCTACCTATACGGCTTTATTATTATTTATGTCAAATAAAATATATCATATTTGTAGAAATTTTATATAATTAATTTATAAATTAATTAATAACATTTTTATGCTAAATAAAAGTTTACAAATTAAAAAACATTACCTTCTATGAAGTAGGGGTGCTACCTGCACTATACGGTGCGAGGTAGCCCCCTCCTTGCACCCCTCCCCGTATGGTGTGGGGGTGAGGTTTTCCCATCTGCCCCCGCCCCCGCATACCGAGGGCCGGGTGTAGAGCGGATGCCTGTTCCGCCCCGCCTCATTTCCACTTCTAAATATCAACTACATTTTATTATATTTAAAAATTATTTTTAGATCTAAAAGTTATCAAAAATATATTTTTAGATCTAAATTGTAAATTTAAATTTTGTAAATATGACTATAATTTAAAAATTATGTAGTTTTTAAATTTGCTAGTGCATATTTTGTGTAAGTTGTAGTGTAATAATTTTAAACTATCTAGTTTTTAAATTTGCTAATGCATATTTTGTAAATAAGTCTAACAAATTGTAATATATATATATATACACAATTTGTAAAATATAAATATATATTTTTATAAAAACATATATTTATGTTTTTGTATATATATATAAATATTTATGTTTATATATATATATATATAGATAAGCGGGGTGGGGGAAATGCAGGGCGGGGTTGGGCCCTCCCAGCCCCCACCCATGTGGGGCAGTGTTGCCCGCCCCGCAATGCGGGGGTGAGGTGCAGGGCCCCGTTGCCCACCCCTACTATGAAGTGTCATTTTTTATATTATCATAAACTTGGTAATATATAACAAATAAAAAAGAAATATTAATTAAATCCACAACACCTTAATTACAAAACAAAAAGTCAAATAAAAAATAAAACTATTATGTCATATTATCCAAGTCCTCCTAGATGATAACAATGCGTCCTTCAAGCTCATGCAGTCAAACCACGATGGGCACAATGATCCTCTCCATCTCCTATATCAAATGTGCGCGATGCTCATCAAGAAGGGATCATATCTCTGTGATAGTAGCTCCTGTAGCCTGTCTATCACCTGTGGCAGCAGCAAAGCTGGATCACGCTTTGTGCCACCATCCTATGTTACTGGAACATTAATGCGAGCTCTCCTCAAGTGGTCCGCTCTATCATCAACACATTAAACCCCAATTGAACTAGGAGGTTAGAGATCATCAAAGCATATGGTAGACTACCTCAACTCGAATATTGTGACTTAGATCTGATGCAAACATAATACTGTTCGAACATGGTACATGGAACTGTTTATGATCATTCGAATAGATTTCTAACATATTCAGATGCTTACTTCTGATTCGAATGGAATAGTATCTTATTCGAACATTATAAATCCTATAATTTTTTAAATTTCTAAATTAGTCGCTCGAACAGGTATCCAAACCTATTTGAACACCATGACAGCTCAAGTTCTCGCGTTCGAACGAGAAACAAAATGTTTGAACGTGATATTTCACGTTCAAACAATATCTGTTTGTATAAATACCGTTCGAATGTGATGTTTCACATTCAAACAATAAAATATCTGTTTGGATAAAAAGCATTCGAACATTAGGTTTCTCATTTGAACACTTTTTATCTGTTTGGATAACTAGCATTCTAATAGGTTTGAGGCCATTGAGCTCTATCAACCATGAAATCCATAGTTGAGTTAACTCAGTCCCAAAATTGAAAACCAAGGATTTCATCAGTGACAATTTGAAGGACTGAAGCTTCACTCCATCATTCCAAAGGCCAACCACCATGTGTGGTGGCCGAAAAACAACAATAAGGGGTCGGGTTGGATTCAAAATCCTCCAACCTGACACCGATTAACTAACATTCATTTATTATTAAAAATACGCAAAGATGAGAGTTAGTGAGGGGCCATACCTCTTAGATAGCAGAGCGATTGTAAAATGGCGAAGTTGGTGGCTGACAGCAGAGCTATGCGCTGATTGTGGCAGAGTTGATGTTTTCGTGTACTATTTGACATTCGAACTAGGTATTTTGTATAGAGTAACAGTGTTGAACGCATATTTTCCTGTTCGAATGATTTAACTATATAAATAATTAGTTCGAATGGGTTTATGTTTAGTCGAAAGTATACTTTATTTGTTCGAACGGTCCATATAAAGTTCAAATGCAGACAGGCCTGTTTGGCTAAATATAGTATATACTAATTTAGTATTACAATATATATACTCTATTTAAAGTATAATATAATATAATATATATTATACTATATATATACTATATGTATAATATATAAAGTATATTATAGTATCTAGTATATTATAATATACTATATAATATAATATAGTGTATTATAGTCTATTAAAGTATATACTCCAATATTACAATATAGTACATACTAATATCATTACAAGATAATTATACTTATATTATATAGTACAGAAGTATATAAACTATATAAGTATATAGATATATAGTACATGCATAGTATATACTATATATCTATATACTAGTATAAATACTAGATGTATACTAGTATACGAGCTAATATATACACGCAAGTATAGATAAGAATTATACACTATTATACTAGTACACTATTATTCTACTCCAATCAAGTTTAAGTATAGATTATAATAGAAACATATATTATATAATCTATATATTATATAATATAATATAAGTATATATTATTGACTATATAATCTATAAAATAAGATCATAACTTGTATCTTAAAAAAAAAGAGAAAAAAAGATTAGCACTTGTATATTTGGACGGGAATAGACCTGTTCAAACACTATCTACTAAATGGAGATCACGTAAGCGGGAAAGATTTCCCTCCAAATTTGCCTACATTAAGGAAATATGCCGGGAAATCTGACGGTTTTAGTGTTTGAGCGCACTTGTATCACGTTTGAATGGATAAGTGCTGAAATATTTGAGCAGAAATTCTTATCGCTAATGTTAAATTTTTGTGTTCGAACAGGTAAATAACCATTCAAACACACCATTTCAGAATTCAAGTCCCTTCTTCCATTCTTTCACTCGAGAAATAGATGAAAATAGTGAGCTGAGAGAGGGCAGTGTCCACATGTAGAGCGAGAAAGTGTGTTAGAGAGAGAGAGTGTGTACGTTCTAGAGAGAGAGAAATTAGAAGTTTGTTTGTGGGTGAAGTTTGAAGGAGAAGTTGAGGTTTGTGTTTTTTATTTTTATTTTTATTTAATCATGTATTTTGAATTATTGTAGGAGGTTAGAAATTTTAGTTATGATTTCTCTCAAATGTAGTTCTTAAAGTGTTTGGCAGAGTTGTTAGATTGCACAAATTTGTGGTGAGATTTGCATAAATTTGTTAGTAGGTTTGTTAAAATATGTTGAAATATTGTTTTATTTGTGTATGTTAATTTGGAGATTGTGGGAGGATGTTGGGAATATTGTGTGATTTATGTATGTATATTTGGGGATTTGATAAAATATGTTGGGAATATTGTGTGATTTTTGTATGTATATTTGGGGATTTGATGAAATACGTTGAGAATATTGTGTAAATTAATTAGTGTATTTGCATAATTAGTGTATTGTTAACTTTGGTATGTTGCATAATTATGTTTGTATGTTAGTGTATATTAATTAGTGTATTTCTGTATGTTAATTTGATATGTTGCATACTTATGTTAGTATGTTAGTGTATGTGGGAGCATTTCTCATTAAGTTTATATTATTAAAATTAAAATTTCAAAATAAAATTATTTCAATTATCTCCATAAAATACCCAAATTAAAATAATACTAGAATTAAAATTGAATCAATTAAAATTTAATCCATAAAATTAAAAAATATTACTTTCAAGAGAAATTATTTCAATTACCTCCATAAAATACCCAAATTAAAATAATATCCAAATTAAAAGATATTAAATTTGAACTCAAATTATTCTAATTATTTCCATAAAACACCAAAATTAAAATAATATCATTAATAGACATGTATTAAAACTTAACCCATAAAATTAAAAGATATTAATTTAGAACCCAAATTATTCCAATTATCTCCGTAAAACACCCAAATTAAAGTAATATCATTAATTTAAGAAAATAATACTAGAAGGATAGGTGTAATTTGCCAACCATTTACCTAGATTCAAATAAACTAAAAAAACAAATCAAGTACCTCTCCACAAAATACCAAAATAAAGTAATATTAGTTCCATAAATATATTAAAAAAATTTCAAGTACCTCTAAATAAAATACCAAAATAAAATAATATTAGTTCCATAAAAGTATTCAAATAAATATTCAAGTACCTCTATATAAAAGACCCAAATCAAGTACCTCTTCATAAAAATCATTTTCCTGTAAATAAAATACCCAAATCAAGTACTTCTCCATAAAATATATTAGTTCCACAAAATTTCCATAAACTATGTGAGTTCCATATATTAGTTAGTAATTGAATGTCAGTATTTTTTTTTTATAGGCAATTAAACTTTAGACCCGGTTCAAGAGTTGTGGCCAAATATTCTTATTCTTAAAAGAATAAGAATATTTGGGTACAACTTTTGAATTATTCAAAGTGGACAATTTGAGATTCTATCATCTATATAGCAGATATATTCAGTCTAAACTCTTGTATTAGTGTTGGAATTTTTAGTTCAATATTTCCTAATATTCTTCGGTCACTTATACAATTTTGTAAAGAAACTTTGAAGGAAAGACTTCAGTGGGGGTAATTATCACCTTAAAGATAGTATTTTACACATCTCTAAGTCGCATTTATTTTTTCAGATTACTATATCCATACAATTTTTTTCGACATACTCTCCATCCCGCCGTCTTTGTCTCCGATGGTTGTTGCTTCAGTCACTGGTTCTTTGCCCCTCTTATACTCTGTTGCCGCACCCAGCTACCTGCCAGCTGTGTGTTGCTTCACTCTCAGATAAAAAAAAAAAAAAAAAGGATCTATCTCACAATCTTCTTTCCCTCAAGAAAATAGCTCTGTTGTTTCTAAGTTATAAATAAACTTTATGAGCCTTTAGTATGTTATACTTGGATGCAGAAGGTAAGACCTTTTTTTTTTTCCCCTTTAATTATGTGGGTGTGTTTTCAAAATACATCTTGAAGTTTATATTTTATGTGGTTGTGTTTTCTTTAATAGATTTCAATATAATTATATTATCTATTATTAATTTTTTATATAGTTAGATCTCAATAGTACATAAGTTAGAATTCAATATCTTAGTCGGAGGTATCAAGTGGATAATGATAAATTTGGGGAGTGATGGTATTTAGGGTTAGGGGAGTTTTAGGTTTTGTGGAATTAAAATAGGTTATTATTAGCATTTCGGGTTTAGATATTGAAATATATATTCAACCAGAATACTTGACTATTTTATAGGTGATGATCGGATTTCTGTTAGCAATATTATGAGAAAAATTTAGAAATCTAAGAAGTCCAGATAAGTGAGGTTCCTATGCTAGATTTTACACAAATTATTGAGATTGAGCTTGCTTTATGAAAATTTTGCATGTTTTGTTATGAAATGAGAACTTGGGAAAATTAACCTAGGTCGTTTATTTGCATTACTCATGAAATTTGTATGAAAAAGGAAAAAAGTTTTTTGACATGCATTGTGTAAACATGAGCTATATTTTGTCATAGTGTCTCTGAAATGTGAAATAGAGCGATATTGAAATTTTAAATATTGTACATTGATTTAGAAAGATGCTCCGACTTTTGTTTTCAGTATGTGAGAATGATCTGAATATGTTTTGATACTCTATTTCCTTTTGATATGGCATATAAAAACCTTTGGCATGGTGTATTGGTTTTGTATTTGACTCTGATCTTTGCTCTGCTATGCTCTGTTTGGGTTGGTACCAACTTCTCTGTCTCTGAGTGCACCAACTTTGAAAATAAAGTGGTTTTTTTTTTTATCTTTCTTGTGTGCACATTTAAAGCTCCAAAAATAATAAATAGAAGATTTCACTTCTGTCTCAGCCCGATTTGGCCGTCGGGATTAGCACAACCCTACCATGAGGGTTAAACATGGTCCCTGCTTTGTGAGATGCTCTATTTCAATGTAATAATGATGCTCAGGTTATGTTATGCCAAAGTATCTTGTGTTATATATGTCTTAAAACCATCACTTTGTTACGTTTGAAAACATATTTTGTTTTGTATGATAACTCTGGAAAATATTTAATTCTGCATATTATACTATGTAAATGCTCATGTTTGCAATTTATTATGTCCTTTGTTTATTGAGTTGTTGATAACTCACCCTTTATCTTCATAATATTTTTCAGATGATATTGATGACCCAACTAGGGGTTAGGAATAAAAATTGGAGCTTGCCTAGCTATAGAATAAGTGGTCGAGTACCTAAGGTTACCAATGTTATTAGAAGGGTTTGAATTGAGTATTTAGAGACCTTATTATTATTTGAATATTTAAGACTTATCAAATTATCAGTCTATTATGTTAAGGTTACTGGAAGATTGTGGAGACAAGATTTTATGTAAATTGATTCTTTTTGCTTTGATGTCTTTATGGTACATATGAAGTTGGTAACGATGAATGTATGATTGTTTTGAAATCTTTGGAGATTTTATTTGTATTGTGAGATCTGAATATAAGTGACTGGTAGTAATTCTCCGACTCTCTTGGATACGGCCGGGGCGTTACATATACATATATATATATTATTTTACTTTTAAGATCAAGTCAAGTACTAGCACTAGATTTGCGAAAAAGTTTGTTTAGTTAGTACGTATCAAATATTGTACAATATTAAACGTCAAAGATGTGATATTTAACTAAAGCTGCAAAATTTTCTTCTCGAAATTAAATTGGCAACTACATGATATTGATATATATCAATAATATGATATTCATATTACTTCATTGAATAATTTGTATTTTTCTAATCTTCTTGTGGAGGTATTTTCCATGTACAAAAAGTCTATACCAACTTTATCCCTGAATATAAATATATATCGATTATACCGCGTTGTCGCTATTAACGTCGGTCTCTACCTACGTAATTGTCCAATAGTACGGATAACAATTTTTTCTTCCGCAATTAGTGTACATTCAATTCGTCGACTACCCGTAGTACCGATAAGAAGGTATCTTTAATGGCTAGTCTTTCTTTCAGCTTTGAGTATGGAGATCAATAGAATTAAACTTTTGTACGTATAGATCACTGGCTGTATATATAAATTAGCGCGCGCGTGAGCAGATAATTCCCAAGCAAGGAATTAAAGAGTCACCGTAAGAACAGAAGTGTACAAAGAGCTGACTTTCATCGCCGAGATTCCTTTCTATTGTCGGCCTCCGACATCCGGCCGGCCCACCGGTTTGTCATCATGTTTCAAGTGATCATGGACAGCTGATAATTTGGGAGTTTTCATACGCTAGTTGCGTTGATGTAACCTCGATCGATCGATCGATGGAGCTGATACAACTACAGTATATACGTCATGCAAACATCATGCTTAAGTCAATAGATCCTCGGAATTTACATAATAATCATACCTACACAGAAAGTTAAATCTTAACTGCCAAATTTAATAATAATAGATAATTAAACTTCGTGAGGTAATGGGTTGGACGGTGACATACATCTCATCGTAAATAATATAATAAAACGTGTACCATTGATTCTTATATATTCTGGGTTTTGGGTGAGGCCGGGGGGATCGATTTCAGTTTAGGTCATTTATTATGAGATGGTTTTCTAAGTGTGTTGAAGTACACTATTAGTTAAAAGGTTAGGTACTAATAGTTAAGACGATTGGCTGAATTCGCCAGGGAACTTTGACTCGTTCAAGGTTTCTCGAACAAACTATGCAAACACGTACAATTCATATGTCATCCCGCCGCCCATAGTTAATTCCTATCGGTGGTGGCTGTATACAAATTGAGGTCTAAAGGGAAATTTACATTAATTATTTATAATTATAATATAATAAAATATAAGTTATTATATAGAATATCTTTAAAATTTTCAATAAAATGAGATTTTATTCAAAATTTTTAAATAAATTTTTTGAATTTATATTTAATCCAACAATTTAAAATGAGACTTCAATGCAAATTTTGTACCTCAATTTAACGTACAAGATCTTAAAAATTATTTAAAATATAAATAATTCATTCTATTAAATATTAAATTTAATATTATGGGGCCTTGCATATTTTAAAAAATAAAAAATTTATTTAATGAAATAATTTTTATTTTTTTAAAAATAAATTTAAAAAAATTTAATTTTAATTTTGAGAGCTTACGTAAGATGGTGGGGGGTTTTAGGCAATGACTGCTATTGAGCCGGCCCTGATTCGTATATACATGCAGTTGTCAAAGACCGGCCCATTCCCTTTTGTCTAGCAAGTGGAAGTTGCCAACCTCATAATTCTTTTCCGTTGTGTCTTCACGTGTGGGGTACGGTATTCTTCGATAGATTGAAACCGCGTTTTCGAGTCATTCTGTGGAACATTTCCCTTCGTGTTTACATGATAATAATCCGTCCGCTGGCCATAAGACGCCGATAAGTACCTATCTTTACCAACCTTTTTCTGGAAGGAATAATAAGGATAGCATTATCATGAGCAACTTGCATGAGTGGCGCTGAAGAAAATTGAACAGCTCACTTACCCAAAAAGAAAAGTAGACGAGCAGTACTCCTTTGATTGCAGTACCATTGATATATATGGAGGAATTGTATATATAAGATGGCATTGGCATTTGGAATTGGTAGCAATTACCTGGCCTCAAGTGATCAATAACTTCTATTTTCAAAAGTTTTAGAGAAAAAAAAAAAAAGAAAAAAGAAAAAGAAAGAGGAAGGATGAAGGTCGAAGTGATAGAGAGAGATACCATCAAACCATCATCTCCAACACCACACCACCTTTGTGATCTCCAGCTATCCTTTCTTGATCAGATTGCCATTCCTGTTTTTATGCCTTTGATCCTTTTCTACCCGAGGGGCACCAGCAATGCCAACAGGTCCGACCGGCTTAAGAAATCTCTGTCTGGAACCTTGACCAAATTCTACCCTTTAGCCGGTCGGGTTAAAGACAGTTCCCACATTAACTGCAACGACGAGGGCATCCACTATGTGCTAGCCCACGCCAAGTGCCAAGTTTCAGAGGTTGTTCAGCAACCTGATCCTGCCCAGCTCAATAGTTTACTCCCCTACGAGTTGGATAATGTAGGGGAGTTGGTTCTGGCAATTCAAGTCAATATTTTTGACTGTGGTGGAATGGCTATCGGAATCTGCATTTCCCACAAAGTTGCTGATGCATTATCACTGATCATGTTTCTTAATAGTTGGGCCGCAACAGCACGTGGAGATCATAGTAATGCAATCTGTCCAAACTTCGATTTAGCCTCCATCTTTCCACCTAGAAATATGTCCGGGTTTATGGCAAGAACCGGCATCGTGAAAGAAAAGATTGTGACAAAGAGATTTGTGTTCAGTGCCTCCATGATCGATGCCCTTAAAGCTAAATTCGCCGACACTGCGAGCATGGAGCATACAAGACGCCCCACACGCATCGAAGCCCTTTCGGCTTTCATATGGAGCCGATTTATGGCGGTAACTCAAGAGAATATAGAGAAGGAGAGTCTCTACACAGTTCTTCATGCAGTAAACTTGCGCACAAGGATGGACCCTCCGCTGCCGGAGTATCACTTCGGCAATATTAGCGGATTTGCAGTAGCCACACCCTCCATGGACACTAAGGAAGAAGATCAGGGCTACAGGCTCGTGAAGCAAGTGAGAGATGCCATAAAGAAAGTAGACGGGGATTACGTGCGAAAACTTCAGGAGGGCAACGGTCACTTGAATTTTATGAAGGAACGTGCTGCAAAACTTACGAAAGGAGAAGTGGTTTCGTTTAGGTTTACTAGTCTGTGCAGGTTCCCTTTATACGAAACTGATTTTGGGTGGGGAAAGCCATTATGGGTTGGTTCTGCCAGCCTGACATTTAAAAATCTAGTTGTTTTCATGGACACTGGATGTGGTAATGGAATAGAGGCATGGCTTAATCTGGAGGAGATGGACATGGCTAAACTTGAAGTCGACAAGGAGTTGCTTGCATTTGTTTCACCAAACAGTATGCTACAAATTTAGGGTTTCTTTGGTACTGTTTTTTTTTTGTATTTTTGTTCTTTGGTACTGTGCTTCCAAGTTACAAGCTAACTAGAGGGCTAGCTAGACTTGTTTTACTTCGTGGTGTTTGAAATCAGGCATTTTCCTATACGAGCTAGGTGTGTCTTAGAATTATAATACGTACCCGATCGAGCACGTACCGGGCAAAGTATGCTACAAAAAAGTAATATGGTACAAAGTTAACTAGGTTCAACGCACTTACAATAAAATACAACGACATGACCAAATTAAGTACTCCCAACTTTGGTTAAAGTCTAGTTTTTCGTAAGACTTCGACTACAATTTCGAGAAGGTCTCAGCTCCAACTTCGTCCTGCCAGCTTCTCACTAGAGCCCGAGTTCAACTGAGGATATCAAAAAGTAATCATATATATAGCCAATATAAACTCAAATTTATTTGTTTCTTTGCCGAATTCAGTCCAAAAAATTGCACCTAAAAAGTATAAAAACAAAAACTTCTTGTTGTACGGCAACGTGATAAAAAAAGAATAAAAAAAAAAGTCAAATCCAAATTACTGTCGTATCAATCAATTTAACAGCACATTTAACCAATTATTTGGGTCTAGTACTACTACACATGATGCATGCATGCGGCCAAAAGCTAGAAAAATCGGGTCTACAAAACTTGTAGAAAAAGCAATGTGAGAAATTAATTGGGTGGAGGGGGATCAGATTGCAAGGATCGTTAATGTTAAGGACTTCCTACAATCCTTGCCCAGAATAAGAACAAACCACAAGTCCAGACAACAAGAACAGCTCAAGAACAAGAAACTTAGATTCAATTGGAAACCTGGAGGGGAAGTTTTGAGGAATTCTTAACCTCCAAGAACAGGTCAACACAAGATCAATCTTTGAATTATCAGACACTGAACTCTTCCCGCTTATATTTCTGTAGAAATTGTTCATACAAAACAATGAAATGTATTGCATAAGCAAAACACACGAACTTTCTACAAGTCAAACGCACACCTACATTCTCCAATCACAAAATGCACCATTCTATTTAATGATACAAAACGTAAAATGCAAGCTACTTCTTCTAATACTAAACTCATTGTTTCATTAATGTTTAAAATGCCCCCACTACAACAAATACTGATTTTTGCCAGCGATGTATTTTGGTGGAAATAGGCATGAAATCGGTTGGAAAAAAGTCTATTCCCACTGATTATAGTCATAGGGAGCTTGTCAGATATAATCGGTGAAAAAAAGTGTTTTATCCCATGACCGTTAATACAATTGTTACCCATCATTAAAGACCCTTTCCTCTTCAAGACCTTGCCGCCTCCCCAACACCCGTGACAATCTCTCCCTCTTTGAGGCCTTGCCCAAAAAGACCCATGACAATCACCCTCACAAGTGAGGTTAGAGACTGAGTAACTTCCATGATAGCTCCCAAGAACTATCTTCTAATTATGGTGCCCCCAACCATTTTGTCAATACCTTAGTAGAAGCATGATTTCCCACCTTCTTCATTCTCCTTTCAAGGATAGCTTTAGGTGTAGGTAGCACATTACTGTCATGATCCAATGGTGGTAAAGTTGGTAAAGGAGAAAACTCACCCTTTTCTTCAAACATGAGACATGAAAAACATGATATATCTTGGATGTAGAAAGCAAATTTAGCTTGTATGCCACTATGCCTATTTTCTCAATCACCTAAGGCCCATAGTATCTAGGTGCTAACGTCATGTTGTGTCTCATGGCCACTAACTTTTGTTTATAGAGTTATAACGTCAAAATGACCTAATCCCCTACCTCGAATGCTTTTTTAGTCTTTTTTCATCCTATTTTGACCTTCTGCAAATTTTTCCTTAAAATGGACAACAATTCATCTTTGGATTTGAGCTGCTGACCCACTACAACATTGGTAGTGGTTCCAGGAACATATGCAAGCAGGTTTGGAAGGAAAAATCCATATAGAGCCTCAAATGGTAAGACACCAATGTATAGTGTTGTAACACCACTCTGCCATTGGTAGCCAGTTGCTTAAATTCTCTGGTTTATTGCCAATGTAGCACCTTAAGTACCCCTCAACACACTTGTTCAAAGCTTCAATTTTGCCATCAGATTGAGAGTGATACTGAGCTAAAAGCTAGTGAAGCTCATTGCATCTGAAATAATCCCCTCCAAGATAAACTCGTGAATACTACATCTCGATTAGAAACAATTGTCTTGGGCACTTCTCTTGTTGTGTATGGGTGAGAAATAGGAAAAGAATGGCCAAACTTTGTCAATCTATTAACAATAGTAAGAATGACTGACACGCCATTTGAAAGTGGAAAGCCTTCAATCAAATCTACTAATATATCAAGCCACGGGGATTGAGGAATAGGCAAGGGCTAAAGTAAACTTGCTGGTTCCATATTCTAATATTTATTCATCTGGGATACTTGACATTTTCTCATCATCTTATTAATGTCTTTCCTCATCTCCTCTCAATAGCATCTCCTCTCAATGGAAATCCAACTTGGCTCTCTGAAGTGTTTTATGATACCCAACATGGCCTGCTTCTAGGTTATGGTAGATATACCCAATTTTAAAATTTTTTTTTTTTCTGTGAAATTGTATGAGGGAACTATCACCAATGTTCCTTTCCTCAACAAAAGTCTTTGTTGCAATGAATACTCTCTAGGAACTTTCCCTCCCTATTGCAGTAAAGTAAAAATTTCATGGACTTTAGTTGAGAGAACATAACTTTACTTTAACTCCTTTATCCAAATAGGTGTAGGAAAGGATATTAGAGCTAGTGTAGCTGGATCCTCCTCCATCTCCCTTGATAGTGAATCTGCTACTTTGTTATATTTACCTCTCTTATACTCAATCTTAAATCATTGCCCATAAGCTTCGAAATCCACTTCTGTTATGCCTCAGTTGTTGCCTTCTGCTCCAACAAATATTTCACAGCTTGTTGGTTAGTTTTTATTTTAATGGTCTGACCCAATAGGTATGGCTTTCACTTGCCCACTGCACAAACCAATGCCAACAATACTTTATCATATGTCGATAAGATTAATGCTTTGCCTTTCAAACCCCAGCTAAAAAAGCCTATTAGCTAGCCTTCTTACATTAGAACAGCCTCCAATCCCACACCAGACACATCATACTCAATTGTGAATTCTTTAAAGAAATCTGGTAATCTTAATACCGGAGTTTGATTAAGAGCTATCTGCAATTGTATGAAAGCTTCAGTAGCTTCCTCAGACTGCACAAAAGAATTCTTCTTCAGCAAGGGAGTTAATGGATTAGCTATGGAAACATAGTTCCTAATAAATTTTTTTATAATAGCTTATAAGGACCAAACCCCTAAATGACTTCACTATTTTAGGCACAGGCCAGTCCAACATTGGTGCAATTTTTTCTAGATTTTCTCTAGCCCCACATCCAGAAATAATATGACCTAAGTAATCCACTTCTGAAACCCTAAATTTGCACTTGGATTTCTTAGTATATAGAGTATGTTGATGCAGAATTGTCAAAACTGTTCTTAAATGTATAAAGTGCTCATTAAAATCTTGGCTATAAACCAAGATATCGTCAAGAAATACCAAAACAAACTTCTTGAAATAGGGATTAAAAACATCATTCATCAACCCTTGAAATGTAGCAAGTGCATTGGTAAGCCCAAATGGCATCACCAAGAACTCATAGTGGCCCTCATGAGTTCTAAATGTTGGTTTAGCTAGATCTTCTTCCTTCACCCTTATTTGATGGTAGTCTAGCCATAAATCAAGCTTAGAAAAAAACTTTTGTACCATAAATTTTACCAAGCAACTCATCAATGGCAATGTATATCCTCTAACTAACATCAGCTTTTTTAATTGATAGCACTGGTGAGGAAAATGGACTTTGACTGGGTTTTACGACACCATTCTTTAGTCAATCTTGCACTATTTTTTCAATTTTAGACATATGGTAATGATGGTATTGATAAGGTCTAACTGATATTGGTCGAGTCGCATCCTCAACAGAATCTGATGATAAAATGCTCGGTGGTGGCAGTCCCACTTGTTCTTCAAACACAACTTTAAATTCCTAAAGCACACCCTTTACTTCCTTTTGTAATCAAGTACCTTCTGCACTTGCTTCTATTGCTATTAATTGTAATAGCCAGCCCTGCTTCCTAACCAATGAAGATTTAAACAATTTCACATTTGTTTCAACTTCTACCCCCTTCAGAATACAATCCCTGTAAAGACAACTTCTTACCATCTACCATAAACTGTATAGACATGTTTGTAAAGTCCTAGTTTATAGGACCTAATTTCTTGAGCCACTATAGCCCCAGCACAATGATACACACACCAAGAGTCAATGCATGAAAGGAACCAAAAACTTAGTCCCTTGGATTCTGATAGTCTCTTCACACCTTCCTTGGCTCAAAATTTTATCACCATTGGCTACTTTAACTTACAATCTAGAATCTTTAACCATCCTCAACTTTGCTACTTCTACTACCAATGGATCCAGGAAGTTATGAGTGCTTTGTGAATCCACAAGAATTTCCACTAAAAATGAGCCAATCTTGCCCAGCAACTTCATAGCATTATTACTTGAACAACCAAAAATGGCATAAAATCTTGAGTTCTTCACTTGCATTCTTAAGAACTCCTTCAACTTCTTGTACTGACTCATCTCCCCTTTCTTGTAACTCATCTACCTCCCCAGAATCATCTGTATGCAAAAGATATACTTTGGAATTCTTGCACACATGGCTAGGATTCTATATATCATTATAGTGATAGCAAAGACCTTTTCTCCTTTTCTCATCCATCTAAAAAGAAGAAATCTTTTTAGTTAGTACACTGGTTTTCTATGTTCTATAGATCCCTTTTGTTACTGTATCAAAGGATCCTCTCTCCACAACTACCCCACTATGTTTCCATGTTTTTCTTGAGGTCAAAATGTACTCCTTTTGGATTTTTGCCAACCCAAAAGCAGCACTAAGGTTAATTGGATTGAGCATCTTGATAGGAAGCTGGATCTCATCTTTCAACCCACTAAAAAAGCAACTAAGCTTATGCCTTTCAGATAACCCTTTTAGCCTATTCGACAAAGTTTGAAATTGTGCCTTATACATACCCACAAAAGAAGTTTATTTCAATCTAGTCAATGCTTCCATTGGGTGATCAAATATTGTTGGCCCAAATCTGACTTGTAAGAGTACTCTCATTGGATTATGTAAATGCAAATCTAATGGGGTGTTTGGCCAATAGATTCTCAAAGTGTGTTCATTGGATTATACAAATGTAAAAGGGAATGGCTTTTTTCTATAGTAAGTTAGCGTTGTGGGTCAAATTTGATAGTTACTATAGCATGACCAAAAGGAATAAAAAAATATTTTCTTCCTTACTTCCTACCATGATATGATTGCAGCATATTTCTTAGGACTATAATATTATTACTAATTAACATATAATTGGTAGAAAAGTTAAATATAATAAAATTAAATAATTTTAAAATTTTTAAAAATAAATTCATTTTATTTTCTTATTATATAAAGAATATATGGATAATCTAATGTGGAGATTGGATATGAATGGATTAGTCAAAGAAAAATTCATGTCATATTAGCTAAAACTTAGATTTGGGTTTAACTATTACAATGAGAGTGCTCTAAAGCTTTGACAAAGGAAAACCCTATGAACTGACTAGAATCCAAGGCATCTTCGTACCAAACCAAAACCTCTACTTCTATATGATAAGAAGCCATTAAAAACTTCTAGTTAGAAGGTGTTTGATGGTAGTAAAAAAACTAGGTGGCTTTAAAGATCCACCAAGCAGAATTATTACCATCAAAATGTGAAAAATCTAAATGTATCCCTTTTGGCACAACACCCTTATCCTTATAACCCACTACCTTGGTTTCATGAGACTCTTCCTTACACAGATTAACTTGTGTACATTCAACTAAAGAATGAAGCATATCAGTAAGTTGATCTAATCTTTCAGACATACCATTGATGGCCTGCTGGTGATTCTCCAATTGCTTCTACACCATTTCTTATTGTTTCTGAGAACCTTCTTAATGAACTTCAATGCTGCTAAACTTGTGCCCTCTGCCATCATAGGATTGCCTTCAACTTATACCACTTGTTATGGATTCCCTGCAATCCTTGCCCAGAATAAGAATAAACCACAAATCTGGAGAACAAGAACAACTTAAAAACAAGAAACTGATCAAGATTCAATCATAAATCTTGAGAGTAATTTTCGAGGAATTCTCAACCTCCAAGAATGGTTCAACACAAGATCAATCCCTATATCAGACATTGAACTCTTCCTGCTTATCTTCCTGCAGAAATTGTTCATACAAAACAATGAAATGCACTGCATAAGCAAATTACAACATTCTACAATGAGATGGAGAGTTTTGCATTCAATGAAAGAAATTTAGAACGTAAGGTCTCTAATTTAGCATTAGTAAACTATCAATCATGGAGAAATGATATTGCAGTCGTGGGGTGCGCAAGCGTTGGACAATCTCTGTGACGCCCGTGACTCCTACATACGAAAATGGGGGAATCGTGACATCGAGATAATGATAACACGGGTCACGCACCCCAACGACGAGTGCTAAGTATGTGTACATGCAAAAAGTGTACAACAAAACTTGCAGCGGATAATTAAAAGTTAGTCAACTAAGTACGAGAATTTTAAATACATATTTTTCAAAATAAAAATACCTTCAAAAGTTATACAATAATCCAGTAAAAGTATAATACAAACCCAAAATACATAACAAAAGTGGGAAACAAATATCAAAAACACGAAAGCGACCCCAGCTCACTCCTCCAATGGAGCTGATCCCTCAGGCTCAATGTCTTATTCTGTATCAAAATCTACAATTCCATAAAACAAAATCGTAAGGTTCGAATACCGCGTGAGATTGTGAATCTCAGTAAGTAACCAATCAAACAACCCATGAGATAGAAACACATTAATGCAACCAACATATATACGTGTATATGCTGAAATATTCATGAGAGCCAAAATCATTGTTTCTCCAAAAAATGAATATTTTTTCCAACACAAGCCAAAATTCCCATTTAGCCCAAAACCATTCCATTAAAATAAACTACCATTTTTCCAGGAAATAGCTCGAGTATAGAACCCCAATTTTCTTAGAAAATGGTCCGCATGTCCATTTATCAAGAACCCGCCATTTTTTCAGAAAATGGCACATTATCCAATAATCATGTATTCACCATGATCTCCCCTAGGGACCATCTGCACATCCTGGTTCCCTTTGTCACACTACAGGTAACGACCGTGCGTGTGACTTTGTAATGAGTGATGCCCAGTTTTGTGCCCAGTGTGTTCATGGCTAAGCATCATCTAACTCTTGCTAGCAGAGAAGCCACAGAGTTAGCACGAGAGCTTTACCATATTGTCCAATCTGGTTTTCATCCAGCGACAACCCATGGATGTCACTTTGCTCTCGAGTGACCAGAGGAGCTCCACCAAGATAATGCCCCATCTCAGCTTGGGGTCATGATACGCACACACCCAAAAATCCTTCTTATATGAAAATCTAGTTTTCTTTTACAACACATGAACATGCATGCAATAATGCAATGAATATCATGACGCCAAACACAACATAAAACATCCAAGCATAATTCCCTTTCATAAGCAAACCCATCCTCCTATCCAACCCAACCTCCATACTCCTCAAACTCAAAGTCTGCACAACCAACCAGACTACAGAAAATATGTTAATGTAAAAATATATTTAAATATCAAAAGTTCTTTGAAAAAGTACTTACAGTGATGAAATAAAATTTTAAAGGATCAAAGATGGTGCTAACAGTGGCGACACATCAAAAAGAATGTGTTTTCAAGAGATGGTCGTGGGTCACAAAGTGGGAAAAATCGAAAGGGAACTAAGGGAGGCTTGGGATGGGTGTAAATGAGCTTATGGAGGTCAGTGGAGTTCATGGTGGTGCCTGGTGGTTGTGGGTGGTGGCGCATGGAGGAGATCGGACAACTTTGAGGAAGAGAGGACGTGGGAGAGTGAGGAAAGGTGAGAAAAGGTGGAGGCACTGCTGGGGGTGGGGAGGCTAGGGGAAACTTGCTGGGTAGAGGGGAAGCTAATGGTGGTGGTGTGGTGGCTAGGCAACCATGGAAGGCGGCGGAAAGGGAAGAAAACCATGGGTCTTGGTGGGCTTCGTGAGAGAGAATAGTGGTGAGTTAGGGGCTGAGCTTGGTGAAGGATGATGGCTGGCAAGAGGGGAAGCTACTGTGGCGATGGTGGTGCCGTTGGGCTGTGCACAATGGCGTAGCAAGTGGAGAAACTGCTCGGGCTATACACGGCCAGCAAAGAGACAGAGGGAGCACATGGGGTGGTGGTTGGGGTGGGTGAGGTCGTAAGAGGGTGGGGGAGGTTGAACGGAGCAGGAGAGAAAAAGGAGGGGGAGCTCGTGCGCGAGCATTGAGCAGGGGAGGAAAGAAAAGAAGAGAAAGAAAGAAGAAAAAGAGAAAAGGGAAAAAGAAAAAAAGCGGAAAAAGAAAAATGAGGGGAAAGAAAATGAGATCCAGCCTTTTCAACTTGGGGTCTCAAAACTGATCCAATGAAAAAGGATTTCAAAATGGCAATTTAAATAAAATAATTTAAACGTAGTAAGTAAAACAAAATAAAAAAATCCAACAATAAACTAATTTAAAATAAAGAGCATTTTGAATAATGAACAATAATTAATAATAATTAAACACATTGAATTAAATTTTACAATTAAAAATTGTAAACTAATACCACGTGAATCATCTAAAGTTTAAAACAACAAAGCCTATAATTTTAATAAATAAAATAATTATTTAATTAAAATACATATAAATATGGGGCATTACAATCTCTTTGAAAAAAGTGAGTAAATACGGGATCTGCATGAAAAAAATTAAAGCGATTGTGCAGTGCTTGCACATTTTTCAACTGTATGTAACATTATTCATAGTTGCATGGACTTGTCATTAAGGTAACTATAGATATATAGTGTAGAGAAGAGAAAATTTACTATGAAGTGATGGAGTGTCACTTTACCGCTTAAGCACACTGACATGCACAGAAGGATCAGACATTTACTCATTTTTTTTAAAAAGATTGCATAGCACTTGCACACTACTCCATAATTTCTTCTAGACAAATACTATTCTCAAACCGGGGCATGTATTGCTTGAATACGAGATTGACATGCTTTTCTATAATATGAGACCGACATGCCTTGCCAAAAGATGTCAAACACATTATTGACACTAATCAAGCTGCACACATCGGTTCTCTGGGTCGAAAATTACCTGACAATAACGCGAAAGTGAGGGGATCCCATCTCATCTCAAAACTTCTCATAATTTTATTGATTTTAATTTAAAAATCACTCAAACATAAATACTTTCAATTTGAAATTTTAAAGTTTTTTATCTTATCATTAACTAATTATTACAACTTTTCCAAACTACAAAATAAAACACAAAAAAAAGTATTACTTTTTCAAATTTTAAAATAAAATTATATTAAAAAATTATATTCCAACAATATTTTAACTTTATCGAATAATGTTATATACAGTAATGGAGTGTGCAAGTATCGTGTAGTCGTTTTGAAAAAGTGTGGAGTCTACTATTAAAAAGTTAATATTTTTTCATGTGAACCCGTATTTATTCATTTTTTTCAAATTGATTACGCGGCGCTTGAACACTCACGACTGCAACTATTATTTCTCCATTTACAAATTATTTTATACTATTCACATAATTCACATCTCATCTCAGTTCTCAAACGTTATGTCCTAGACTTTTACATGTATCTTACAACAAATTCCATCTAAAACATTCCAAACTGAAATGTGAATTTTGGCTAGAATATTGAGAATCGGCCGAAATGCCTGAAACAAACCCGAAACATTATGAAATTTAAGCCAAAATGAAATATACAGATGTCCCATACCGATCAAATGATATTTCTTTAGAAATGATTGGGGGCAGCTAGTTTTTTTCCAAGTATATTTTAGCGAGCAATGCTACATACAATTCTTAAATGGGGATTGCAATGCAGATCTAGGAAATTTTATCTTAAAATTTTTTTAAAATTACAAAAATATACCTCATAAAATGATGTTTGTTCTCATTTAATAAGCGACCTGCACATACAGTTCCCACTTGAGGACTGCAAATAGAATTTCTCTTTTTTAGCACAATCCTGACATATTGGTGGTGGGTACGTAGGGGCGGCCTCTCACTAATCCAGACTGTAAGAAAATTAATTTTATTCATATTATTTTTCAATAAACTCTACAATTCATCATAGATCTTGTCATCTTTAATCACACCCAATTAATATGATATATTTTAAGTGATTTCATAAATTAATTACTTAAATAAAAAATTACTAATCAAAATAGGACACATGCTAGTATGGTGATGACTGAAAATGATATAATTATAGATAAAAAATGAAAATGCTACTCACCGCTTAACGTGCCACGTGGCACTACCAGATCATATTAAAAAAATAAAACAACTTTTATTTTATTCAATTGTGAGGCATAATCTCTTTGGATCTGTTTCTTATTCTGTTTTTTTATTAATAGCAATAATTATAAAAGAAAGTCCATCAACTCTGTGATATTTTTTGGTACAATAATAAATGAAATTGTGATTTTGGAAACGATTGAGATTAATTGAAACTTCTGGGCCTCTGGCAACATTATTGTTTGGTAATGAATTGAATGGTATATTTTAAGGGCTTATTAAGGAATTTGATAATCATTTATAATCAATGAATCATTCTGCATATGCTTGCCATCATGATAACAAATTAATGTTGGTGATCATAAGCCAAAAAAAGAAAAGAAAAGAAAAGAAAAGAAAAGAAGTTTTATGTTCTATTTTTAATGGCAGTGCTATATGAAACTACTAGGTCAAGCGGTGCATCTAAGCGGTAAATTTAGACGGTTTTTTTTTTATGTTTTTTTTTTAAATGACATTTCTCTCAATAGCGCCTTACTCTTACCACTCTAGAAGATCATCGCTAAATTTTCATATATATATATCTATAGATATATATTAAGTCAGAATTGGAAAAGAAAATGTGGGCAAAGGACAAACCCATGGCCTCCTCTTCCAAGTAGTCCAAATCCCTGACTGTATACGGCCTACCACGTTTGAGAATATTGGAACCGGAAGGCCGGTGCCATTTTACCTACAAAAGGATGGTGCGCTTTCACTGGCCATCACATGTAGCCTATGTAGGATCCTAGCTACTTAGGTTCGGGTTTTTCCAACGTTTCAAACTTTTCCTCCCGAGTCAAAAAGAAAAAGAAAGAAAGAAATTCCCAGGGTGGATTTTTCAGTACCCAAAAACTCGTATTTCTCTATTTCTATTGGGGTATGGCGTAACCCAAAATAGGTACAAATAAGTAGAGTTATGTTCATGATCAGTGCATATATATATATATATATATATCATGTTTCATACTATAAGTAATCAAACTGTTCAGACCTCCAATTCTCTTCAAGCTGCTCAGGGTCAACCATTTCCAAAGGGAATTTCGTAACAGGCTCTGCCTTCATATTTACACCACTACAGAGTGTGAACTAGTAATGCAAAATATATTCATGGGTTATATCAGTGTGGTACATTCTTTTTAAAAAATAATGGATTCTATCATTAGAAAATTAATTTTTTAGGTGAATGATCTCATATTAACTCACATTTAAAAAAAAAAAAAAAAACTTGACGCTTGCCTACTTCATTTCTTATTTATGTTTCTCTTTTTTATTTTTTTCTGATTATTATTGTCAAATATTAGATGAATTGAGGTTTTGGTTTGTGAGAAAAGAATGTAGAGATGAAAACATAATAGTTGAATTGGAAAATACTTTCACGAATGAACTGTATGAATTAATTACATAGTACTTTAACTATATTTATACAAGGCAAAGTGAGAAATAATAGACTAATTATATTAACTAACTCTTCTTCTCCTCTTTCAGTTTAACACGTGTAACTTTAGATTTTAACTCCATTTGTTCAATCCGAGAGGCTATATTCCAACACCCCCCAGCCCCTCAAGATGAACATGTATATTTAGGATGTTCATATTGTGGAGAGTATGGTGAAATGGAAGAGAGCCTAGAGGCTTTGTTAAAATATTTGCCAGTTGTAATCTTGAAGGGACATGAAAGAGTTTGATGGTGTTTTGTTGCAGCTTCTCTCGATTAAGATGATAGTCTATCTGTATGTGCTTTGTTCTCTCGTGTTGGACTGGATTAGTTGCAATGGATAATGATGATTTACTATCTGTATAAACCAAAGTTGGCTGCTTGTGGTTAACATTTAGGTCCTGCAGTGCATAAAGGAGCCATTGAATCTCACAAGCTGTTGAAGTAAAGGCCCTATATTCTGCTTCTGCAGAAGATCTACTGATTGTAGCTTGCTTTTTACTCTTCCATGAAATTAATGAATCACCCAAGAAGATAGCAAAACCTGTTACACTCCTTTGAGTGTCAACACACCCTGCCCAATCATTGTCTGAGAAAGCCTTGAGCTGTAATTCTAATGAAACTGGGAAGAATAATCCTTGTCTAGGGGTTGCCTTTAAATACCTGAGAACTCGAATGGCTGCTTGGTAATGACTAACAGCTGGTTTGGCTAGAAATTGACTAAGAACTTGGACTAAATGGGCAAGGTCAGGTCAAGTTATTGTTAAGTATAACAACCTCCCTACTAATCTTCTGTAGGCTAAAGGATCTTAATATAAATTAGAATCTGAAGCAGTGAGCTTCTAATTCAATTCCATTGGGAAAGTTGCCGGTTTTGCACCAAGAAGTCCAGCTTGTTCAAGTATGTCTAGAGCATACTTCCTTTGGCAAATTGATATGCCAGTTTTAGATCTTGCCACTTCCAATTCAAGAAAATATTTGAGTTCCCCCAAATCTTTAATTGTAAACTTATCATATAGAAAAGTTTTGAGCAACTGTATTTCAAGCAAGCTGTTACTTGCCAAAAGAATATCATCTACATAGACTAGTAAAGCTATGAAGGATGATTCAGATTTCTTGATAAACAAAGAACAATCTGATGTACTTTGAGTAAAACAATAATCAAGCAATGCTGTGGACAATTTAGCAAACCATTGTCTGGATGCTTGTTTCAAACCATAGAGACTCTTTAAAAGCTTACAAACTTTATTTTCTCATTTGACAACCAAACGAGGGGGCAACTCAATATATAAACTTCTTCATGCAATTCACCATGTAAAAATGCATTATTAACATCTAATTGGTGAATATTCAAATTTTTAATAGCAACTATAGCAAGCAGTAGCCGAATGGAAGTAATCTTTGCTATTGGAGAGAAAGTGTCAAAGAAGTCCAATCCTTCTTGTTGAGTGTAGCCTTTAGCTACCAATCTAGTTTTGTGTCTTTCTATAGTTTCATCTGCCTTATACTTGATTCGAAATACCCACTTACAACCTATGGTCTGTTTATTTTTAGGAAGAGTAACAAGTTCCCAAGTCTTATTTAACTCTGAGGCATTTATTTCATTTTGCATTGCAGCTTGCCATTCAGGAATTTTAGCAGCCAATTTATAACTTTTAGGCTCTTGAGAGGCTGAAAGGGATACTAGAAAAGCTTTATGAGAATTGGACAGTCGATTTGTAGAAAGAAAATCATATATGAGATATAGAATACCTTTGTTATGAGAGCAATCATCAATAGCAGATGAGTGAGTTGCATTTGGAACTTGTGAAGCAGTACCACAATAATAATCCTGCAAGTAATTTGGCATTTGTTTAATTCTTGAAGATTTTCTAAGATTTTGTGAGGCTATCTGAGGAACAGATTCATTGTTCAAAGATAGTTGAGTATTTGCAAGAGTTTGATCTGAAGATAGTTGAGGATTTATAGGATTCTGATCTGAGGTGAGGCTTGGATTTGATGTAAAATGCTGGTCTAAATTAAGGTTTTGATCAGAATGAATATCAGAAGAATGAGAATAGAAATATGAAACAGAATTTGTTGGAGAAAATAAGAAGGTATGTGTTTCAAGATTAGATGGAAAAGCTTTGAAAGGAAAGACATTTTCAGAAAAGACTACAACTCTTGAAATGAATACCTTATTTGTATTATGGTCCATTAATTTGTAGCCTTTTAAGTCAGAAGGATAACCTAAGAATAGACATTTTGTATCTCTCAGGTCAAATTTATGTCTATGATTTGTGAGTGTTGATGCAAAGCAAAGACAACCAAACACTTTGAGGTGAGAAAGATTGGGTGGTTTATCAAATAGCATTTCGAATGGTGTTTTTGTTTTTGAGAAGGGGAGTAGGAATTCTGTTTATAATGTGTGCTGTAGTTAACATTAAAGCCCTCGTAGTATTTAATAAATGTTGATGTTTCCTTTCCACAACTCCATTTTGTTGTGGAGTTTCCACACAACTTGTTTGATGTATAATGCCATTATCATTATAGAATTGAGTCAAAAGGAATTTAGGTCCATTGTATGACCTTACTATTTTGATAGGAGTACTAAACTGTGTTTCTATCATTTTATAGAAATTTTTTAGGATAGAAGGAACTTCAAATTTCATCTTGAGCATGTATACCCAAGTACAACGTGTATAGTCATCAACTATAGTAAGAAAGTGTTTGAAACCAGAGTAGGAAACAACATTGAAGGGACCCCATATATCACAATGGATCAAGTCAAACATTTTATTTGAACTGGTTTGAGATACAGGAAATGAAAGCTTTCTTTGCTTTGCTAAATGACATACATCACAGACATTGGTAGAATTGAAAGATATAGATGACTCTAGCTGTCTAAGAAATGGTAATCTTGAGTTAGAGACAAGGCCTAATTTGTAATGCCAAGTATGTAATTGATTTTGAGTAATAGCTAAGATGAAAGATGAGGAATTAAACTTGGGTTTATTGCAGGTAGTAGCTTTTGAAGTAGCTTGAGATAGGTGGTCCAGTCCATGTTTCTCAAAGGCAATCCCAATCATCTTCTTTGTTGATTGGTCCTGTAAAAGGCAATGGGAGTCAAAGAAAGAGACACAAATATTAGACTGCTTTGTTAGTTTAGAAACTGATAGTAAATTGAATGAGAAACTGGGAACACATAACACATCATGCAAATATAATGTGTTTGAGAGACAAATATTGCCAATATGTGAAGCTGGAACAGAGTTTCCATTTGGAAAATTTATAGAAGTATTGATTGATTTAGGTGTTGATGAATATAATAGTGGTAAACAGATCATATGATCTATTGCACCTGTATCCAGAATCCATGAGGATACACATTGTAAAGATGAAGAAATAGAATAGCAAAGGTTTGAAGGTTTACCAGAAAATTGAGAAGTAACAATGTTTGCAGTTGCTGTAGGTGTTTGAGTAGATATTGGAGATGAGTTAGAATTTGCAAGTGCTAGCAATTTATTGAATTCCTCAGAGGTTAAAGAAAACTTTTGATCCTCGTTATTGTTTTGAATGTAGACCTCAGAGGTTGACATAGCAGCATGAGCAGTGGGTGAATTTCATTTCCTTTTTGGTCCAGTCCAGCCAAGAGTGTAACCATGAAGTTGGAAACATTTCTCTATTGTATGTCCATTGTACCCACAATGAGTGCAATATAGAGAGGATCGCTTTTGTTTATCTTTGGAAAATTTCGATGGAACAGATGGCTGATTATTCTGTTTGGCAAGAAAAGCATGAGTTTCATTGCTGACAGAATTATTGAGTTGTCTCTGGCTTTTTTCTTGAAGTAGTAAAGAGAATACTTTTCCCATACTTGGCAATGGTGAAACCATAAGCAATTGGCTTCGAATTGAAGCATAGGAATCATTTAAGCCAACCAAGAATTTTAACACATAATCAAACTGCTGTCTAACAAGCACAAAATCAAACAAGTTGTAGGTACATGTTGCCATCTTTCCACAACTACAAGTCGGGAATGGTCTATAATTAACATACTCATCCCATAAGGTCTTGAAAGAACTGAAATACTCAGGGATAGATAAAGAACCCTGAGTAATAGAACTTAGAGATTTTTCAAGATGAAAAACTCTCGGACCATAGCTTCTTAAGTATCTTGTTTTCAACTCTTTCCAAAGATCAACAACAGATGCAACATAAAGAAGACTATTCCTTATTTCCTTTGAAATATAATTCATTAACCACGAGAGAACCCAATTATTGGCATGCAGCCAAGCAGTGTGAAGAACACGCTGATTAACAAGAGGAGCAAGAATCGTACCATCAATGAACGCTGCTTTGTTCTTGACTGTTAGGGCAATGGTGATTGATTGACGCCATGCGATGTAGTTGTCACCAGTAAAGATATCTGAAACAAGTAATGGATTTTCACTTGGATGAAGAAAGTATGGACTTGATGAATTGTCCGAAGGATTGATTGTGTGAGGAGAAGTATGAGAACTAATAGAATCTTCATCATCAGAAGTCATTTCTAGAATTTCTCCAAGAAATGCAAGAACTGCAAGAAATGCAAGAAATACAAGAAAGTATGTAGAAGAAAAATTACAAAGATTTCAGAGCAAAATCTTTGTGAGATCGCGGAAGCAAAATGATTTTCAATCTAATACCATGTCAAATCTTAGATGAATTGAGGTTTTGGTTTGTGAGAAAGGAATGTAGAGATGAAAACAGAAGAGTTGAATTGGGAAATACTTTCATGAATGAACTGGATGAATTAATTACAGAGTACTTTAACTATATTTATACAAGACAAACTCTTCTTCTCCTCTTCTAGTTTAATACGTGTAGCTTTAGATTTTAACTCCATTTGTTCAATCCGTGAGGCTATATTCCAACAATTATGTCTCTCCTACTTTGAAACACTCGAACTCAAACATGAAATGCCGATTTAAGGTGAAAATATTAAAAGCCGGAGAGGCACCTAAAAGCACAGATGGTGAGGCATTTTGGAGTTGTGGTTACAGGATATCAATCATGTGTTGAGGTGTTGTGATTTGTCTAGAGCTACTTCAGTAAATGAAAATTTAATATAATGATATTATCTTAATAATATGAATAAGAAGAAGAAGAATATTAATATTAGAATAAAAAAATATCATTAATAACTAGATAAAGTTAAGTTGACTTCAATAATCTTAGAAAAGTAACTTTATAATTTTAACTAATCTTTTTCAGTAATTAAAAGGAATATTCAAATTGATCTACATGAAGGATACACGTTCATCTCATCTCAAAAGACTATCAAAATCCAAATACATACTTTGTTACATTAGTAAAGGAGGGGCGTAAAGAACGTGTTCCGCCATTGATCGTGATCGTTAACTTGTAAGTCATTATGTAGGTGGCATTATGTGTTTGTGACAACTCCGATGCCTAAGTCAGTAATCAGTGAGGGATAATAATTCAAAAATACTTAATCCGATCTTTCAAAAGTTATCTATGCCCTTACATATAGGCATAGAAAACATTGGATGAGTGTTATAAGCAGATTAACTTTGTACAATGCTTAGCCATTAGAAAACTTATCCTTGACATATCGGAATTATCTAACCACCACGTCATTCGTATTGATAAGTTAAGGGTTTATCCCCCCTAATAATCAAGGCGGCTATAGCCTGTGTTAGAGTACAAGACTCATTTGAGGAATTATCCTTTATAGATGATGGAGTGGACCTTGGGCCCTAATATTGGGCTAGACTAATATTAACTCCTCTAGTTCTCCCGCTAATTCCTCTCGTATACAAGTATGGGGAATTCACTAATGAAAGACCCATAAATATATTGCTTTACTTTACCAAGGATGTTTGAAACTCGAGACTACCCTGTTGGGGGTTTAAGACCAATGGGCTACCCTTGGGCTATCTTGCTAGCCCATTTATTGCTTTGCTCTGTCATTTCCACTTACTAAGAGGCGGCAATTTTAAACTTTGAGAAATGTGTGTACGTTATCCAGTAACCGTCACCACATTCTCTTTCAACCATGTCATTTAGTTAGGTAATGATGAGCACACTTACTCTTCATTTCTCCCATTTTTCATATTCTTTCTGATTTCTTACTACATTTCTTTATGTTCTTGAGACCCCACTATCTTGGCTTCCATAACTGAGTCCCTAATCTTTCCTTCTGCTTTTTCACTCTATCATTTCTCTTTTCCCTTTGCTTCCTCATCATCCTCATAGTCCAATGAAACACATCCCAAACCTCTGGTTCCTCGGAGTCTTCTTATGTTAAAGATGTCCCACTTTTGAAGTTTACGAGTGGTGTTCCTCCCTTACTACTAGGGACTTGGCGAATTTGCGCAATACTTACAGAATCCCATATTCAATACTTTTGGAACTCCCTTGCTGCAGTTGCTTCAATACTCATGTTTGTGATTTCCTTTTTGTAGCCTAGTGCACAACGTTCTCGATCTTCTTTGGCTAGCCTCTACAAAGCTTCATTCTCATGCGTCGCGGGTTCTTCTTTATTCTTGCATCATGTTCCGTATGGTTTTGGAGCCCACTAAGGAAGAATACCTAGACTTAACCACTCAAGAGTTCTTGGCGTTTTACTATTTGATGAGCTCTCTAGGAAACATTCTCAATTTTCATATTAAACATGAACAATGGGCCCATTTTGAGGGTCTCCATTCAAATGCCAAGCAATGGACGAGAAAGTTTTTCTTGGTCTCTAGTGTAGGTTAGGAATTTCCCAATTAGAACCTCCTGGAGTAAGATTCCTGACAAAAAAGGCCAAACGTAGCCTTGGAACCTTTATCCGAATGGGAGCAATCCCGTGTCAACATGGTCTGTGCCTAGGTGGCTAACCATGAGGATGCCCTATGGACCGAGGCCTTATTGACACCCACCAATAGTGACCGTCTCTTGGTAATGCTTAATTGTGGCACCCTCGACTCCCACGTAGGGAAAAGCGAGAATCGTGATACTGGGATGATGACAACAGGAGTCACACACCCCAAATGATAAGTGCTAAGTGTGTGTACATGCATAAAGTGTACAACAAAAATCATAGTGGATAAATAAAGGTTAATCAACTAAGTACCAGAATTTTAAATACAAATTCACCAAAATAAAAGCATTTCAAAAAGTTATACAGTTATCTAGTAAAAATATAATACAAAGCTAAGAAATGGGAAATAAATCTCAAAGCCAACAAGTTACCCTAGGTCACTCCTCAAGCAAAGCCGATACCTCAGGCTCGACGTCCTCATCTGCATCAAAATCTACAATTTCATAAAATGGAGCCACAAGGTATGAATACCACATGAGATTATGAGTTTTAGTAAGTAACCAACCAAACAACCAAAGAGATAAAAACATATTTAAACAACCAACATATATGCATGCACATGCTAAAACATGCATGAGACCAAAAACATTATTTTTTCCAAAAATGATTATTTTTCCAACGCACACCAAAAATCCCATTTAGCGCAAAACAAGTCCATTAAAAGAAACATCCGCTATTTTTCCAAAAAAGGGCCCAACTATAAAACTACCATTTTCCTAGAAAATGGTCCACATTTCCATATATCAAAATCTGCCATTTTCCAAGAAAATGACCCACATATCCAATTATCCCATATGCATCTTGATCGTCCCTTGAGACATTTTGCATACCCTGCCTCACTTTGTCAAACCATGGGTAATGATGGTGTGTGTGATTTCATAAGGAGCAATGCCCATCTCCGTGCCTAGCGCGTTCGTGACGAAACATCCTCTAAACTCCGCCAGTAGAGGGGCCATAGAATTGGCACGAGAGCGTTACCATCTTGTCTGATCCCGGCAACAACCCAGGGGATGTGACTTAGTTTTATCTGCTCTTGGGTGACCAGAGGAGCTCCACCGAGATAATGCCCCATCTCGGCTTGGGGTAGTGATACACACGCACCCAAAAACATCCTTTCTCACTATAAAAACCAAGTTTTCATTTTTAACACATGAAAATGCATGAAACATAGTAATGAATGACATGATACCACACACAACATATAAAAACCCAAACACCGCCAAACTCCACAAATATGTCCAACCTCCAATTCAAATAAAAAATTCACATTAAATAAACAGATTGCAGAAAAATATATTAGTATAAAATATACTTAAATCTCATAAAGTTTTTTGAAAAATTACTTACAAGTGCGCAAGCACCTAATTGATGCCAAAAGTGGCGGGGTAGTGGTGGCTTGGGTTCAAACCCATGGGTTGAAGGGTTGAGGGGTTAGGGACCCCAGGTTTTCTGAGTATAGAGGCTTGGGATGGGTTGAGTTGCCATGAGCAGGTGGCTGAAAGGCTGAGCTCGGCAGTGCACATGGCAGCGCATGGCAAAACAACCCCTAAAGGCTTCAGGACCAAGATTTGTAAGGGAAAAAACTACCGAACCAGCATAGAGAGGGAGGAGATTCGATTTGAGCGATGGTTTTGAGGGATGATGATAAATGGTCAATTATGTGGTATTAATACTCTTAAATATCTTGAGTTAAAAGTGCTTTATAAGTTAAAATAAGAGTATTAATTAGATAATGTGACTTAATTTTATTTGACATGTGAAATAAGATATTACCCCTAATTAAACATAGATGCATGCATTTTGATGTGGGGCTGACTAATGCTTACGTAAAACTTATATTTGAATCTTGGTCGGTGTCCAGGAGTGAAGCCATTGCCTACGTAGTTGAAAAAAAAATCTATGAAGATAAAAGACTACCGAAGCCCACGTCCAAGCTGAGAATGATTTTAATTCAAAAAGCAAGTGAAAGAAGCACACACACACATGCACAAACGTGGAACACGGCAGCAGCTTTTTATATTCCTTTCATTTACAAACCGACCACGGCAACAGCTCACACATGCAGAGGATTGAAAGCACACATGCTGGAAACTCACGGATGGAATTGCAGCTCACACATGCATCAAAACAGCCAGCCATCACACATGCAGCAAAAAGTTAAAACACACACATGCAGAAAGTGGACAGCACACATGCATCAAACGTGGAACGCAGCTCACACACACATGCAGGGAACTTGAAGCTCATGGATGGAAAAGGGAGAAAAACCACATGCAGAAGAAAAATACAGCAGCTCACGGCACTTAGCAAGTCACGGCTGGAAAGCAAAGCAGAAACACATGCACATGCAGAAAATTAAAAGGCAGCAACCGGACACATGCAGACTAACGTGGACATGCAGACTAGCATCACTCACCTCATGCAGAAAATAGAAATAGCTTGCAGAAAGTAACATGCAGTCAACAATGTAGGAAACAGAAAAAGGCACATGCAGAAAATTGCAAACCACAAGAAGCAGAAATGCAGGAAATGCATCACGGATTGACAGCAGCAACTCACTCAACAGCTCACAGCACCTCCAACAAAAAAAGTAGCACATGCAGAAAACCTCAATGCTGAAACTCACGCACATGCAGAAAATGCAAGAAAGAATTCGGACAGCAGCTTAGCAGCACATGCAGAACCTGGAGATAGCAACTCACGGAAACAGAAAAAGAAGAAGCTGCAGCATCACTCACACACATGCAGAAACTAACGTGGGCAGCACCTCAATACAGATCAAAATGCAGCACAGCACATGAACTCACAGCTCACGGCAGCAACAAAGCACAAAAGAAAAGAAAGTGAAACATACAGCTCATGGCACACTTGCAGCAGCAGCATTCACATGCAGAAAGTGGAATACCAGCTGGAACTCACACGCACATGCATCAGCTCACCTTATAAAACCGGGGACAGTTTTAGTTTGAGGACACGGGGGGTTTTTTTTGTAGTTTTTACGTAGGAGAGGAGGGGAGTTAGTTTTAGTTTTTTTCCTGTATCACTTCTTTCACTCGGCTTGTTTTTGTTTTTTTTTTTTACTTCACTTGTTTCTGTTTGATTAGACAAAGGTGGCTATGTTTTTTTGGGTCTTTATTCATTTCTCTTTTTGTTAATTTAGAGCACGGCAACTTTAGTTCTTTTTTTTTCGCAATATTAATTTTATGCTTGTTAGTTTAGAGCGTGGCGGTTTCGTTTTAGTTTTCGTAGATTATTTATTTCTTTAATATAGTTTGTCTTATTTCTTCGAGCTGATATTATAGACTTTTTATTTTTATTTCATTCTAAAGTTTATTTATATTTTCTTAGTTTTTGATATGGTTTCACTTAGATTTATTTTTGTTACTAAAAATATCATGTGTAACTAAGTTCTAAAGCTTGGGTTGTGGAATGAGATTTAATTTATTTTAGACTCTAGTTTGATGCAATATTTTGTTGTTTCATGTTGATTTCACTAAATTACTAGTCGGATTCAAATGGAAAATAGATTGCGGCTCTTGCTCTTGTTTTGTTGTTGACGTAAGGCACAACAAAAGCTTGAAATTATCAAGGCTTCTTTCGATTGATTATAAATATAAATTTGGCTAGTAAATTAGAGAATTTCTTGAGAAAATATTGCAAAAACTTGAGCTTAATTTTTATCTTCCGAATATCAATTCCTTGACTGGATTGTTAATCGAGAAATTATCTAGAATCCAAAATAAAAAGAATCTCAAACCCAACCCAAGTGTTTGTTTTATTGTTTCTTGCAAGTTTAATTCATTTGCTACACACTTTCTCTAAGTCTCTTAGTTTTAGTAATTTTAGAAACATAGATCCACATCCATTTTCATCTTTCATAATCGATACATCTTTTACACAAAGAAAATCTCACAAACGCTTTGATAACCCATTGTCCCTGTGAATTCGATCTTGGGACTTACCCTTGTATCACTTTGACAGCTTCTACGCTTGGAAGACAACATTATAAGCTGATCAGATGAGGCACTCGGTTTTCAAACAGGGGCACGAAGGATGAGTGAACCATAGAAAGGGGAACAAATGGAGGTGGCGGCAGATGGTGGTGGGGATGGCAAACGAGGCCTTGAGATAAGGTTGGGTAGGTGACAGTGGGTGGCATTGCAAGCTCAAAGATGGAGAGAAGGCCATGAGTTGCAGCAGGGGAAGAGAAACCAGCAAGAGAAAAGAAATGGAAGGAAAGAAAAAAGATGGAAGGAGGAAGAAAAAAGATGGAGACTGCAGAGCATGGAGGATGCAAGTTGCTCATGGGTTCAACAGCTGAAGGTTGAGGAAGAGAAGAAAAGAGGATAAAACCAGAAGAAGGAAGAAGGAGGAGTTGTCAGCATTGCAGAGGAAAACAAAGAGATAAAGCCCTAAGGCTTGGCCAAATGATGTCGTTTATGATGAAAGGGAGGGTTGGGCTACAAGCTCACGATTGGGCTTCACAAAAGAGAATTAAAACACACTAAACACAAGCCCAATCTAAAAAATGAAGACCCACAAACTAAAAAGGTACAATAAAATAAATAAAAGACAAATAACAACACTACAACTAAATATTAAAAAAATAAAATAGTAAAACCCAACAATAAAAATAATTTGAAATAGAGAGCAATTTAAATAATAAACAAGAATTAATATCAAGAGAAACACATTGAAATAAATTTCACAACATAGTAATTATAAAATAATACAATGAAAATCATGTTAAATTTAAAACGAGAGAACCAATTATAATAATAAATAAAATAATTAATTAATTAAAACACACGAAAATACGGGGTATCACACTGATCTTTCGAAGGTCAAGGGTCGTCCCTTCCTAACCAAGGTTGTAGCTCCATCTTCCGTACCAAAGCCTTTCTCTAAATCTACTCCAAAGGCTTCACAGAAACACTCTCACCCTACTAATACAGATACAACTTCTCCTACTGCGAAGAGAGAGGCTTCAAGCATATGTGTTGGCTCCTCCCCCAGGGCTAACCAAGCTCAAGGTACTCCACCTTCTACCCCCAAATGCTCGCCAGTGTGTGTGCCTTCTCCAGGTCTTGACGACGTCGAAGGCTTGATGGGCCAAGCGCTTTTTGACCTGGCGATTGCCTTCGATTTTGATCTCCTTTCTCAACATCTTGATTTGGCATCTAGCTCAACCTTTGAATTCCCCACATTTTAAGATCTAGATTTGCTTAGGGAAAGTGGCAAGGTCAATTATGAAGTCAATGACGCTTTTTGTTGAGTCTTGCTGACCAAGCAGCCCATTAAGGGAACTCAGTGAAGTTGGTGCCCTTGGCAATCATGATGTCTAGGGTGGAGAGGAAGGTGTTGCTCAGAGCAGAGAGGAGGATGTTTCCCATTGTGAAAGGGTGGCGGCGAAGCCCCCGTTATAGAAGAAGTTGAAGAAGGGAGTGAGTGAAAAAGTTCCACTCCTTACTCTTTGCCCACTGTTATCTAAGGGGAAGAGAACCCATTGACTTGATATAGGGATTGGCGGCAACCAAGTTTCCGTTCCCTCTCCTTTTCCCTCCTCCTTCAGAGATGATGTTGAGTCCTTTCGCCTAGAGGAGGGTGTTCCTTTTGGTGGTCTTGTGAGCAAGGACAACAATCTGAAGGATGCGGAACTTGCCTACAATGATGCTGCTCGTCGAGTGGGAAATTTTGGTAAGGCCATGGGATTGGGGCAGGTTCAGTGACAACATCTCTTGAGGCTTTCTCCCTTGGTCCCTGCTATGGTCCTTAGGCGAGGAATGATGAGGAGGTGTTAAGAGGTGCTTCCTCTTCCTCTGCTCCTACGAGAGATGAAGTCGTCAACAACATAGCAAATCGGTTAAGGAATTTCCTCTCTGGGGTATCTTTGACTCTTCTTCTCTCTTCTTTCTTTTATTTTTTATTTTTTTTGTTTTTCTTTTATATAACCTTCTTCAATTTCATTTTTGTAGAGTGTTGACAATTTAGCAACATGGATCATGGTGGATCATGTTGACTTGGAAGATGAGGTCCGCTTTAGGCATGTTTTTTCCTTCTATGTCAAGGGGGAATTTGAAAAATGGAAGGTTGAGATGGTAAAGTTGGAGATCATGCTTAAGCATGTGAATGGTTATGCACACTCTCTGGTGGGTGACTTGGATATTCTTCGTGACAAAGTTTTATACCTTCATGACGAACTCCTTCGCACTAGGGAGGTGAAGGCCCAGAACAACTTCACGTTAGGACTGCTAGAGTCAGAGTGTGACTTTGCTTGAGCTCAGCTTTCCCTTGACTAGGGGGAAGTTAGAGTTAGAGCGGGGTCGTGCTCACTCTGAACTCTCCGCCCTTAGGGAGGAGTTGAATTCCATCTGCTAAGAGTTGTCTATCTCCCAACGGTGTTGATCTGAACTTGAGGAGGCATTGGCATCTTTAGAGGAAAACAAAAGGGCAATTAGCCTTGATCTCTCTGAGGCGCATGACGCTTTAGAGGAGCATACCAAATGGCATAAGGACTACAAGAAAACATGCATGACATAGATGAATAGTAGACGAAGATCCAAGAAGCACTCATTCACAAGGATAACCAACTGAAGGAAAAAACCCAGTAGGTGAAGGCATTGGAGTTTGACTTGGCGGCTTCGAGGGAGGAAGTTGTGCACCTTCATCCTCAACTGGCGTCGACACATGGCATCCAGTATTGTGCTTTTGGATATGGGTTTGAGGGTAGTGTGTTGTAGCTTAAATTGCACTTGTTGGCCAATCCCCATACAAATTTAAGGCATTCAAAACTGGAGATGTTTAAAACTGATGTAGCCTCGTGTCAGTTTGTTGATGCCTGTTGTCGGAACACCATACCTCTAGCTTTCGGTGTTTTGTAATATCCATCTATTGTATTTGTAATAACCCTCTGTAAATAATACGAACACTTTTGTACTTGTGTATCTTGGAACATCTAGCCGGTTTTGGCTTTTATCATGTTACACTTTGGCTCTTTCTTTTTTCTCTTTCAATGGCTTGATTTTGTTATTGTCTTTGTTTTTATTCTATGTGCTTTTCCTTTGAGCCGTAAGTTTGCATACTCAAAATTCGTTTCCAAGGTTGCGCAATCTATGGACCTTTGCGCCCTTTTCCCTTAGCACCTCAAGTCTTTAGACTCATCATTGGTATTTAAGGGTCACATGGTCTGTTGACCTCTGAGCCATTTTCCCTTGGCACTATGAGACTTTGGACTTGTCATTGGTGTTTAAGGGTCGCAGGGTTTATTGACCTTTGTGCTCTTTTTCCTTGGGTGAGTCAATACTAGCCTGGAATGGATAATTTATTTACTAATAAAAGAAATCAATAGTGAAGTTCTAACAGAGATTCCAAAATATCAAAAAAATTAAAAATATATATCAAGGGTAGAATTTCTTCAAGTGTTCTGCATTTCAGGGGTATTGTAGCTCTTTTTCTTGTCTATCCCTCAATCTATACGACCTTAGTCTATGGTTGGCCACTACAACTTATGGTCCTTCCCATCGATGTCCAAGCTTGCCCTCTTCCTTGGTGGTGACCTCACTCTCTCTTAGCACCAGGTCTCCTATCTTGAATGCCCTGAGTCTGACCCCTTATTGAAATACTGTTCTACCTTCTTATCGTGTATCATCCTAACTTTAGCCGCCTTTGCCTGCCCATTCACCTGTGGGTGTCCTGGAGATGAATACTTGACTTGTATCTTTAGCTCGACCCCACCACTCTTGGTAATGCTCTAATTCAAATTGTCCAACATTATTCGAGACTATGCTTTACAGAATCCTATATCGATAGATGAAATTCTTCCATAAGAACTTCGTCAAAACTCTGGTTGTGATGGAAGTCTGCTCCTTTGGGAGGGCGTGTGATATTGGTATGTACGTCTAACACCTGATGCACTTTTTCACAAATGTTTTAGCGTCTCTTAATGTATTGGGCCAGTAGGATCCTGTCCTACTACTTTCCTGGCCAACGCCTTTATGCTAGAATTGTTTCCACATATACCTTTGTATATTTCAGCTAGAACGTATTGTGCTTCTTGCAGTGAGATGCATCGAAGTAGGGGGCTGTAAAACCCCTCTTATAGAGGACCCTATCCACCTTTACGAATCTCATTGCCTTCCTCTTGTCTTTCTTGCCTCTTTTTTTTCCCTTAGGGAGTTCACCTATGTCCAAATACTTGATGATGTCATTGGCCCACTCGGGGTCATTGATGCCTACGACGCAGACCTCTAGCCCTATCATTGGGACTTCTATTATTCTCTTCTTGACTTCCCAAGGGAGAGGGAAGTCCTCCATCCCTGAGGCTGTACACGTCAGCCTATTCACCACTACATTATTTTCTTTGGGTACTTGAGCTATGCTAAATTATGAAAATCGGTCGTGCGTCTCCCAAACTTGAGTCAGGATCTCTTCAATTTTTCTCCTTGGTGGCGTATGTTCCCAACACTTAGTTGACTATTACTTGTGAGTCTGACTTCACCTCTACCTTGGTTGCACCCAGTTCTTTGGCCACTGGGAGCCCTGCTACAAGTGCCTCATATTTTGCTTCATTATTGGTGGTTTTGAATGTGAGTATATCCATATAGCTATACTCCTACCCTTTGTTGTTAATTATGTGAATTCCTACCCCCCATTAGCATGATAGGAGGAGCTGTCCACAAAAAGAGTTCATGGTTTTCTTGTCAGAGTGACGACCACTTCTGGTGAGAAAGCCGAGAACTCAGCAACAAAGTTTGCCAATGCCTACCCTTTCACAGCCTTTCTTGGCAAATATTCTATGTCAAACTTGTTGAGCTCAACTGATCACTTGACTAATCTCCCTGAACTATTTGGTTTCTACAACACCTTCGCCAGCGAGCTTTCTATGAGTACTCTAATTGTGTGGGCCTAGAAGTATGGGTGCAATCTCCTGGCAGCTGTCGCTAAGGCAAAAGCTAACATCTCCACTCATGAGACTCAAGGGTTTGTATTTTTAGTTAAGAAGTTTGGATCTTTTTACTAAACAGTTGTGTTGATGAGTAGTATATTTTGTTGGATGTTTTTAAACTGAGGATAGGACGATCTTTGTTACAAAATTTTAGTTTGATCGTAAGTTTTGAAGTTGGAAGAAATTGCAACAAAAATAAAAATTTTTGGCCTTTGGAAGTTTCGGTCCTGTGGTGTTTTTCATAGTTGTCTTTGATTTGAATTTTTTTTTTAAGTTGATATTTGAGTTTAGGACAAAATTCACAAGAGGAATGTAAATTTTGGTCTCTTTAGAGTTAGGATGTGAAATCCTTAAATTAGGGGTAAAATGATTATTTTTTGACATGTAGAGGATAAAATAGTAAGTTTATTCAAAATTAGCATTTTTCATGCTTCTAATTGTTAGTGATAAAGTTTTTAAGATTTAGAATCCCTACTTACAGTTTCATTTCGTGCTTAATCCTCGTAACGCAATGATCACTGTAAATTAGCTTATAACTTACTGTCAAATTACTGTATGTGTGTTGGTAAGAGAACTATTGGTTATGTACTTATGTTATCATATATGTCATGCCATGCCATGTTATTACATGTTTATCTATTAGACATATTATATTCTGTTATAAAATATTCATTTGTTACTCATATTATATTATGTCATGAAATAGTTATCTGTTATACATTATGCCATATCATGTAATGCTATCTATTACACATTATTCAATGTCACGTAATGCTATCTGTTACACGATATACCATGTCACGTAATATTGTATACTACACATTATGCCATGTCGTATAATGTTATATGTTACATGTTATGCCATGTTATGTATTGTTTACTTGTTTTATGTGCAACACCCAGGTCCAGTACCCAACTACTTTTTAAAATTTTTAGGGTTTATATGGATGAAAGATCCACTTGAGATTTATGAGTATTGTTGGAAAGGCCTTCGAGCTCAAATTTTATATTTTTTTGGCTAATATTGAATAATTTTTGGGCTTGCTAAGTAGATTTAAATCTTTAAATATTTTGGAATTAAGTGAAATATTTATGGGCCGAGAAATTTGGGACACAAGCTAGTGTATTTTTTTAGAGAGGTTAAATTGAAGCCCAAACTTTGTGCCTCAAAGCCCAAACCCATGAGAACCCTAGAGGCATTAGTGTCCATGCCCATGCACATCTCCCATGCACGTTTCTTCCCTTGCCTTCTCTAGGGTTTTACAATCACCTATATATATATATATAAATATATATATATATATATTCATGTATAACCCCTCATGCTTGTGGATAAATCTCTCTCAACTAGGATCGCCGCAGGTCCTATACTTTTCCTTCCAATATTTTTTCCACTCTATCTCCCCCACGTACTACATATCTATTGTGCCCATCTTCATAAACACCATGAAAACAGCCCAGTTGCCACAATATTGCCCAACCCCTTTGTGCCCAGCCAACGCAAAACCTCATCACCACTACACAGCCACCGTGTGACCCAACCACTACACGTGAGCCCCTCTAAGCAGCAACCCGAACGGAAAACCACCCCACCTAAGCCCACGATTAGATCACCCTAGTAGAGCCACTGCACCTCCTCACGATCACCACCTCAGCATACAGAATATTCACCATAGCAGCCTCTATTTTTAACCAAGAAAATAGGGCACATTTGTGTGCTCTCAGCTCGTTGCACAACGGAAGTCTAGCATAGTCACCAACCCTCCACGTCACCTTCGCCATGCCCATTGCACTGCCACCTTGAGACCCCCTCCTGCAGACCACTTCACCACCACAAAAGGCATTGCCCCATCTCATGGAAATTAGAGCAAAGCTAACCCGCTACTACCCATTCGACAAAACCCAGTCGAGTGATGCTGCTGTCAACCTCTTTCCTGACCACAGCAGCATAAATCCTTACCCTCGTGATTGGTCGTCGACGTCCACCCAGAGCCACTCTAAGGCACTGTCCCAAGTCATCCTCTGGTTAGATTTGTTTTTCCTTCAAACTAGAGTGTTGGGAAGCTAGTGTTATACTATTGCATTTTTACCCTCAGAGTTATAAGTCAAGGCATGAGGGTTTGGCATGGTTTAAGATGGGGTTTATTTTACGGTGGACCCCAGTTAGTTAGTTGGATTGGGATAATATTGTCTTTATATTTATGATGATATTATGGTGATAGAAATTAGTTGAGTGGGGGCAAAGAATAGTTTTAGAATTTAATGGATTAGTAGGTGAAATTAAGTGAAAGTTGACTTATTTGAGGATTTATGATATTTTAGGTGTTGAGGAATTAAATTTAGTATTTCAGGTTTAAGTTTTGATATACGTGTTTGATTGGAAATTTATGGGAGTACGTGACTATTTTATAGGTGACGATTGACTTTCTTTTGGTACTATTGTGGAGAAATTCTAAAAAGCTAAGAAGTCCAGGTAAGCGAGGTTCCTATACTAGACTTTGCATAAAAGAAATGGAATGAGATTGATTTTGAAAATATGCATGTTTGTTTTAAAGGAAATCAAAAAACAATCTCAATTATGTGTTCTGCATATGCATAAAATCTGTATAAGAGAAAGTATTTTTTTGTCATGACTGGTATAGACATGAGCTAATTTTGTGCATTCTATTTTCTAAACTATGCAAAAAGAGCTAATATGAAATTTATGAAAATTTGTGCATGTGATGTGAAGATGTTCTTAATATGTTTTTTAATATGTGAAATGAATTGGATTTATTTCATTACTCTGTTTTGATATGATGTGGTATTTGAAAAACCTTTGGCATGACTTTTCTGATTCTGTTTGGTTTCTGAGTCTGGTTCTGATATGATGATTCTGATGCTGTTTTGCTCTAATATCTGGCCTTGTCATGGGATATAAAAGTGACCTTTGGCACTGTCACGTGATATAATAGTGACCTCTAGCTTTATCACGGGATATAATAGTGATCTATGGCCTTGTCACCTGATATAATAGTGACCTTTGGCCCTACCACGGAATATAATGGTGGTCTCTACTCTGAGTGCAATCGATTTGGTAACATGGTGATTTATGTTCTGCTTGACTTTCTGCAGAATACACAACCCTACCACAGGGGTTAAACATGGCCTTTGTTCTGATATGTGCATATGATATGATATGATAAGATGAAGATGTTCAGTTATGTTGTGCCAAATGGGTATTTGAATATGAAAAGTTGGTTTTTGTATATGAATAGTTTGAAGTGTCACTCTGATTTTCTAATAATAAGTATTATTGAGATTTGCATATTGAAATTGAAATGTTTTATTTCTGCATTCTGAACTCTGTGAAAATGCTCATGTTTACATACTAGTATATGTTCTCTGCTTACTGAGTTGTTGATAATTCACTTCTTATCTCCACAATATTTTTTAGATCAAACAAATGCTTAGACTGAGGGTCAAGAATAGGAAGCGGGTACAAGATTTGCTAAGTGTAGGGAATCAGTACTGAGATTATTGAAAGGTTATTATTTTGTTGATTGCTCTATTGTATTGATTAGATTTATTGGGATGTTGACATTTATATTAAGCCTTGAGTTGTCGTATTTATGGTTATGGAGTCTTTGAAAGTGGATGAGGATATGTTTATAGAGTCTTTGAAATATTTATTCATATTTATTCATATGCTTAGGCCAACTTTATCTCTAGTTGGTCTGATATGCAGTGTGAATTCTTACAAAAAATTTTTCCTTTTAAGAGAACTCAGTTTTTGCAAGAGCAAATAAGCCAGTTCAATCAGAGACCTAATAAGACCTTTCAGGCTAGTTGGAAAAAATTTAAAGATTTGGTAAATATCTGTCCACATCATGGTTTCGAATCTTGGAAGTTGGTGAGCTATTTTTACACTGGTCTCACTCCAAAATGCAAGCGGTTTGTTCAGACAATGTGCAATGGGGAGTTCTTTAGCAAGGAACCTGATGCAGCTCTATCATTTTTTGACTATCTTGCTGAGAGCGCACAACAGTGGAACACTCATACTAATCGAGTGCCGTTAGCAGCACAGCCACTGAGGGCTATTTCTGGAGGGGGTAGATATGAGCTTAAGGAAGACACTGATGTTCAAGCTCGAATAACTGCATTGACTAAAAGATTAGAGGACATGGAAATGGAAAAAGTGAAGGCTGTGAAAGTAGTAGATGCATGTTCTATATGTGCTTATGCAAACCATAGGACCCAAGACTGCCCGATTATGCCAGTATTTCAAGAAAGTGGGTCTGAGCAGATGCAATCAGCTAACTGGGTCAATAGAGCACATAATCAGCCTTTCTCCAACACATATAATTCGGGGTGAAGGAATCACCCAAATTTCCCATGGAGAAATGATCAGCCTGGCCGGTCCCCACCACCTGTGCAGCAGCCATTTCATTAGGGTGCTCCTCAGCACCAGTATCCGTCATATCAGAGTTCTCAGAGCTATCCTTATGTAGCTCCTCCTGGATTTCAACCTCATGTAGCTACATAGAGTTCTCAGCCTCCATCATCTGCAAAAAAGTCTCTAGATGATAGTATGGCACAGATGGCCAATACACTTCAGCAATTCATGTAGATTCTGGCCACCACAAATAATCAGAACACTCAGGCCATAAATGAGTTGCGAGACACTATTAATAAGATGAGCACGACCTTTAGTACCCTAGAGAAAGGGAAATTTCCAGCATAGCCTCAGCCTAATTCTCAAGTATATAGGCAACAACAACAGCAAGTGCATAATGTCTCAGGGGATGTTATTGAGACAGCGAAGGCAGTTTTCACTTTGAGAAGTGGGAAGGATGTTCCCCAACCAGAAATGCCTTTGGACACACAGGTAGTTGCTCCTACACCTGAAGATGTAACAGAGACTGATGAAGTTGAGAAAGAACCAGAGATAGTGAGACCAGAGCTGAAGAAGCCTGTGAGTGCAGATGTTGAGACTAGTAAGGGGTACCAACCTGTGGTTCCCTATCCTCAGAGATTGGCAGCTGGCCAAAAGAACAAATGTCACACGGAGATTCAAGAAATTTTCAAGCAAGTAAAGATCAATATTCCACTCTTGGATGCCATACAAAAAGTGCCTCCATATGCAAAATTTTTAAAGGACTTGTGCACAGTGAAGAGGAAGCTGAATGTAAAGAAGAAAGCTTTCCTAACGGAGCAAGTTAGTGCATTGATATTGAGCTAGAGTCCTCAGAATTTTGGAGATCCCGGCTTTCCCAACATTTCTATTATGATCGGTGAATCACGCATTGGGAGAGCTTTACTTGATTTGGAGAGTAGTGTGAATTTGCTACCATTCTCAGTATATGAGCAGTTGGGATTGGGTGAGCTGAAAAAGACCTCCATCATGCTACAGTTGGCTGACAGATCAGTTAAGGTACCGAGGGGTATTGTAGAGGATGTGTTGGTCCAGGTTGACAAATTCTATTACCCAGTGGATTTTGTGGTTCTTGATATGCAGTAGCCAGTCTCCACTATTTACCAAGCTCCTGTCATCCTTGGAAGACCATTCCTAACTACATCAAATGCTTTGATCAATTGCAGAAGTGGATTTTTGAAGCTTACCTTTGAGAACATGGCACTTGAGTTGAACGTTTTCAATGCTTGCAAGACGCCAGCACATTTTGATAACACAAGTGATTTGAATGCTGTGGAAAGTTTGACACCAACAGAGTTTATTTGCTCAACTTCTCCCTTCTCTGATAATGATTACATTTTTCAGACATCTGAATTTTTACTTGATGAGAGAATCGATCATATCAATGAAGATGACTTTGAATTTTTTGATTGTTTTGCAGATTCTTCTTTACCACTTGAAGTACAATTTGCAGGAGCAAGATGGAAACCCCAGTTTGAAGCTCTACCACCACCAGACATGCTTAAATCTTCAGAGGAAGAAGTTCCCCAGCTGGAACTAAAACCACTTCCTCAAGATTTAAAGTATGTGTTTCTTGGTCCTGAAGAAGGCACTTTTCCGATGGTGATTTCCTCAAAGTTAAATGAGAAGGATGAAGCCCAGTTGATTAAAGTTTAAAAAAGCATCGAGGCGCAATTGGTTTGATAATAGTCGACATCAAAGGTATTGATGCTGTTGTGTGTACCCACAGAATCTATCTTGAAGATGATGCTAGACCAGTTCGTGATGCTCAATGTAGGCTCAATCCTACCATGAAGGAAGTTGTTAAAGAGGAAGTGCTCAAGCTGCTCGCAGTGGGTATCATTTACCCCATCTCAGACAGTTAGTGGGTAAGCCCAACTCAAGTGGTACAAAAAAAATCTGGTTTGACAGTTACAAAAAATGATAAAAATGTGTTGATTCCAACTAGAATGGTTACTGGCTAGAGAATGTGCATTGATTATAGAAAACTTAATTCAGCCAGTAGGAAGGATCATTTTCATTTAACATTCTTGGATCAAATTTTAGAAAGAGTAGCTGGTAATGCATATTATTGTTTCTTGGATGGATATTCTGGTTATTATCAAATTGCTATAGCGCCTGAGGACTAGGAGAGAACCACTTTCACCTGTCCTTTTGGCACTTTTGCTTTTACTAGAATGTCTTTTGGTTTGTGTAATGCTCCAGCTACTTTTCAAAGATACATGATGAGTATTTTTTCTGACATGATTGTTGATATTTGTGAAATATTCATGGATGACTTCTCTGTTTTTGGAAAATCCTTTGATAGTTGTTTGCATAATTTGACACGTATTCTCCGGAGATATGAGGAAAAAAATCTTTACTTAATTGGGAGAAATGCCAATTCATGGTTACTCGGGGTATTGTATTGGGACATATTGTTTCTTCTGAGGGTATAAAGGTCGACAAGGCAAAGATTGAATTAATATCTAAACTTCCTATCCCTAGGACGGTTAGGGATATTCATTCTTTTCTTGGTTATGCTGGCTTTTATAGGCGGTTTATTCAAGGGTTTAGTTCTATTGCAAAACCTTTGTGCACTCTTTTACAAAATGATATTGAATTTGTTTGGACTGATGAGTGCCAAAAAATTTTTGATACCCTTAAAAAATCGCTTACCACTGCCCCTATTGTGCAACCTCCGCAGTGGGACCTTTCCTTTGAAATCATGACAAATGCTAATGATTATGCCTTAGGAGCTGTTTTGGGGCAGCGTGTGAATAATAGACCATTTGTGATTTATTATGCCAGTAGAACCTTGAATAATGCCCAGAAAAATTATACCACTACTGAAAAAGAATTGCTTGCAGTGGTTTTTGCACTTGATAAATTTCAGACTTATATTCTTGGTTCTCTTGTTACTATTTTCACTGACCACTTTGCTCTTAAGTATTTGTTGGCGAAGAAAGATGCAAAACCACGCTTGATTCGCTGGATTCTATTACTTCAAGAGTTCAACATCAACATTAAGGACAAGAAAGGAGTTGAAAACGTGGTAGCTGACCACCTATCTAGATTGTCATCATCCTCCTATTCAAATGTCAACCTTCCTCTTGATGATAGTTTCCCGGATGAACAGCTGTTTGTGGTTAATAGAGCTCCCTGGTATGCTGACATAGTCAATTATCTGGTAATTGAGCGAATGCCTTTTGAATGTTCCACTCAAGATAAGCGTCGATTTCTCTCTGAGGTACGACACTTTTATTTTGATGATCCATATTTTTTCAAATATTGTTCGGACCAATTGATTCGAAGATGCATTCCTGATGATGAGTTTTCTTCGGTATTGAGATTTTGTCATATGGGTGCATGTGGTGGTCATTTTTCAGCAAAGAAAACAGTCGCTAAAATTTTACAAAGTGGTTTTTACTAGCCTTCTATGTTTAAATATGCTTATAATTTTTGTAAGGCTTGTGAGCCTTGTCAAAAATTGGGATCCATTAGCAAAAGAGACATGATGCCTCTTTCCCATATTCTTACTTTAGAAATTTTTGATTGTTGGGGAATAGACTTCATGGGACCTTTTCCAGTTTCCTTTGGAAACACATATATTCTATTAGCTGTGGATTATGTTTCAAAATGGGTGGAGGCCGTCGCTTGCAAAACAAATGACCATCGTGTTGTTCTGAAATTTTTGCAATCTCTGTTTACTCGTTTTGGTATGCCTAAAGTTATAATAAGTTATGGGGGTTCTCATTTTTGCAACAAACCATTTTCTACACTCATGAAGAAATATGGCATCACACACAGAGTTTCTACCCCTTTTCACCCTTAAATGAATGGGCAAGCTGAATTGGCAAACAGAGAGATAAAAATCATTTTAGAGAAAACCATCAAGCCTAATAGGAAAGATTGATCAGCTAAGCTTCTTGATGCTTTGTGGGCTTATAGGACAGCTTTTAAAACAAATCTAGGGATGTCTCCTTATCGATTAGTTTATGGTAAAGCTTGTCATTTACCTATTGATATTCAGCATCGAGCTCTTTGGGCCATAAAACATGTTAACATGTCACTTGATGAAACTTCAGGGTTGAGAAAATTGTAGATCAATGAATTGAATGAAACTCGTTGGAATGCTTATGACAACGCTCAGTTGGCAAAGGAACGCATGAAAATTCTACATGATCAGAAAATTCATCCAAAGCATTTTACACTTGGTCAGGAAGTTCTCATTTACAACTCTCACTTGCATATTTTTCCTGGTAAGTTGAAATCCCGATGGAGTGGGCCGTACATTGTAAAGACCGTTCATCCTCATGGCACGGTAGACATTGTCAATCCAAAGAATGGTAATAGTTTCATTGTCAACGGACAACGTTTAAAGTCATTTCTAAAGGTCTTTGATCCACATGAAGAGATCTTGCTTGTGCAAAACCCCAGGGAAGTGTTTTGATTTGTTTTTCCTTCTTTACAGTTTTCTTTACTTGCAATTTTTTTTTTGTTATTTTGCTTTGATTTTTTATATTTCATGTTGATTGTTTGTTTTGCTTGCTTAGTTCTGTGCACTTTGTTTTCTTTCGTTCGATTCATTGAGGACTATGTCTCTCACTAGTTTGGGGTAGCATGTGTGCACAGTTTTATTAAAAAATATATATATAAAAAAATTAATAAAAAAAAATAACATGATGTCCATTGATACATTTATGATTGAGCATCTTGGTGGAGTAGTTGAGCGGGATCATTTGTGAAGATTTATTTTCAAGTTTAAACATAGAGCATGATTTTTTATGCATCATATTTGTTGATGTGTGGCTTGAAACACCGGGATGTTATACCTATTGAGATGAAACTTAATAAGATTTTTGTAGAACGAAAGGCAAAGTTTGAAAGACATTTTGCACATGCTTACGCTTGTAGTGTTCCTTATTTACCATTCATTGATTTAACACAGGAGAAGTAGACTGCCGGACTACCGAGCCATGCCTAAAGAAAATGAAAAAAAAAGAGAGAGAGGAAAGAAAAGAAAAAGGATTTGAAAAAATTAGAAAAGAAAAAAAAAAGAAAAAAGGAATAAAGGCGACTTAGTGAACTTTCATAAGTAAAAGGGCTAGAAACAATTACCCAAGACTTTGGGGGTTGAGTGTCCAACCTTTAAAAACAAAGCTGGCATGAAAACTGCCAGTCCCTTGGGCTTTGAGGTAGTTAGAATCAGCGATGATTAATCTTAAGGTTGAAAAATCCTATGACAAATCATGGCTAGTAATGAGGAACACACAATCAGTTTAGCTCCACATACACATTTGAGTTCTGAGATATTTGCCTTAATTCTATGTGAAAGATTGTTGAGATAGTCTTGGTGGGTATAACCCTTGGGGGTTGAGTAGTAACGTGTCACTTTTGTGAGAATTCAAAATTGTGTTTGATTGTTTCTATTTGAATTTTGATCTTTATACAATATTCATCTCAATTAATTTTCACTATTTTGCTCAAGGATTAGCAAAATGCTAGTTGGGGGGTGTGATTGAGTTGAGTTATTGCATATTCTAATGCTTTCGGAACCAATATATCTTAATTCTTTGATTACTTTATCATTGGTTTTATATGGAAAAATGAATGAATCTAAGTTGTGATTTTAATTGATTAAAAGCATAAATTTCTACTTAAATTTTATCAACTGTTGATTAATGTGAAATCTAGTCCACATCGCTCGAGCGGAGGCTTTTGGCCGCTCGAACGAATTTAGGTAGATTCAAACGCTCGACTACTGCTCGACAGTGAGCTCGAGCGGGTTGCAGGAAAGGAGATCGCTCAAGCAGAGGCTTTTGGCCGCTCGAGCGAAGTCAGGCAGAGTTGAACGCTCGATGTTCGCTCGACACTCTGCTCGAGCGAACTCAGGCAGAGTTGAACGCTTGATGTCCGCTTGACACTCCGCTCGAGCGGATATCGTATTTTACAGATTTAGGGTTTATTCTGCCGTTAGGATATATATATGATTTTTTACATTTTGTGGCCAAATTTTGGCCTGGAAAACACTGTTGGATGACAAGCAACACTGAGAATTTATTTTTTCTTTGATTTTCACTCAGATCTGGGAGGGGGATTCACACGAGCAATCATTCACGCAGCAACACGTAAATTCTTCTGGAGCACTCACTCACACTACAACAGATTGAAGAACTCCTTGAGGGGTCCAATTGCTACTGCAGCCCAGCTTCCTCCACCGCTTCAACTTTTCATCTCAATTCAATTGGCTTGATCTTTTCATTCCCAACTTGTTATTTAATTTCAGTTTTAAGTTTGTGGAATATTTTTGAGATTTTTGGTTTAGAAGTTTGAATAATTGATTTGTTATTCATTTAGTTCTTGTTATTTATTTTTCTTGTTCCGTTAAGCTTTCATTTTAATAGTGAATACAATTGCTATGGATTAAGTTTGGGAATTTATGATTTGAATACAAGTATGAACCCTATAACATTGATTTTGGGGCTTTTCAATTTTCAGTGCATATTTTGTCAATTACTTTCTAGTCTAGTTTAATTCTTATATTAGTTTTATTAATTTCTTAGTTTAATCTCTTAGTCTTTTACATTTCAATCCATTGCACATACCATCTTTTTTATATTTTCTTTGTGAAGATTTTCACCATTTTCAACGAGTTGAGTTTAAGTAAGCTTTCCCTGAGGAGACGATCTAAGAATTCATTCCTAATTATTACGCGACATCCTCCTGCACTTGCGATTGTCTTTGTCCTACTCATTTATGAGTGAGTCAGCACCTCCATTTATAATTCACGCGAGATACTTCAAGCGTAATCATTTTAATTGTTGGAATACCTCTATTCAAATGTTCTTAGCATAATCATTCTGATTGTCAGAGTATTAATAGGTACTCATGGCGTAATTATTTGAATTGTTAGGGTATCTCATTTAAAATACTCATGGTGTAATTATTTTGATTGTTTGAGTATCTTTGCGGGCTATGTTGAGCGGAACCATTCTGATTGTTCACTATTCTTGACGAAATGACTGGTGAAATCATTTTGATTTTCAGAATTCATTTCACGTTTAGTTCATGCTTCAAGTTCACATTCAGTTCATGTTCCAAGTTCACGTTCAGTTAATGTTTCAAGTTCATGTTCAATTCATGTTTCAATTCACATTAAGTTCATGTTCAGTTTCAGTTCAAGTTCAATTTATGTTCATGTTCATGTTTAAGTTTATGCTCAAGTTCAGTTTATAGAGCAAGATTCCAAGTTCATGTATTTCACGTTCAAGTTCATGTCATGTCAAGTTTAGTTTTAGTTTAGTCTATGCTCAATTTCAAGTCATGTCAGTTTATGCCCCATGCTAAATATCAAGTCACATCAAGCTTATTTATGATCATGTATGCATTCATTCTTTTATTGCCATGCATGCATTTTTGACTTGTATGTTAAGTTATCTGTTAACTTGCTAAAATTTATATTCAAATCTCTCTGTAGTAATCCCAACTACCATTCCCTCCGAATAGTAGGTGATGTGTTAGGACCAGGAAAGGGAGTGGAGTCTAGCAGATTAGAGGAGGTTGATTAGATGACATCAATGCGACGCAGAGCTTGTGGCCTCCTTGGTTAGATTTTTAGATAGTATTATGACATCATTGGTCGAGTTATGCAAGTTGCTTGACGAACTAGCCAGTAGTTATATTTTGGTGTTATAATTGTGGAGCTCAATCTCCCATGCTTTTAAGATTACAGTATTTTGAGACTGACACTGTAATCATGGATATTTATCTTGTTAGTATGTATGAATTATGTTTTAAGTAATTGAGATATTATTAGTTTGGTGCATAGTGTTGTTCAAAAAGAAATTATCTGCTGTAAATATTGCATAATGCTAAATGCATGTTAGGAATATTGCATTTTCAAATGTAACCTTTTGTTGTATGTCCCAATGTTTCAAATGCCCGTTTAATCCAAAAGGGTATTTGGGGGCGTCACATTACCTGACCCTACTCCAAATGCACACTTCGATGGGTTCAGCTTCATCTTGTATTGCTGTAGTACTGTGAATGTCTCTCTTAGGTTGGCCAGATGTTGGGTTGGCTCTTTGCTTTTAACTAACAAATCATCCACGTAAACCTCCATGGTCTATCCTATTTGATTTTTAAATATTCGGTTGACCAGGCTCTAGTAGGTTGCCCCTGCATTCTTTGGGCCAAACAACATGACTTGATAGCGATACAGCCTATGTTTTATAATAAATGAGGTCTTCTCTTCGTTTGCTAGGTACATTTGAGGTTGGTTGGTTGTAGCCTAAATAGCTGTCCATAAAGTTGGACATCTTATGCCCCACATCGGTGTCTACGATGACTCAATTCATGGCAAGGGGAAGCTATCATTCAGGTAGGCATTGTTTAGGTCAGTGAAGTCCATGCACATTTTCTACTTTCCGTTTGCTTTCCTCACCAGGACAACATTAGATAGCCATTTAAGGTAATGGGCTTCCTTGATGAAACCTGTAGCGAGCAAGCATTCTACTTCCTCTGTGATGGCTATGTACTTCTCCGTGCCTTCTCTTTTGACGTACTTTCTTGTGCATAGGGTCCACACATAGTTGGTGCTTGATAATGTTGTTGTCGATCCTGAGCATTATCTTCATGACTCCAGGCCAATATATCTTGGTGCTCTACTAACAATTGCTTTAGGGCCTCTCAGTCTTCTATGGGAATTTGGGTCCCAATCCTTATTCTTGCATTGGGGCAGTCTGGGTATAATGTCACAATCTTCAAAAGCTTATTAGCTCCTGCTTGCTGTAGGTTTTGCTCATCTCTTACCTCCAAGCCTCTATCCAGGACGACTGTGGAGGGTGGGGGTAATGTTCCCTGGCTGCCCTTTTGGTTGTCGTTGCTTGCTATAGTGCATACTTCTCTCCCTTTGCTCATTAATTCTTGCACATAACATTCTCGTGCTAGGGCCTGCTCTCCTCATGCTTTTCCCACTCTACCTTCAGTTGAGAACTTCATCTTAAGGTGGTACGTAGATGTAACTGCCATGAGATTGTTCAATGTTGGTCGCCCTAGTATAGCCTTATATGAGGAGGGTGACTTCATGGCCAAAAGGTCGGCCATGGTTGTCACAACATGCATCCCTCTTCCTGCCATGACTGAAAGGGTAATGGCGCCCACCAAATGGATCAAATTTCTAGAGAAGACTTTCAACGGTGTTGAAGAGGGTCTCAGCTTAGTGGCATTTATGCCCATTGATTGAGCTGAGATATTGCATATTTTAGCTATTTAAAACCAATGTATTTCAATTGCTTCGTGACATTATTTATTGGTTTTAGATGAAAAAAATAGTTAATAAGCATAAATTCGAGTTATGATTTTAATTGATTAATATCATGTTTATGCTTAATTTTATAACTATGATTTAATTGGACAATACTTCCTCACATATATAATATTTTTTTTAATAATCTATTTTCTTTTTAATTTATTTCGAGTGTATTTTTATTTCTTTATTTTCAGCTTAAATAAAATTCACGAGATCAAACGGTGAAGCTTTTACGTAAAGTCAAGAAGCAGTTTCACGTGTTGTCTGGGGGTGCTTTCGGTGGACTAGTTGGACGTAAAAAGGAGACGGAATTGAGTGCAGAAATTAAGGATGCTTTCGGTGCTTGATTGATTGGAGAAGCCGTGCGTGCTTGACCAGGGGACTTTCATGTTCAGGAGCTTAGGACTGATTACGTAAAACGGCAAGGGATGGGGGTTCAGATGGGCTCCATTGATCGCGACGGCTGTCCATTTGAGCCCCTGCATAGTTCGGAGGATTTATGAACACAAGATCCGGAAAACCGGTACTGTTTCTTGGTTGCAAGTGGTTGGAGTAGGATGAGGTTGATGGATCATACTCTACGATTCTCACTGTTGCTGACGCTTCTGGGCTTCACTTCAATACTCGCAAATGCTTCTCCTATGAAGAATAATTTTGGGCACTGTGAACGGATGGTTTCATGTGCCGTCCTTTACCTTTCGAGTTCGTCGTTCGTGTACTAAGATGTGGTGTTTGACCCGAGTGAGCCAAAACTTGATGGCTTTTTGATTGAATCTGAAATATTTGTCGGTGCGGATACTTAATTTGGTTGTGAATTGTGGAAGAAGTCCGCGGAAGATGCGGTGGCGGCCGGCCGAGTACCGGCGCCAAGTTCGAAGGAGGTTTTCGTGTTGGATCTGGGCGCTTCTTGGGTTGTTCGCTATTGCAGGCCTGGTTTTGTTCGTGGTTCATCATAATCAGCGCGAAGATCTGGTAGAAAAGCCGGCTTTGGAGAGAAATGCAATAATTGAACAAGCTGCCCATAGGGATTGGAACTTTACTGAACAAATATTAAGTGCTACCTCATTTTCTAGGCAATTAGCTGAGCAAATGACACTTGCCAAGGCTTATGTCATTATTGCCAAAGAGCACAATAACCTTCACCTTGCTTGGGAGCTGAGCTCAAAAGTCAGAACCTGCCAGCTTTTGCTTTCCAAAGCTACCATGAGGGGGGAGGCCATCACATTAGAGGAAGCAGAGCCAATAATTAAAAGCCTATCATCTCTCATTTTTAAGGCACAGGATGCTCATTATGACATTGCAACAACAATAGTGACAATGAAATCTCATATTCAAGCCCTTGAAGAGCGTGCAAATGCAGCAACCGTTCAAAGCACGATGTTTGGGCAACTGGCATCTGAAGCAATACCCAAGAGTCTTCATTGTGTAAATGTTAAACTCATAGCTGACTGGCATAAAAAGCAATCTCTGCAAGAACTCACAGATGACAAGAGAAACTCTCCTCGACTTACAGACAACAATCTATACCATTTCTGTATCTTTTCAGATAATGTAGTGGCTACCTCTGTAGTTGTGAATTCCACTATCTCCAATGCTGATCATCCGAAGCAATTGGTCTTCCATATTGTCACCAATGGAGTCAACTATGGAGCAATGCAGGCTTGGTTCCTTAGCAACGACTTCAAGGGGTCTGCCATAGATGTGTAGAACGTTGAGGATTTTTCTTGGTTAAATGCGTCATATGCCCCCATTGTGAAACAACTCCTTGATGCAAATTCATGGGCCTACTATTTTGGAGGAGGTGAACATCTAAACATTGAGCCAAAGCTGCGGAACCCAAAGTACCTTTCTTTGCTGAATCACCTTCGGTTTTACATTCCGGAGATCTATCCACAGCTAGAGAAGGTAGTTTTTCTCGATGATGATGTCGTGGTCCAGAAGGATCTGACACCATTTTTTTCGTTGGATTTGCATGGAAATGTGAATGGAGCAGTGGAAACTTGTCTTGAAGCCTTTCATCTTTACTACAAGTATCTCAAGAACCACTCAAACTCGGGCAAAATAGTAGCAGAAAAGAAAATGAAATGCAACTCATGGAGCCCACAGCACATGCAATTCAAAGCAGCAGGTCTTTCATTCAATCCACCGAAAGCATCACCTTAAGCACACAGAAATACACTCGGACAGTAGAAAACTTGGACCACGGATAGCACCTTCACCTCAAGCTGAAATCACTCAAACCTCACAGCAACCTACAGCAGTTCACACAAGCATCACTCAAAGCATGCAGAAAAAGTCAAAAACAGCAGCAGAAAAAAAAAATGCAGATCATACACGGCACCGAAAGCATCACTCACCTAATGTAGCAGAAAACCAAGGCCAATGCAGCAGCAAATCACGGCAGCTCACTCGGACAGCAAAAGGAAGAGAAGCAAAATCATTCACGGCAAAGCAGTGCAACAGAAAAAAAAGAAAATTAAACCTGCACCTCAAGCATCAATCACGGAAATACAGCAGCAGCATCCACTCGGGTAGCACACAACTCATACACGGACAGCAACCAACGTGGACAACCAACCACAACAGAAAAACAAAGCAAAAACATGCAGCAGCAATTCAGCAGGAAACACATGAAAACTCTATAAAAGGAGGAGAGGGGAACGGAAGAAAGGGAGACACATACTGAATTTACACATACTTGGACGTTACAGCAGAAGCAATTTAATTTTTTCCTCTGTTTTCTATATTTTTTTCATGTTCTTTGTATTCCGTTTGTTCCACACTTGAGAAGAGAACGGATTACAGCAGAACTGATATTTTTTTTATCTTTCACGTTGCAAGAACTAGCTGTTTTTTTTTTTGTTTCAGTTCTTTCTGTTTTGTTGTTCGGTAGTTTCAGAATGAGGCAGTTTTAGTTTATTCTTGTTTTCTGTTTTTGAGTTTTAATTTCTTTTCACTTTGCATTTTCATTTTAGATGTTGAAGGTGGCAAGTTTTTCTTTTACACATTAGTTTTATTTTTTTTTTTATTTTGGACACTAGCAGCAGATTTTCATAGTTTCTTTTGGTTTCACATTCGGCGCAGCACATTAGAGTAGATTATTATCAATTTTTTTTCTTTTTCCTTTTTAACTAGAGGTAGCAGAGTAATTTAATTTTTTTTTAGTCGCTCTGTAATTTCAGTTTCTTTGTGTTCCTCTAGGAAATAATTTCTTTGAGTGTTTATTTTATTTAGAGTTCAACTTCAATTTGAGTGTGTAATTTATTTGATAGTTTAATTTAATTGAGAGTTCAATTTCTTTTAGGATGCATTTTATTTAGGGCGTTTATTTTATTTGAGAAATCATTTTATCTGGAAGTTCAGATTTTTGGATTGGAGAACGCAGTCTCCATTTCCAAACATCAAGTTTATTCCTTACAATTCCTGTTTTTATTTAATTTCAGTTTAATGTCTTACATTTTCCTTGCACATTTAATTTCAGTCTATTTAAATTACTGTCATTTATTTTTTCTTGCACCTTTAATTTCTGTTCATTTAAATCATTATCATTTATTTTTCTCGCACTTGTAATTCCTCTATTTAGGTTAATGTCATTTATTTTCTTGCATCTTTAATTCCTATTATTTAAATTAATGTCATTTATTTTTCTTGCTCTTTTAAATTTCAGTCTATTAATTTCAGCAATTTTAATTTAGTTTTATGCATTTTCATTTCTTACTTTTCATCGCTGCACTCAAATCCGACAAACAAATTTAAAAATATGAATCTAGTCCATAACTAGTAACCTCTCCATCCATTGCACATACCATCCACTTATTTTCTCTTTGTGAAGTTTTTCACAATTTTTCAACGAGTTTAAATTTTGAGTAACTTTCCCTGAGGAGACGATCTAGGAATTTATTCCTTATTATTACACGACATCCTCCTGCACTTGGGATAGCATTAGTGCTACTCATTTTTTTTTTGAGTGAGTCACCCATCTTTACGAAAGCCTCCCAAAATAATATGTTTGCCGAGCTTTAATTGTCAATAAGGATGCGCCTGGGGGTGTAACTAGCAACCAAGAGGGTTACCACTAGCGCATCATCAAGGGGTACAACACCCTTTCACACTCTTCTTCCCCAAAAGATATAGTTACTGAGGAGTTAAGTTTTTGGTGCTTGGGAGACCCATCTACTACATAAATGCTCCATCCTACTAGACAAGGATGCACCGCCCCTAGCAAATCTACCTACAGTTGTCCTAATTTAGCCTAGGGGCGCCCTATCCCTATCGTTGTTCTCTGTCCTTGTCATTACTATGAGCATCTTCCCTTGATGGGCACCACCTATCTAGGTTGTTGTTTCTACATGAGTTGTGTCCCCTTTCAAATCGTCATTTGGGCTTGGAATGCTCTGTGACCATTCACTCAAGCTCACCAATGCCCGTTAGTTCAGTCACCCTTTTTTCATGGTCGTGCAATCCTCTATCTAGTGTGAGTTCGTTTAATGATATTTGTAGTAGAGGTTGTCGTGCAATCCTCTTTCTAGTTCTTCCTTTTCTTGCACATTCAAATTAGTGTGAATGAGTTGAGCATTATGCTATTGGTGCCTTTCACGTCTCCTATCTCGATGGTTTGATGCAACTTTCTTGTATCCCTAACTGCTTTTGTGTTCCATCTTCAACTTTCTTTACCTTTGTTCCACTAGAGCTTGTAATGTATCCTCAGCGTTAATGAAGTTATCCGCCTTATCCATAAACCTTCTCAGGGTAGAAGGGGTCTTACTGGCCAACTCAGCCATGAACAGGCTGCATGGCTAGATCCTGCATAACAGGGCACCTAGAGTAATCTTTTCGTCTTGGTCATATGTCTTCAACCTTTCTCTATTAAAGCGGGTAAGATATGACTTTAGGCTCTCATCTTCCTTTTGTTTGACAGTTAGAAGGTATGCCGCTAGGCGCTTGTGTCTCTTGGTAGGCATAAATTGTGTAAAGAACTGTCTAGCCAGTTCTTCAAAGCTATCAATCTTTCTTGGCCAGAGTGTCCTAAACCAGGGGGAAAGCTTACTAGGTGATTTCTTATGGGAAACTGTGGAGTGTAATATGCACCTTGAAGTTCTCCAAGTGATCTATTGGGTCATTGGTCCTTGGCCATTATTTCTGTGTTGTAGGGTAGATCCATGTGGCTCAATAGTTGTTCCTTCGAGAAAACTCCTCCCAACTTCTTTGTCATCTCCTCATACTTGTTAGTGAGGCTATGCAGCTCCTCGTGCAAGTTCTTCTTTTCTATATCCTCTGCATTCAGTCCCCCATTGCTGTGTGCTTCTCCTTTTCCCTACTCACTATGGATGGGCATGGTAGCATCATTGAGCTCGATGTTGCAGTGCTTCAATTCCTCGTTTTCTTTCCTCACATTTTCCAAGGCATCTAACGCCGTGTTCAACTTTCCTTTCATCATGGCAAATCGTGTTTCCATGTTGGTAGGCATTGCTTCTAGTCACAAGTTTCTTGAGAACGTGTCATGGTTGGCATGAGGGAACCATGTTGAATTCTAATGAAAAACTAAAATCACATATTACAGATCCCACAGAAGGTGCCTTTGTAAAGAAGTCGTTACTTACATATTACATATTACGTGATCGTTATCTTACAAGTCGTTAGTTAGGTGGCACTATGTGCTTATGACAACACTGATGCCTAAGTCAGTAACAAATGAGGGATAATAATTCAAGAATACTTAATCCGATTATTCAAGAGTTATCTGTACCCTTATATATAGGCGTAAAGAACATTGGGTAAGAACCATAAGCTGATTAACTTTGTACAATGCTTAGCCATTAGAAGGCTTATCCTTGACATATCGGAATTATCTAACCTTCACGTCATTCATATTGATAAGCTGAGGGTTTATCCCCTTAATAATCTTGATAGCTATAGCTTGTGTCAAAGTACAAGACTCCTTTAAGTAGTTATCCTTTATGGATGATGGATTGGACCTTGGGCCCTAATATTGGGTTACACTAATATCAACTCCTCCATGGGAATTAATTTAAGGAGAGAAGATTTTTGTAGATTAAGTCATGGCTGATCATACAATAGGAGGTGATATTATAATATATAGGATTATTATAATAATCCATACTACCGTTCAAATTTAGTTCAGACAATTTTTCTTTCTCCCAAATTTTTTACAAAATAGATAATTATCGTCGAGAGAAACCAATTTATTATGAAATTTGTTTATTTCATCACAAATAAAATGGACGCAATGGCTAGCTCACATTTGTTGTGGTTTATTTATTTATTATTATTGGTGTTGGATTGAGTTCCCATTTCAAGAGAATGTGGTGTACATGCTTGTTCTACACCATATGGAGATTGCCATGTCAACCTCCCGTGGGTTGTCAAGCAGAGTTTATCCCATAGAATTCAAGCAAAAAATAAATAAATAAAAAAGGAGTTACTCTCCCATCTACCTTTACAGTAATTTCCCCAAACATTTGAAAACCCCATGTCGAGGTCCAATCTAGCAACATCGTCAACAATGTTAAGGAGATGATTCAAGATAAGGAAGGTATTCTACCAAACCAGCAAAGCCTAATATTCTTTGGAGGGAAGTAGCTCACTCAATTGTGGTGTAGCATTCATTATTAATGGTAATCCGTTACAATGTTTGAATAGGAGTCCTCTAGAAATTATTAGTGTGTTGCTGACTTAATTGATCCTGATCTGATGATTTGGAAGGTTAACACTCTGAATGCTCTATTTGAACCTCACGAAGCTGTCTCTTGATTCAATCCATTCCTGTTAGCAAGGGGCAGAGAATATAAGTTGGTTTGGTTGCCCATGAAGAATGGTATTTTCTCAGTAAGGAGTGCATACCATTGCACAAAGACATTGAAACTAGTTCTGTTGGTGTGGCATCTAGTGGGGGAAGGCAGAAAGAAGGTTGGAAAGCTATAAGGAATATGAAGATTCAGAATGGTGTAAAAAGTTTTTATATGGAGAGCTTGTAAAGAAGCTATTTCTGCACTGTCCAATCTAGTGAAGAGGAAAGTTGTTGAGGAGGATATCTGCCCAGTGTGTGGCTTAGTCGCTAAAACATCAAGGCATGTGTTGTGGAGAGGTCCTGCTACTAGTGATGTTTGGAGTTTGAGTTGTAGAAAGATCAAGAAGATGGCTTTCCAACGTGATTGTTTTAGTGATATATGGAAGCCATTGACCATTTGTTTGGAGTAGGAAGAACGAGTTGAACCTGCTGTTACTGTAAGATTGTTATGGACCAAATGAAATGAGCTCATCCATGAAAAGGGCTTCAAACACCCGATGGCTCTTTATAAAGCTACTAAAGAAGAAGTTGTTGCTTACAGAACTGACAATATCCTTGTTAACACAGTAGCAACCAGTATAGCACCATTACAAACTTAATGGCACTAGCTGAGGGGTTTCATAAGGTTAATTGGGATGCTGCAACTAATCTGGGTGAGCGAAAGATAGGCATTGGGGTGATTGCTAGAGACTTCCAAGGGCAGGTTATTGGTACTCAACAAGCTCCCAAATCAATGAATGAAGACTCTTTCTCTGCTAAGGCATATGGTTTTCTGTTGGCTACTATATTTTGCAAAGAAATGGGGCTATCAAAGGTTATACTAGAAGGAGTGCATTGCAAGTGGTCACCATGGTAAACAAGGCTGCTATAGACCTAAGTTTGGGTGATTTACTGATTGAATATGCCCAAAGTGTCTTAACAGGGCTTACTTCATGTTCTGTTATTCATACAAATAGGAATGCTAATATGACAACTCATAGATTGGCAAAAGTTGTTCTTGATCTTGATGAAGACAAGTATGTTTTGGAAGAAATTCCTCAATGTATTAAATCCACTATTTTAAGTGATTTGATGTAAATCTTCTGTTATTGATGAGATTTAGTTTCATTTCAAAATATAAGACTGTTCATTCATGTTAGATATTTTCCTAGCCTAGTCCAGAACCTAGATAATTGAGTTTTGGTTATAGTTTTTGGCCTGGATTTGATCCAAGCAGGAAACCGTATTACAAAATCCAAACCTACACAGTTTGGGTTCAAGTATGAAACCCGGATTTATATATAAAAAAAAATCTTTAGTAAGCAAACTCTAGGGTGATCTTCTATCTTCTGAAGGCTTAGGGTTTCTACTGTCTGATTCACTCAAAATAATGCTTCCAAGTATAAAAGCATGTTCAAAATATAGTGTGAGTGCCCAAGGTCATTTCCATAGGGACGACTATGTTAACATAACCCAACAAAATGTAAATAAGCAGAATAGTATAAACTAAGTGGAAGATAAGATATGGTAGAACAAATTCTCTTTATGAAAGAGGTTTGTTCTCAAATGCGGAAGAAGGGTTGTATGCAATGGACTGCACTGAATATAGGATGATTTAAAAGTGTGACAAGTGAAACAAGGGATTCAATTCTTCTAAGAATAATGCAAACGTAAGAACCGGATCAACAATATTTAAAGTTGAGGCAAATAGAATGTAAAATGTGAATAAAATCTTTGAAACTTAGAACTGGAAAGTAATTGTTAGAAAGTGTAAATACTAGGGACACAGGGTTAGGGTTTCCTCTATCATCAGGTTATAGTTGGTGGGTGCATTTGCTTATGTTAACTCAATCAAGACAATAACACTGATCCCAAGAACAGTAAAACTCAGATGAAGGCACCGATTGGAATAAAACCTTCACTGCATTATCATCCATTTTTATCTCAAGACTCACAGTGGATAGATCCTTGATTATTTCAAGGTCCTGATGTGCCGTGAGTCTACAACAGGTCAAGAACAAGAGATTTATCCAAACTGATAGTAAATAGGGCATGAAAATACAACAATAGATCTATACTAAGTATAACAGCAACAAATCACCATCGATAATGAAGGAAGGAAACCCCTTCCTTTGCAACCCTAGCCATAGAAATTAGCCTTGATAGATGATTTGGAAACCCTAAAAAGTAAGGAAAATTACAATTGTTCTTAAAGCAAAACTGAACTAAAGATTCCAAGAATGGACGTGAATCAATTCCCCCTTTCTGTGGTGCGCCTCTTCTCCTTTTATTCTCCTCTTCCATCATCTTCATCTTCTCTCTCTTCCAACCGAATCCTCTCTAGTTCTTGGTTCTTCCCTCTAAGGGATGAGGTGTTTCTCAATCCTTCTTGATGAATGAGGGTAAGTCGCAGCAGAGGCTTTCACACTGGCCTTCACTCATCAGGCTGGACTCAAAGCTGGGCCATATGCTGATTTCGGGCTTTAATTTTTAGGACTAGGCTTTAATTGGCTTTAATACCTGCAAGCAGAACAACTAGCCAATCAAACAAGTAAAATAGTACATTTATACTCTTAACTAGCAATTCCAAAGGTCAAGGATTTTGTCTAAAAATCTCACAATTAATCTCATTTTTTGGACTATTTTATCTTGATTTCTCTCAATTATAAGCATATATTATAACCAAAATATCTTGACAATCACTGTCTCCCCCCTCTCCCGCCCCCTCTCTCTCTCTCTTTCTCTCTCTCCCTCCCTCCCTCCTCTAACCCCCTTCGAGCTTCTAAGGCAATTTCTCTCTCTACTCAGACCTCTCTCTCATGCGAAACCATGAAACCCTAGCCTCTGTGTCTCTCTATTTCAAGCTTCAGCAACTGTCTCTCTCTCTCTCTTGTTATTGTGCCTGTCTCACTGGAAACTTTTCACTAAAGTCTTTCTCTTCTCCCAATCTGTGAATAATGAATGTAAACATGGTGATATGCTAGAGCATTGGAATCAGGACGTTATAACGTGGTGTTTTCCATATTCCTACTATATGTGTTGTTTCTATAGATTTTACATCTGCTAGTTTTTGCTGTCAATCTTCACGTGAACTTTGAAATCCAACACTAAAACCAACACTATAGATTTTGCATCGATGTTGTCACACCACAGAATTGGTGTTTTACTAAGATGCCAAGCTCTGAGCAATGTGGGTAGCCACTGAAGCTCTATTGCAATATTAGCTACAAACTTATACTCTGCTTCTATGTTTAAGCAAGTGACAGTAGCCTGCTTTTTGCAGCTTGAAGAAATAAGATTGCACCCAAAGAGTATACAAAAACCACCAATCTACATTTGAAAAGGCTTGCACCTATGTGGATGATGACTTTTGTAGCGCATTAGGCATTTCACAGCTTGCCAATGATTGAGCCTTGGATTGTACATGAATTGAGAAAGATAGTTTACTGTGAATCCAATATGTGGCCTATTAATTGAAAGATATTTAGGGCACTATAGTGCTTCTGAAAATACTATAGTGCTTCTGAAGATATTTAGGGCACTATAGTGTTTCTGAAAATGGTCTCCATCAAAGGTTGTAAGACTCATGGATGTGGCCATGGGAGTCCCAATCAACTTGGCCTCATCTATTTTAGTTCATTAGCGAATATCCAGAATACAACATTGCTATAATAAGAGTATATAGCCCTGGCCATGACTAACTTCAATTCTCATAAAGCAATTTTGAGATCCCAAATCTTTAATTGCAATTCAGAATGTAAGGCTTGTAGGAAACCATCAATGGCAAACTTATTCGACCCAGTCATGAGAATGTCATCAACACAAATTAAAACATATATTGCAATGCTACCAAAAAAATTAATAAACAGAGATGAATCAAACAGACAACCATGAAAACCAAGTTGTTGTAATCTACTGCTCAGTCGAGAAGGGCCAACTTTAAACAACGAAAGGCTTTATGTAATTTACATATGATAAGGGAGTTAAGGAAGAGCGAATCTAGGGGGTTGATTCATGTAAACCTCTTCAGACAAAGATCCATGTAAAAAGGCATTTGGAAAATCAATTTTCCATATTGACCAACCATGAGAAACAACAATTGTAATGCCCCGGTCTCGGAGGTCTGGAGAGTCAGCTCTTATTACTTAATATTAAGTCCAATATCAGAACTATAAAATATTAATTCATTTGCTCAACCAAATATCTATATTCCTTCACAGTGACAACAAAGAAATTCTCAAAAAAATAAATTAAAACTCCCAAAGACTCAAAAATATCCTTAATTCAACATGTCAAAATAACAGAAAATAATCAATTTACTAACTATGACTATCAAATAAGCACTTGTACTCTCGGACACTTATTCCTCTACAATCATCAAACCTCTCTAACATTGCCTAGTCTTGCTCTCAAGCTAAATCATCAAGATCATCTAAAAAATATTATAGAGATAAGGGATGAGTTATCAACAACTCAGTAAGCAAAGCACATATACCAATGTGTAAACATGAGCATTTTCAGATAGTTCGGTATGCAGTAATAAAACATTTCATTTTCAGAATACATATCCCAAAGAAAAAAACATGCTATCAAAACATCATAGCAATATTTTATAAACTATTCATATACAAGAAAATTGTTCTTATTCAAAGAAACTTTGTTCATATTCAAAGACAGACTATAGAGAGTACCTATCAGAGAACTATAGCTAGAATCACAGGCGGGACTATACCATTGTCCCTGCTTACCACCATCCCTACAGCTCCTAGGCGCCAGGAATCATCAAGCAGGAATCATCAAGCGGGAACACAGGCGGGATTCTACTACCGATCCTACTTACTACCATCCCTAACTTTGCTATAATACCAACTGTTCATATCATATCAAAGACTTTTTATTCATATTCAAAACTGCACATCTTTCTTCATCTTATCATGTCATTTCATATCGTATCCTATCATATCATTTCCATATGCTCAAATAGGTCTGAAACATTGTCATATAACATGTACAAAATTCTCAGATATCATATTCACTCTTGCACATTTTAGAATCATGTCAAGAAAAAATATCCTCTATCATATAAATTTCATGAGTAATGCAGAAATACATAACTAAGGTTGTTTTTCACATTTTCTTTTCAAAACATATCATATACATTTTTTAAACCAAACTCAGTTCACTTTTCTTTTTATGCAAAGTCTAGCATAGGAACCTTGCTTACCTAAACTTCTTAGCTTTTCAGAATTTCCTCACAACAATGCTAACGAAAAAATCAATCGTCACCTATAGAAAATCATATAACTTGAGTAAATCTCCAATTGAACAGTTACTACATACTTACACATGAAATACTTAAATCGCTTATTTTTTTTTCTAAATAGTTAGGGCCACATGTTCAAGAGTAACCCCTCCCCAAACTTATTAAAAAACTCCCACTTATGGCGGAGGAAAACCGAGGTTACATGCCTATGCAAACTCAACCTAATTACCGAAGAATTACAAACCAATAAATAAACTAATACACCTGAAAACACACCTAGCAACCATAAACATGTACCCAAAAAAAAAAAAAAAACTAATCACAACCTAATACTAGGCAAACCAAGAAAATCCAATCGAACCAAACCTTAAACACAATGAGGCAATTCATCAGAAGCCAAATAAGTACATTCCACCCCCTCATCACATTGTATAGCAAGAAAATCAGCCAATTTATTCCCCTCCCTAAATTGATGAGTCGCCATGTAATGAAGACCATCAAGCAGATGCATAACTTCATCCCAATAATCCCATAAATACCAAGTTGTGCACTCCTTTTTCCTAAGCCAATTAATCATCAAGGCTGAATCACTTTCAATCACAATATTCTGGAAGCACAACTCCTTACAAAGCACTAAACCACAACTGAGCACCCTTAGTTAGAGAAGGCCGCCAAAAATCTTCCTCTATCATCCCTTATAACCCCACCCCCTCCACAACTCCTTGGATTTCCCCTACACAATCCATCCACATTTAATTTCACCCACCTTTCATGAGACCTACTCCATGAAACTATTTTTGGCCTCATTACTATCGTCTCTCACACCGGTATTCCCAACTCAAAAAGAACACATCGATCAATATTTGATAAAGATCTTACCGTTAGTAGCTTGGTCGAAAAAGCCTGCAACCAGAATTTAATCAACATCCATATCGTATCAGCTGAATCGTGCCTTCCTTGCATTCTTGTAGTACACCTCCACTGCCATAGTCTCCAAGAGATAAGTGTCGGGATAATACCAATTAGCACACCTCTCTGCATCGACTTCTTTGCACAATAGAACCAGCATCTACATCACACCCATCAATTGTCGAACGCCATGCACGAAACACCAGCAAGCAAGTAGTTCAATGCCACACTTCAGTCGCCACAATACCAATACATAAGACATGGTCTCAATCCTCTACCTTTCCACTAGAGCAGCAAACACACCTTGATGCTAAAGAAGTATCCACCTTCTGGACCCTTCCCTTAACATATAAATAATTAAATTTCCACATGCAAATTGACATTTTCTTCGGAATAAGCTTATACCAGATCCACTTCAAACCTTCCAAATGTGCTTGCTTAATATGAGTAACCTCCCACGCTGTTTTCATCGAAAACCACCCATCCACACAAAGGTTCCAAACTAGAACATCACTCCTAGGTCTTCTACCTAGAATTTCCCTCATCATATCATCGACAACACTCGAGTTCATCAGGGTATGCAGCAGCTCCCAATCCCACTTACCATCGACCCAACAATCTTTCACCTCTAACCTAGGCTGAGTAATATTAGGCATACAAGCCACAAGAGGTCCCCGCGCCAACCATCGATTAAACTAAAAGGAAACAGCGCCCTCTCGTACTTTGATTGACATATTATCCATCACCTCTGACATGACCTGACAAATGGATTTCCAAAACATCGAATCTGAATTTCTAAAGTTTGTTTCTTAAAAATGCTTCCCCTTTTAGTACTTAGCTTTAAAAAACAGAGTCCACAAATGATCTAAAGAGAGTAACTGCCAAGCAAACTTCATATGTAATGCCCTTTGGACCTCTGAAAAATCTCTCACACCAATCCCCCCTTCCAAAATTAGCTTATATAATTTCGACCACGACCTCCTATTCCTACCATGTTCTTCCCCCCAAAAATAGGAAGCTAAAATAGAATTCAACTTCTTCAAAAAAAGCTTCAAGATGTGTAAAACCGCAAGCAAGTGAGTAGCTATGCTTGGTAAAACATGTTTAATAAGAACCAACCGCCCACCTTGAGATTGGAACTTGAACTTCCAACCGACAACTTTGTTATGAAATTTCATGACTAATGGCCCCACCATCCTCACATTCAACCTCCCAACAGCCAACGGCACACCAAGATAGCAAGTTGGAAACTTTCCTTCAACAAAACCTGTGAGCCAAAGTACAGACAACTTTCTTGCTACTAGAATTTTCTCAAAAAAAAAAAAATAAATAAAGCCAACTTTTCTTTGTTTATTTTTTGCCCTGACCATAAGTCATATTTATTTAAAGTTTCCAAAAGCACATTCAAAGACCTTTTCTCACCATTAGTAAAAATCAATGAATCATCAGCATATAACAAATTTGAAATTAAAGGAGCCCCATAAGGATGGCTGAAACTCCCAATTCTTCCTTGCTCAAATCCCTTCTTCAATAAACGAGAAAGCACCTCCTCCATAATAATAAACAAGTATGGCGATAAAGGGTCATCTTGTTTCAATCGTTGCAAGGGTTGGAAAAAATCCTTGTACGTCCATTCATCATACTAGAAAACCAAAGAGATTGAATGCAAACCTTAATCAAGCCACAATTTTTCTAAGAATCCAAAGCTTGTCAAAACTGCTAATAAAAAATTCTAATCCACCCGATCATAAGCTTTAGCCCTATCAATTTTCAACAAGACATTTTCACCCATAGCCTTCTTATTAATCGACTTCACCAAATCCTAAGCTAGAGAAATAATCTAAAAAATACTCCTTTCTGGAACAAAAGCACCTTGTTCATGAGAAATAAGCTAATGAAGAGGTGAAGTCATCCTCCTAACTAAGATTTTAGAGAAAATCTTATACACCATGGAGCATAGATTGATAGGTTGAAATTTTTCAAAGCTCTTCGACTCCTGCACTTTAGGGATTAACACAATAAAAGACGATGAGTAAAATCTGGGTAAATCCTTACCAGAAAAGAAATCCCCCATAGCCTCCACCACATCCTCTTTAACAATCTCCCAACAAGAAAGATAAAAAGCCGACCCAAACCCATCTGGATGGGGACTACTCAATCTCATAATATTAACAAGAGCCTCCCTAACCTTATCTTTCGAAGGTACATGGCAAAGAGCCTCATTCTCTTCTGCCGAGATCTCCTTATCAATTAATGCCGACAAATCAACCTGCTAAGTAACACTTCCTTCACTCAGAAAATTCTAGAAATGCCTAATAGCACCCAAATGAACCTCCTCCGACGAATGCAGCACTGTCCCATCCATTAACGTCATCGATGATATAACAGCCTTACATTTTCTCATGTTTGCAATAGCATGAAAAACCTTTGAATTTTGGTCACCTTCATCAAGCCATTTTTTCTTTGCCAATTGCACCAACCAGGACTCCTCATTTTGCTTCCAATAAGAAAATTTTGCCTTGGACACCAACAACTCCATCTCCAATTCTTGTTGATACTCATCTTGAAGTTGAACCTCAATCTTCTCAATTCTTTCCTCTAATTTTGAAATATTGCCATGAACATGACCAAAAACATTTTTGTTCCATGTTCACAACGCCACCATCAATTTTTTAAGCTTTGCCGCTAGCCTGAATAATCCACATCCCGACACAGGCTCCCTCCAAACTATAGCAACACAAGCGTGAAAGGAAGAATGGTTAATCCACATGTTTTGGAATCAAAAAAGTGCGATGGACCATATTTCTCAATGGGCATTGAGCCCCTAATAAGCATAGGACTGTGATCCGATGTCTACCGAGTAAAATATTCCATGGACATTGATGGAAGCAATGCAAAAATTTGTCATTCATAACTACACAATCCAATCGAGCCTAGCTACGTGCACGACCCAATTGGCCATTACACCAAGAGAGTCTATAACCCTTTACCAGAAACTCAAGGAGCCCACATGAATTTAAGCATCAATTGAAATCCTCAATAGCCACCAGAGGTCGCGGGTCACCCTCAATCCTTTATCCATCCTCACAGATAATATTGAAATCACCTACAACCAGCCATGGAACATTTCCATCATGACCCTCCAGTGCTTGCCAAAGATCCCGCCTCTCTTGATAACTACATTTAGCATAGACAAACATTAGAAACCACTTCTGATTCACTGACTCAAAACATCCCGTCGTAAATTGATCCGACATGTCAACAATATTAACATCAAATTCATCCTGTCATAAAAGCCACACCTTACCCTACCACCTCATTCAAAACATAAAACTGAAAACCAAGATAACTTGCCAAAATTGGCAATTTATCCTCTCCTGCAAATGGTTCCATAATAGCAAAATAGGGACATTCCATTTGTTAACTAAACCTTTGAGTCTCTTCCGTGACGTACATAAACCACGTACATTCCACAATAGAACTGAATCAATCATATATTAAATTTTGAGGAACAAGATAAAACCCGTTGAGACTGTCGCAAACCCACACGCTTTTGATGATCCATACCGTTGTAAGATGACCTCCTTGCACAAACTTCTACATTAGACTCATACCCCCTTTCAACAGCAAGCTGCTATAGTGATTCATCCTCCTCACAATCCAAAAGGTGACCATCTCGAACATCAATCTCATGCACCCCACCCCTACCTTCTATTTCCAGAGCATCATCAATAATTCTCGAGTAACCTCCATCATCCCAGGCCATTCGGTTTTCCTCGTCCACCAGTAGAAAATCTACCAAAAGAGAAGCCATCCCACTAGACGACATCCTTCTCCATATGAGTGTCTCATCCTCCACTACTTTGTCTTTGCTTTTACCCGCTGCACTAACTAAAGAACTGCCTTTCACGAGACTCTCATCTGAACCTACCTCCTCACACCCCTTTGAGTCCACCAACAACAAAGCATCTGTCACCAATGAATCCAGCTTCATCACCGCATTAGCCTCCGCTTGGACATCACCCACAGGCTGGTCCCCCACCTCCTTAGCCTTCACTTCTGTATCCTCTGCTTGAACCTCAACAGGTTGGGCCACCACTAGAGGCAACACCTCAACAACCTAAGTATCTTGAGCCTGAGAAGACTTGCAAAAATTTTTCTTGCCACACATCCTTGCTAGAAACCTGCTTACCACCCTCCTTTTTGTCTGGTACACGATTGGATCCTACCATCCCATTCTGCACACCACTTCTGTATCCACTTGTCGCCAACATTTAGAATAGTAGAAGCCCATCTTCTCATAACGAACAGACTGCCAATGTTTCTTGTTTGCTACCACAATTGGAAATCCTTGGACTAATTCTGTAGATAAATCAACCTCCACACAAATCCGAGCACCAGTCGCTCGAGTCTTATTCAACGTCACATTATTAGTGCCTAGATATCTACCAAACCTGGTAGCCAGAATTTGAGACAATCCTGACGATACAAATGCATCGGCAATCTTGGAAAAAAAAATCTACAAAGTCACCATGGAAGGTTCATCAACTAGGGAAAAATCCTTGGTCTAACAAAAAATTCAGAAACTACACCCCACAATGACACACCCTTCCCGCACCCAACCATGAACAAAATCCCACTCACTTGTCATCTACACCAAGACATGATAATCATCCATGAAGCTAACTGTAGGAATCTCTGAAAGTCCCCATGTTTTGACAATTGCCAAATGAACCGCATCAAAGGAAGGTCTCGCACGTAAGAATTTCAATACCAACCCAAACCAAAATTCCTCCACCGCTTTAAACATCTCTACCTCTATAAAAACAAACCCCAACTCGCTACCTACATCAACTGGATACCTCATAGGTATCTTGAACCCCAATGGATTGGTTGTCCAAGACTATGCCTTAATATAGGACCTCGGGGCAACCCCACCATCCTTACCACTAATATCACCCCTAGCACCACCAAAATCACCATCTGACTGAGACCCTCCTGGCGCTGATGGGCCTAGGGGAGAAGCCATAGGCGAAACCCTAGGCAGAAACCTAATGCACATTGCAATATAAAGCATCGAGAAATACGGAGCAAAATATAACCAAGAGCGTCCTCGATATTCACAAACTATCACACTATTTGCAATCATTTTCAAACAATCAATTTTGACATGAGTTCCCTTAAATTAAAAATAAAAATAAAAAATAAAATTCTTCTAACCCCAAAAAAAAACAAAAAAAACCACCACTTTCTAAATTCATAAGTAACCACTTAAAAATCATTAGAATGGTTTCTATAAAAATTGTAACCTTGCCCAAATTAGTTCTAAAACCCAAGTCCAAAACACCATAAAGGCATTACAACGAGCTTTTGAAGTAAACCCAGCCTTAAAAACAATAAGCCCAACACTGGTTAAGCCCAATCCACTTAGGCATTAACCAAGTCGAATTAAAAAGAAAACAACTTAAACCAGTCTAACAAAAATCAAGCCCACAAGCGTCCAAGTCTAGTGAAAACTTACCTACCTAACTATTAGAGGAAAAAACTGTAATTATACCAAAAACTTAAGGAGGCTTTACAAAGAAGAAAAATATATTGCAAGGTTTAAAGGGCCTCTTTGTAATTTAATAACACCTGAATGTAGTAAAGGAGAACCTAAAGCAACCTAACTTTCTAAAACCAAAGAGTAGTGCAGCCACTTACAAAAACAAAGACACCGTGAGATTCTGGGAGATGGGGCACCGTAAACTGTCATTCCAGGTGGCCAAACTTATAAGTCAATGATGGCGGCCCTTGCGTGGTGGCAAAGCTGAAAGATAGAGAGATGAGAGAGGGAGAGACAAAGAGTGGGAAACTGCGAGGGACTTGACGTGGCTTACCTAAAGACAAACAGCTGGGGTGACATGAGGCGACGTGGAGGTGATGAAGACGACGCTAGGCTTCAGCCGCACAAGGAGCTGAGATCACAACACGTGCTCTGTTTCAGGGTAGAAAAATAGAGGGTTACAGGGCAGTGGAGAGGGAATCGAGAAGGCTATTTGGTGGTTGAGTTGGTGGAGGCATTGGGCTTGTGGAGGTGATGACCGTGGCGGCTCTTAGATGTGGGAAGAGCATGCAATGCGTGGGCTGCCACAAGGGGTTTCCAACGTGTAGGGTGCTGTAGAGGAGGTTTGCGTCTCCTTTTGAGTGGATGAAAATTGGGTTGTAGCATGGGGTTGGGCAGGATGCTTCTTGGCAGGTGCTGGGGCCATGGAACGGTGGATCTGGGTTGACATTAGCTTCGGAGGTGGAGGACTCGGGTCGATGGCTTTGACTGAGATGAGGAGGCCGAGCCGCAACTTAGTCTAGGGTTGAGGATGATTAAAACATGTCTAAGACTGAGTGCTAACTTGAGTTATAAATAGGTGAAAAGAAGACCAAAATAAAACCCTAGAAATGAGAGAACGAGGTGTGCATGCAGTGGAAACTTAAGTGATGGAGTTGTGCATGCAGTGAAAAAAGAGTACGTGAACCATGATCAATACCGTGTGTGAAGGGAAGTCTAGCATGGTTGGCTTGGGCTTTCTCTCCTAACTTCTTGGGCCTCGACAAATCCATTAAAAAGAAAATATACTTATTCCATATATTCCTCGACCCATACCAAGATTTCTATCCAACCCAAAAATATTTAATGAATTTAACTAAATTGACAAGCCTAAAAAAAACAATTAATATCCACTAAAAATAAAATCTTAGACCCGTTGTCTCTTTAAAAAAAAAATTGGCTTTGCCCGGGTGTTACAACAATAGAAAGACTTAGGTATACCATTGTCGGCTTGATCACTAGACTATGTGTATATGAGTATTCAATACTTGATTGTTGGAGAAAACCCTTGGCCATTAATCTCACTTTATGCTATTCAATCTCACTATTCGCATTGCGTCTTATGCAAAAAAACCATATGGAACCAATGACTTTACGAGTGGCATCGGGTAGAACCAAAGGCCACATTCCATTTTCTAAAAATGCATCGAACTCCCTATTCATGGTGGCACACCACTTCAGTGATTTTGCCACTATCGTGTAGCAAGTTGGTTTGGTATTGGTAGGTTCAATCTCGGCAATGAGGGCTATGAGCAATAGGCATCAGACAAAGCCATCAATATAGTTTTTGGATAGATATATATTGTCCCTAGAACGAGTGATCATGGAATGTTGGGCAGTGGTTGGCATGTTAGTAATCATGGGATCTAAAGGTTCGACAAGGGTGTGGGATTCAGTGTCTTGGGGAGAGACAGAGGTGTGATGTGGAGAGGACAATTGGGAAGGTGAACAATTCTCAATTGGGCTGGAGGGAGTCTTGTGTGGGTGGAGTGAAATCAGCAGGCCCAATGTGAGTTGTTGATTTGCTTGAGGATTTGGCTTGTAAAAGTCACATACGGCATGGGTTGAACATAGTTGCATGGGCTGGACCAATGGAATGGAGATGGGAGACGAATCAAGAGCTAGGCTAAAGTTATATTTTTGAGTTGGTAAGGGAAGTCAAACTCTTGAAAGACAATGTCTCTAAGAAGATTGTACATTTATAGTCTTTCTGTTTCAAACTATACCCAAGAAAGACATAGCAAGTGCCGAGTGGAATGAGGCTAGAGTTTGTGTTTATTATATAGACTAAAGTTGAGCCAACAAGCACAACCAATGATCATTAGAAAAGAGTAGTTCGGAGAACATTTGAAGAAAAATTGAAATTGAGAGACATATTCAACATAGGCTTAGGCATATGATTGATGAGATAACAAGTGGTGTGAAAGGCATCATTCTAAAACTCACGAGGAGTATAGCTATGATAAAGAAGGACAAGTCCCATCCCAATGATGTAAAGGAGTTTGCCTCCAATGGAACCATTTTGTTTATGTGTATATGGATAAGAGAAGCGATGGGAAATGCTAAGGGAGGTAAAAATTCTGGATAGAGGCCGAAACTCACCACCCCAATCAAATTGAAGTCGTTTAATTTGTAATTGAGAAAGCATTCTCCATAAGGTTAAAACTAAAGAAAAACATTGGTGAAATCACTTTTGCAGGAAATAAGGTAGAACAATGTATAGTGGCTATAGGAGTCCAAAAAAGTAACAAAATAACTTAAGCCAGTTTTTGAGGTTATTGGACCCCAAATATCACTAAATATTTATGCAAGTGGGGTATAGGCCACCCGATTACTTGACTCAAATAAAGAAAGTTGTTTACTTTTAGAACTTAAACATGCTGGACTCAAAACACTGTGACAATCCGATAAGGAGAGAAGAGAAAATAGAGACAAAACATAACAAACAACTCTAAACGCTGGATGTCCCATCCTTAAGTGTCATTGAGAAAGAGAATTGTGCTCCTTGACAAAGGGAACAGGTGGACAATCTTTATTGGAGACTGATAATGTGTAAAGTCCATGTCTACTCAGGAGGCTCGATAAAGTTTTCTCTGTTGCCTGGACATTCAAAAAAAGAAGAAACTGTGGATGAAATTCAAAAAATGTGTTAGTATGGTTAGGAAGTCTCTAAGTAAGTTTTTCTTAACTTAAGGCACACAAAGAGCATTATGGAAAAGGAAAGAAATCAGGTGTGCTCAACCAGGTTGTGCCAAAGTGTTTGATTGGAAAACCAATACCATTACTGATGTGAATCAGCTTAGATCCATTGTGCTCTTCAAAGTTGACATTTAAATTGGCCAAATAGGATGTAAGGTGGTGAGATGCACCAGAGTGGGGGTACCAATTATTTTCTGAGTTATGCAAGGGAGCTATAAAATAGGCCTGGATGTTCGAAGGAAAATCTCTTTGATAGGATTCATCGAAGTTGTGATAACACCGAAGGGTTGTGTGCCCTGTTTGGTTGCATGCCTGGCATACAGGCTTCGGATCAGAGGATGAAGGGTGTCCATGACCATACCCCCGGCCTCAAGAAAGGCAGTTGGAGTTAGAGCCAAAGCCATAATCACTACAGTTTGAGAATCAACTACCACGATCACCTCGAGAACCAATGGTGTAGGCAACAATGTTGGCATTGGCAAGAGACAAATCAATAGACAATTGATAATGTTCAAAGTGAAGCTCATGAGCAAGCATATGACCATATAAATGTTCCAATGAAGTCAGATGGTCTCTGGTGGTGACCGACCTCACAAACAAGTTGTATTTTAGGTCCAAGACCTGCTAGCATCAAGGAAACAAGTTTGAAGTCATTTAAGGGCTGATCTACAATAACAAGAGTTTCGGCCATGTTGGTGAATCTATGAAAATAGTGTGAGATACATGTGTTTCCTTTTTTTTAAGGGTAGCAAGTTGGTAGTGTAAATTCATGGAGGATGCTTGAAAGGAGGAAATAAACTTACGTTCAAGGGTACTCCATAGTTAATGATTGAGCTGAAATATTGCATATTTTATACATTTAGAACTAATATATTTTATTTATTTCATTACATTATTATTGATTTTAGATGAAAAAATGGTTTGCATAAATCCATGTTGTGATTTAAATTGGTTAATAGCATGGTTTATGCTTAATTTTAGAACTTGTGACTTAATTGAGCAATTTTTCTTTATATTTTATTCTTCTTATTTTATTTTATTTACTTTTATATGCAGTGGTCAAAAGAAATGAAAGTTGGAGTTAATAAAAGTGACACACCGCATGGGACCCTGAAGGGATTCTCTTGCTTTTTGATTCACTCATGCACTGCACGGGACTCCTTTGGTTTTCAAAAGAAAAAAGCATGCTATACAGAAAAGGGAGAATTGATTTTCATATTGGGACTTGGATTGGGGGATGGCAACACTTTTATTTCTCTGGGGGCATTTCAGCGCCGCACATAATTTTCTCTCTGTGGTATTAATTCATTCAGGCCGCACAAATTCTTTTCCATGGATGAAATTCATGCACACGGTGACAAAGGTGTTTGGGTCTACACTACAACATCGTTGAAGAGCTCCAATTGAGGGGTCCAACGTCTGCTGCTATCCAGCCTCATCCACTACTTTCCATCTGGCTTGCTTTTTTCATTCTCTACATTTTATTTAATTTCAATTTGAAGTTTATGGTGTATTCTTGATATTTTTGGCTTAAAAGTTTGGGCATTTTATTTACTATTTATTTTATTTTATATTAGTTATTTTTCTTGTTTCTTTAAACTTCCATTAAATATGCATTACAATTACACTTTAGATTGATTAAAGGTTAATTAGGACTTAAATAATTTCAATTTTATTATTTAATTTTCAAGTTAATTAATGATGATTGTTTAGCTTAGTTGATTATTTAATTGTTAATTTCAATTTATTAGTCTTTTACATTCCATTTTGACACTCAAAAAATTCAAAAATATGAATCTAGTCTATGACTAGTGCCCCTTTTTATTTCTGTTGTACTCTTTCATTCATTGTACATACCACCACTTTGTTTGTGAAACTTTTCACTATTTTATACAATTTTCGATTTAAACAACTTTTTTCGATGAGACGATTTAGAAATTTTATTCCTAATTATTACACGACATCCTGCACTTGGGATAGCATTTGTGCTACTCATTTTTTAGTGAGTCAAGTTTTTGGCACCGTTGCCAAGAATAGTTGTCTAACTTAAATTTAAACTCATTCTTTTTTTTATTTTTTTCACTATCTTATCTCTTATTACACATTTCATTTGCCATCGACTACTCAGTCACTATAAGCTTATTTATGCTATTTAGACTGATGTTTCATGTCATGGGTGAGAAACAGTTTAAATAGGTTGCTTAGAGTTACATCGAGCACTGAAAGTGGTATACACTGCTCAAAGATAGATAGCTCTTCCGACTCTTCTATGAGCAAAGATATTGAAATTGAACAAACCATGGTTGCACCTGCACCACGCACTCTTAAGGATTATTTGCAACTCACTCACACCACTACACCTTAATGCATTATTTTATCCAAAAATGCACATAATTTTTCTATTAAGCATGGCATGATATCAGTGATACTTCAGTTCCACGTGATGGATTTTGAGAGTCTTTACCAGCACCTGACAAATTTTGAGTTGGCTTGCACTACTTTTATTACTAGGGCCATTACTGATGAATTTAATAGACTTCATTTATTTCCTCTCTCTTTAAAGGATAAAACGAAGATTTGGTTTAATTCTTTGAGCCTAATTCTATCTCTAGTTGGTCTGATATGCAGCGTGAATTCTTACAAAAATTTTTCCTTTTCAAAGAACTGAGTTTTTGCAAGAGCAAATCAACCAATTCAATCAGAAACCTTATGAGACTTTTCAAGCCAGTTGGAAAAAATTTAAAGATTTGGTAAACATCTGTCCATATCATGGTTTCGAATCTTGGAGGTTGGTGAGCTATTTTTACATTAGTCTCACTCCAGAATGCAAGCAGTTTGTTCAAGCGATGTGCAATGAGGAATTCTTCAGCAAGGAACCCGATGAAGCACTATCATTTTTTGACTATCTTGCTGAGAACACACAACAGTGGAACACTCGGACTAATAGAGCGTCGTTAACAACACAACCACTAAGTACTATTTCTAGTGGGGGCAGATATGAGCTTAAGAAGGACACTGATTTTCAAGCCCAAATAGCTGCTTTAACTAGAAGATAGGAGGTCATGGAAATGGAAAGAGTGAAGGCTGTGAAAATAGCAAAGGCATGCTCTATATGTGCTGATTTGAACAATAAGACACAAGACTACCCGATTATGCCAGTATTTCAAGAAAGTGGGTTTGAGCTAATGCAATCAGCTAACTGGGTTAACAGTGCACATAATTGGCCTTTTTCCAACACATATAACTCGGGGTGGAGGAATCACTCAAATTTCTCATGGAGAAATAATCAACCTAGCCGGTCTCTACCATCTTCACAGCAGCCATTTCATCAGGGTGCTCCTTAGCACCAGTATCAGCCATATCAAAGTTCTCAAATCTATCCTTTTGTAGCGCCTCATGGATTTCAGCCTCATGTAGTTCCAAAGAGTTCTCAGCCTCACTCATCTACAAAGAAGTCTCTAAACGACAGTAATGCACAGATGGCCAATACATTTCAGCAATTCATGCAGATTCAGGCTACCACAAACAATTAGAACACTCAAGCCATAAATGAGTTGAGAGGCACCGTTAATAAGATGAGCACGACATTGAGCACTCTAGAGAAAGGGAAATTTCCAACACAACCTCAGCCTAATCCTCAAGTATACAGGCAACAACAATAGCAAGTGCATAATGTCTCAGGGGATATTATTGAGACAGCAAAGGCCGTTCTTACTTTGAGAAGTGGAAAGGAAGTTCCCCAACTTGAGATGACCATGGACAGATAGGTAGTTGGTTCTAAACCTGAAGATGTAACAGAGACTGATGAAGCTGAGAAAGAACCAGGGGAAGTGAGGCTAGAGTCAAAGAAGCCTGTTAGTGGAGAGGCTGAAACTAGTAAGGGGTACCAACCTGGGTTTCCCTATCCTCAGAGATTGGCAGCTGGCCAAAAGAACAAATATCACATTGAGATTTAGGATATTTTCAAGCAAGTAAAGATTAATATTCCACTATTGGATGCCATACAACGAATGCCTTTGTAAGCGAAATTTTTGAAGGACTTGTGCACAGTGAAGAGGAAGCTGAATGTGAAGAAGAAAGCCTTCCCAACAGAGCAAGTTAGTGCATTGATATTGAGTGAGACTCCTTAGAAGTTTAGAGATCCTGGCTCTACTTAATATGAGGAGTAGTGTGAACTTGTTACCATTCTTAGTGTATGAGTAGTTGGGATTGGCTGAGCTGAAAAAGACCTCCATCATGCTATAGTTGGCAGGCAAAACAGTTAAAGTGCCGAGGGGTATAGTTGAAGATGTGTTGGTCCAAGTGGACAAATTTTACTATCTAGTGGATTTTGTAGTTCTTGACATACAGCAACCAATCTCCACTATTCACCATGCACTTGTCAACCTTGGACGCTCATTTCTTGCTACTTGCAATGCACTTATCAATTGTCGAAATGGAGTACTGAAGCTCATTTTTGGGAATATAACATTGGAGATGAATGTGTTCTACGCTTGCAAGATGCCAAGTGGATGCGACGATTTAGCTGTGCATGTTGTTGATATGGTGTATGATTTTGACATTTCGGAGTTGTTATCAGTATTTGATTCCGAGAGTGCATCTGAGGTTGGCTTTCTTAAGCAGTCTAAGGTTCTTGTTGAGACAATTCCTACGTCATTACAGTTGACAGAATCGGATGGGCAGTTGACAGAGACAACTAGGTCTCTTCAGTTATCAGATGTGAATTACACGAGTAATTAGCGTAGGCCATTCTTTAAAGCTCTTGATTAACCAGGAGCCATAAAGCCATCAAAAGAAGAAATCTCAATACCAAAGTTGAAGCCACTACCCGAGAACTTAAAGTATATTTTTCTTGGCCCAATTGAGAATACATTTCCGATGGTCAATTCTTCTCAACTTACTTTGAAACAAGAAGAACAATTATTAACAGTGCTGAGACATCATCGAGGAGCGATAGGCTGGACTATTGCAGACATCAAAGGTACTGACCATTTTATTTGTACCCATAACATTTTTCTTGAAGGAGATGCGAGACCAGTTCGTGATGCAGAGCGGAGGTTGAATCCTACCATGAAGGAGGTGGTGAAGAATGAAGTGTTAAAATTTTTAGCTGTAGGCATCATCTATCCTATCTCCGACAGTAAGTGGGTAAGTCCAACACAGGTAGTCCAAAAAAAATCTGGTTTAACTGTTATTGAAAATGCTAATGGTGAGTTGATCCCGACTAGGAAGGTAACAGGCGGGAGAATGTGTATTGACTACTGAAAGTTGAATTCAGTTAGTCAAAAAAATCACTTCCCATTACCTTTCCTAAATAAGATTTTAGAAAAAGTAGCAGGTAATGCTTTTTATTGTTTTTTGGATGGCTTCTCTGGTTATTATCAAATTGCCATAGCACCAAATGATCAAAAGAAAATCACCTTTACTTGCCCCTTTGGTACTTTAACTTTTAGAAGAATGCCATTTGGTTTATGTAATGCACCTGCTACTTTTCAGCAGTGGATGATGAGAATTTTTTCTTATATGCTTGATAACACGTGTGAGGTTTTTATAGATGATTTTCTGTATTTGGTAAATCTTTTGATGTCTGTTTAAAAAATCTTACTGCTGTGTTGAAAAGATGTGAAGAGAAGAATTTATTGCTGAATTGGGAGAAACGTCAGTTTATGATCACTAATGGTTTAGTGCTTGGACATTTAGTTTCTGAACACGGCATAAAGGTTGATAGGGCCAAGATAGAATTAATATCTCAACTGCCTATTCCTAAGACAATGAAGAATATTCGTTCTTTTCTTAGTCATGCTGGCTTCTATCGGCATTTCATTCAAAGCTTTAGTAGTATTGCAAAACCATTGTGTACTTTGTTGCAAAATGATACTACTTTTGTTTGGACTGATGAGTGCCAGTATACTTTTAAGACTTTGAAGGAACACTTAATAGTTGCACCTATTATGCAAACTCTTCGACAGGACTTGCTGTTTGAGATTATGACCAACGCTAGTGATTTTGCTCTTGGTGTTGTTCTTGGCCAAAGAGTGGACAATAAACCCTCAGTCATTTATTATGCAAGTTGTACTTTGATTGATGCACACAAAAATTACACCACCACCGAGAATGAGTTATTAGCTAATGTGTTTGCTTTAGATAAATTTCATTCTTAAATTATTGGGTCTCATGTTATAATTTTTACTGACCATTCTACTCTTAAGCATTTGTTGGCAAAGAAGGATGCTAAACCCAGGTTGATATGTTGGATTTTTTTGCTTCAAGAATTTGACATCACTATTTTGGATAAGAAGGGTGTCGAGAATGTGGTTGCCGATCACCTGTCACGACTGCAGCTACCTGGTGTGTCTACATCCATTCCTCCCTTGAATGAAGATTTTCCTGATGAGCATCATTTTGTAGTGTCATGCGCTCCATGGTTCGCGGACATTGTGAATTACCTTGTCACTGACTGGATGTTGGAGCATTGGACTACTCAGGACAAGCGTAGGTTCCTTGTAGAGGTACGATTTTATTACTTCGACACTCCTTATCTTTTTAAGTATTGTGCTGATCAGTTGGTGCGTCGATGTATTCCTGATGATGAATTTACCTCTGTTTTTCACTTTTGTCTTACTGGGGCTTGTGGAGGCCATTTTGTAGTTAAGAAAACTGTTGCCAAAATTTTGAAAAGTGGACTCTACTGGCCCACTATTTTTAAAGATGTGGAGTCTTTTTGCAAGGCATGTGAGTCTTGTGAGAAACTTGAAAAAATCACATCACGTAACATGATGCCCCTTTCTCCTATTCTTACACTTGAGATATTTGATTGTTGGGGGATTGACTTTATAACCATTCCCAAATTCATTTGGGAATTCTTACATTTTAGTTGTTGTGTATTATGTTTCAAAATGGGTAGAGGCCATACCTTGTAGAATAAATGATCATAAGGTTGTCATCCATTTCTTGAATGAATTATTTGCACATTTTGGCATGCCCAAGTTGATCATTAGTGATGGGGGTTCACATTTTTGTAACTAACATTTTTAAAAACCTACGAAGAAATATGGAGTAACCCACAATGTCTATACTCCATATCACCCCTAAACTAATGGTCAAGCTGAGTTGGCCAATAGAGAGATAAAACTTATTCTTGAAAAAACAATCTATCCCACTCGGAAGGACTGGTCTGAAAAACTGGTTGATGATGTTTGGGCTTATAGGACTGCAGTCAAAACTAACTTAGGAATGTCACTTTATAGATTGGTTTATGGTCTAGCCTGTCATTTACCTGTTCAGATTCAGCATCGAGCTTTATGAGCTATTAAGCAAATTAACTTTTCACTTGACGCTGCCAAACATTTAAGAAAGTTACAGATTTTAAAGCTTGATAAAGCAAGGAGGGAGGCCTACGACAATTCTCACTTGGCAAAGGAGCAAATGAAGGCCATGCATGAAAGAAGATTCATGAAAATCTCTTGTCCCTGATCAGAAAGTGCTCCTCTATAATTCTAGACTACATCTTTTTCCCGGAAAGCTGCAATCCCATTAGAGTGGGCTGTACATTGTAAAGGAGGTTCATCCTCATGGGGCGGTAAACATTGTCAATCTGAATAATGGCAATAGCTTTACTGTGAATGGACAACGTCTAAACCGTTTATGAATGCACATCATATGATTGCCGTTTCTTTAATTGCATTTTATCTCTTATTTATATTTGTTGTTTTGCTTTCATTTTATATCACATGATTGGTTGTCTGTGTTGCTTACTTATTCTTGTGCACTTTGTTTTCTTTCGTTCAATTCATTATGGACCATGTCTCTCACTAGTTGGGGGTAGCGCGTGTGCATAGATTTTAAAAAAAAAATTGCATTATTATGATGTGCATTGATACATATATAATTGACAAACACTTTATTTCTAGTACTTTGTGAAATATAAGCACCTTGGTGGAGTGGTTGAGCAAAATTATTTTGTGAAGATTTATTTTCAAGCCTTAGTATAGAGCATGATTTCTAATGCATCATATTTTGTTGATATATGATTTGACACACCAGGCTGCTATACTTATTGAGATGAGACTTAATAAGATTTATATAGAACGAAGGGAAAAGTTGGAAGGACATTTTGCACATGCTTACACCTTTAGTGTTCATCATTTACTGTCCATTGATTTAACACTGGAGAAATAAACTACAGGATTACAGAGTCATGCTAAATTAAAAAAAAAAGGACTAAAAGAAAAAAAAATAAAAGGAAAAAAGATTAAAAAAGAATCGAGAAAAGAAGAAGAAGAAGAAGATAAAGACAGCTTAGTGAACTTTTCTAAGTAAATGGCTAGAAACAGTTACCCTAACTTTGGGGGTTGAGTGTTCAACATTTAAATAGAGTTGGTGTGAAAACTGCTAGTCCCTTGAGCTTTGAGGTAGTTAGAATCAGCAATGATTAATCTTAATGTTAAAAATTTCTATGAAAAATTCTGGCTAGTAATGAGGAATACACAACTGTGTAGTTACACACACATCTGAGTTCTGAGACATTTTTTCCAATTCTATGTGAAGGATTGTTGAGACAATCTTGGTAGGTATAACCCCTGAGGTTGAGTAGTCATGGATCACCTTTTGTGAGAATTCAGAATTGTGTTTGATTGTTTTTGTTTAAATTTTGATCTTTATGCAATGTTCATCCCAACTAATTTTTACTCAAGGATTAGCAAAACGCTAATTGGAGGTATGATTGATCTGAAATATTGCATATTTTATACGTTTAGAACCAATATATTTTATTTATTTCATTACATTATTATTGGTTTTAGATGAAAAAAATCTAAGTTGTGATTTAAATTGTTTAATAGCATGGTTTATGTTTAATTTTAGAACTTGTGATTTAATTAAGTAATGTTTCTTTATTTGCACAACACATATTTTTTTATATATTTTATTCTTCTTATTTTATTTTATTTTTCTTTATACGCAGTGGTCAAAAGAAATGGAAGTTGGAGTTAATAAAAGTGAGACACTGCATGGGACCTGAAAGGGATTTTGTTGCTTTTTGATTCACACACACACGGCATGGGACTCCTTTGGTTTTCAAAAGAAAAAGGCACGCTGTACAAAAAAGGGAGAATTGATTTTTGTATTGGGACTTAGATTGGGGGACGGCAACACTTTTATTTCTCTGGGGGCATTTTAGCGCTGCACATAATTTTCTCTCTAGGGTATTAACTCATTCACGCCGCACACATTCTTTTCTCTAGATGGAATTCACACACATAGGGACAGAGGTATTTGGGTCTACACTGTAGTGCCGTTGAAGAGCTCCAATTGAGGGGTCCAATGTCTGTTGCTGTCAAGTCTCATCCACTGATTTCCATCTCTATCACCATCCATCTGGCTTGCTTTTTTCATTCCCTACTTTTTATTTAATTTCAATTTGAAGTTTATGGTGTATTCTTGATATTTTTGGCTTAAAAGTTTGGGTATTTTATTTGCTGTTTATTTTATTTTCTGTTAGTTATTTTTCTTTTTTTTTTAACTTCCATTAAATATGCATTACAATTGCACTTTAGATTGATTAAAGGTTAATTAGGACTTAAATAATTTCAATTTTATTATTTAATTTTCAGGTTAATTAATGATGATTGTTTAGCTTAATTGATTTTTTAATTGTTAATTTCAATTTGTTAGTCTTTTACATTCTATTTTGACACTCAAAAAATTCAAAAATATGAATCTAGTCTATAACTAGTGCCCTTTTAATTTCCATTGCACTCTTACATTCATTGAACATACCACCACTTTTGTTTATAAAACTTTTCACCATTTTTTACGAATTTGGATTTAAACAACTTTCCCCAAAGAGACAATTTAGGAATTTTATTCCTAATTATTACACAACATCCTCCTGCACTTGGGATAACATTTGTGCTACTCATTTTTAAGTGAGTCACCTAACTTGAAATTGTGCATTTAGTAACGTGTGTGAGAATGGATTTCAATAAGGAGGAGTTTGGGGCACTAAGAATGAGTTGATCTTGCATGATCCATGTAGTAAAGGCCATATTGGGGACAAAGGGTTGGGCGGGTGCTAGAAGAAGAAGAAGAGAAGGGAAGGCAGGGTGTGGAATCGTCAACATAGCTAAAGAGATGAAGACACTTGAGGTATGGGGTGACCTGTGCCTTCCATAGAAGATAGTTGTCTTGTGTAAACTTGATTGTAGTGAAATTTGGAAGGGGGTGATAGGGGGAGGGAGTGTTTAATGATATGACTGGCCAAGAGAATAGAGGGGATGAAGGATAGGATTTAGACTGTTGAGAATTACCTTGGTCTTCCATTGAAAAAAATTTAAAAAAAAACTGACATAGTCAATTGGCTCTTGATACCATTTCAAGGTATGGACTTAATTGAATAATTTCAGCTCACTCAATTGTGGTGCATGATGTATTATCAATAGGAATCAGTTACAATGCTTGAATAGGCCAGATTCTAAGAGATACTAATAAGGTAGATAATGCACAATTATACAAGACTTCATATCTAAGTCTAACTATGATATGATTGGTTAATCTTCTGGTTGAACTTTATCTTGTAGATGCGGACTATCTTGCTTGGCAGGATCTTTGGGAGAGTCTTTAGCATTTGGAAAGCATTTGATGAACTTGGCCGACCGTCTTGTAAGATGAGCTTGGTCGTGGCCACGACTGTCGAACTTGGCGAGCTGCAATTACCCATTGTGATCATGTGTCAATCGGATTTGGTTTCACTGAGTGAGAAAAGGAAAAATGAACCGGTGTAACCCACGGTGACTTTGAAGGCAATGGTGACAGTGTGGATGAAGAGGTGATGATCGATGCAAAGAGGGAGGAAGGGATCAAAGGGAGGTGGATGCCACGAGTTCAATTCCCTTCAGTTTTTATCATGTTATGTATGCATAGTTCTACAAATGATTTCATGAATGATCTAGTTTTTCTTTTTTAATAACAAAGTGGACCTTTTATTCATCAAACTCAAACATTACAAATTTGAATCAACTCAAATAGCTTACGAAATACATTCCAGAATCGAGTCCCACCAAATAATAAGATCATCAAGATTCCATGCAAACCGAGCCACTGCATGAGCAACTCCATTAGCTTCACATCCCTTATGATGAAGAGACCAAGTTGGAAACCTTTGGAACAAGTTTTTGATTTCTTGAACCAAGCCACTCCACAAAGTTGTAGAATATCCTTCATTTTCCAATTCTTGGACTGTTAACAAGGCATTAGACTCTACACTTAGTTCTATAATTCCTGGAGGTATGCACAGTTGCAAGCCCCTTAAGATAGCTAGCAATTCAATCTCCATTGGATCGACCACAACAGCTTCTGATTTACTAGCAGCAAATAGCACCTTCCCATCATGATCATGCAACACAGCTCCAACACTAAATTTACATTGAGCACTAAAGAGAGCTCCATCAACATTGAGTTTCAACACGCCTGCAGGGAGAGGCTGCCAATTGCACTTGTATTTTTGTTGAATCTTTATAGCCTTTGCTACTGCATTAGGTTCCTGTTAGAAAGTAAAAGCATGCTCCACGACTTGCTCAGTTGACAGAATATTTCCTTCATATATTCTTTGATTTCTTCTATACCAAAACCCCCATGCTAGAAGGAACAACCTCTCCAAATCTCCTACTGTTATTCTTTTGATAATAGATATGGTCATTTGTGTAAATTGCATCCTGGTTGTTGCTTCTATTATAGAAGGAAAAAACTGCACCCAATAGTCAATGGTATAAGGACAATAGACCAGTGCATGGTTTAAATCTTCATCTTCTCCTTGACACCATTGACAGCTAGCCTCATCTATTACTCATCTAGTCTTCAGATTTTTAAAAGTAGGAAGGATATCTTTACACACTCTCCATGCAAACACCTTGACTCTATGAGGAACATGCATTTTCAAAAGGTGCTTCCATAACAGTTTGTCTTTTGCAGCACTTGAACTTTCAGCCTCCTCTCTGTTTTGCTCCAAAGAACTGAAAGAAAAAAAAAAAAAAAACATAAGCACTTTTTACACTGAAGATCCCACTCTTCTCATGCTCCCATATAAGTAAATCTGGCACATTATCTAATGGTAATCTTATACTTAGCATCTCATTTGCCTCTCTTGCTGGCAGCACACTTCTCACCTTCTCAATATCCCTGCTGCTCCTTGATAAGAGACGCCACCATCTGTAAATCAGTTGCAACAGGTATCTCAATCAGATTAGCCAGTAGCTTATGGTTTGGAAGCCGATAATCAGTCCATATGTTGACAGACAAATCATTGCCAACCTGCCATCTACAACCTTTTAATAAACTGTGCTTGGTTTCCCATATGCCTCTCCACACATAAGGATTAGCACCCATTCTATATTCTATAAAACTAGACGTTGGAAAATATCTAGCTTTAAAAACCTTATAAAGAAGAGTGTAATCCTCATTCATTATCCTCCAACCCTGCTTAGATAGAAGAGTCTTATTGAAAGTTTGAATACATTTGAATCCCATGCCTCCATTCAGTTTTGACTCACACATCTTCCTCCAACTAACCCAACTTAATTTTTTCTCTTCTTTTCTTTGACCCCACCGAAAACTAGCTATCAATCCTTCGAGGTCTGAACAAAGTGACTTAGTTAATTTAAAACAACTCATGGTATAAATAGAAATGGAAAGGGCCACATCTTTCAACAAAACTTCTTTCCCTTCTTGTGATAAGATTTTTTCGTTCCATCCTTGTAATTTAGACCAAACTCTATGTTTTAAAGCAAAATATGATTGATATTTACCTCTTCCAATCATAGGTGGTGTTGAGGATACTTAGCCTTCCATTACGGTTTACCATATGTATCATATTTGACCCTTGATTATAGGCTATTCTTTTGTATCCATTTACTCCTACTTTCCATTTCCTTTGTAATTAGTTTGATATTATTTGATTTGTAATAATTTCCTATATTCTGTAAATGGTTATAAATAGAAAACTCTCACCACCCTTTTACATGTGGTGGTTTCTATCAAATACTATTATGGTATCACAAGCCTGTCTGGTTTAGCAACCCCGATCCTTTCTACTCCATGGCTTCTAAATCCTCTTCTGATCTTCTTCCTTTCAACACTCTAATCCACATGATCACCATCAAGCTTTCTTCCTCTAGTTATCTTCTCTGGAAAAGCCAACTTCTTCCTCTCCTTGAGAGTCAAGAACTGTTGGTCTACGTTGATGGAACTCTTGTTCCGCCACCTCATTTTGAACCAGCAACCTCTACCACACTCAGCAACAAATATCTAACATGGAAAGCAGCTGATCAACGGCTTCTCAGTCTCCTGCTCTCCTCTCTCACCGAGGAAGCCATGGCTGCCGTTGTTGGTCTCTCCACTACCCGCGACGTCTGGCTCGCATTGGAGAATACATTCAGCCATCATTCGAAAGCCTGTGAACTGCGACACAAGTATGACTTGCAACTGATGAAACACGGCACCAAACTTGTTGCTGAGTATGCCTGTACCTAACTCACTCAAAAATGAGTAGCACTAATGCTCTCCCAAGTGCAGGAGGATGTTGTGTAATAATTAGGAATAAATTCCTAGATCGTCTCCTCAGGGAAAGTTACTCAAAAATTAAACTCTTTGAAAAAGTGTGAAAAACTTCACAAAGAGAAAACAAGCGGATGGTATGTGTAATGGATGGAGAGGTTACTAGTCATGGACTAGATTCATATTTTTAGATTTTTGATTGTCGGATTGGAATGTAAATGACTAATAGATTAAATTCAAAAATTAATAAAACTAAATTAAGAATTAAACTAGATTAGAAAGTAATTGACAAAACACAAACTGAAAATGGAAAATCCTCAAAGAAAAGAAAGATTAAAGAAGTGCAAAAAATAAATAAAAAGAAATAAGTAAACAGAAAAAAAAAATTGCCCAAACTTCTAAGCCAAAAAAAATCTCAAAAGTATTCTATAAACTTTAAACTGAAATAAAAAAATAGAGAACGAAAATTATAGACGAAAACTTACCTTCATCATTCAATTGAAATCCGAAACAAAAAGAGCCAACTTTTCACATAACATTCTTGAAAATTAATCTCCAAACCTTTAATGAAAACTCTAAAACAATTCTTTATTCCATGAAATCAATTCTTTACTCTAAAGTATTACACTTAAAGTATTACTCTAAAACAAATTTTTTACTCCATGAAATCAACTAACAGACTTGCAAAAATTTAAAGTAGCACACTTAATAAGAACTCTAAAACAATTAAGCATTGCAACAAAAAGAAAAACTCCCGAACACTAAGGCTTTAATTTAGCATTTCAACACAACATAACTCCTTCTTTCTTTCATTCACACATCGCCACCTACTAACCAACTTAAATAATCAACTAACAACAATTAAAGTGCAATCCGAAACTCTTGCAAGAAAACATCACAAATTGACTTTTTGTTGCTCAATTGATGCAGAATTTCGGTGGAGAAGAGCAGCTGGATTTCATGGAGATAGCAGCAGATTTTCTTGACTTTTTGTTTATCAATTTGTTGCAAGAAGTTGGTGGAAATAGCAGCAGAATTTCGTTGAAGATACAACACATGTTCTTGACTTTTCTTTGTTCTCTGCATCCATGAATGATGCTTGCATGTGCTGGTTTGCCGTGAGTTGCTTCTGCCGTGGGAGACTTTGCATGTGTTTCTTCAGTTTCTACATTAAGGTTTGCCGTGTACTGCATGTGCCATGGGCCCAAGTGATGCATGTGTGAGTTGTGTGCTGAGCTGCTGTGTTTTGATGCTTCTTCTCTTTTTGGTTGATGTTTTGTTGCATGTTTTCAGCTTGCTTTGTGCTACCCGAGTGTTGCCTCTCCTAAGTCAAAGAAAAACACTCCCTTACTCTCACCATAAGAGCTCCCTTCATACACATCCATTTCTTCATTTGGCTTCTAGCTCTCTTAAGTCAAAGAAAAACTCCACATCGCTTGCCGACAATTCTTTTACGTTCACCTCAACATTTTATCTTTTTCAGCAACTCTACTTTGAAAGACTTGTAAAGCATGCGCTTTTGATCAAAGCCGGATCTCGTGAATTTTATTTATGCTGTAAATAAAGAATTAACACTCGAAATAAATTAAAAAGAAAATAGATTATTAAAAATATATTATATATGTGAGGAAATATTGTCCAATTAAACCATAGTTATAAAATTAAGCATAAACATGATATTAATCAATTTAAAAATTACAACTCGAATTTATGCTTATTAACTATTTTTCCATCTAAAACCAATAATAATGTCACGAAACATTTAAAATACATTGGTTTTAAATATCTAAAATATGCAATATTTCGGCTCAATCACACCCCCTAACTAGCTTTTTGCTAATCCTTGAGCAAAATAGTGAAAATTAATTGAGATGAATATTGCATAAAGATCGTATTTCAAACAAAAACAATCAAACTCAATTCTGAATTCTCACAAAAGTGACACGTTACTACTCAACCCCCAAGGGTTATACCCACCAAGACTATCTTCAACAATCTTTCACATAGAATTAAGGCAAACATCTCAGGACTCAAATGTGTTTGTGGAGCTAAACTGGTTGTGTGTTCCTTATTACTAGCCATGATTTGTCATAGGATTTTTCAACCTTAAGATTAATCATTGTTGATTCTAACTACCTCAGAGCCTAAGGGACTAGCAGTTTTCACACCAGCTCTGTTTTTAAAGGTTGGACACTCAACCCCCAAAGTCTTGGGTAACTGTTTCTAGCCCTTTTTACTTAGGAAAGTTCACTAAGCCGCCTTTATTTCTTCTTCGTTTTTTTTTTTTTTTTATCCTTTCTTTTTTTTCTTTTCTTTTCTTTTCTTTTTGGCATGGCTCGGTAGTCCTGTAGTTTACTTCTCCAGTGTTAAATCAATGAATGGTAAATAAGGAACACTACAAGCGTAAGCATATGCAAAATGTCCTTCAAACTTTGCCTTTCACTCTACAGAAATCTTATCAAGTTTCATCTCAATAACTATAACATCCCGATGTTTCAAGCCACATGTCAACAAAATATGATGCATAAAAAATCATGCTCTATGTTTAAGCTTGAAAATAAATCTTCACAAATGATACTGCTCAATTATTCCACCAAGATGCTCAATCATAAATGTATCAGTGGGCATCAAGTTTTTTTTTTTTGCACAATGCCATGGTTCCGCCCCTAACTAATGAGAGGCATAGTCCTCAATGAATCGAACGAAAGAAACAGAGTGCACAGAACTAATCAAGCAAAACAAACAAATAACATGAGTAAAAAAATCAAAGCAAAAGAACAAATAAAACTGTAAAGAAAACTGTAAAGAAGGAAAAACAAATCATAATACTTCCCTGGGATCTTGCAAAAGCAAGATCTCTTCATGTGGATCAAAATCCTTCAGAACTTTACGAGTGGGTTGCAAATAGTCCTTAAGAGTGCGTGGTGCAGGTGCAGCCATGTTTTCTGATTCAATTTCAATTTCGTCACCTGACTCAATCAAAGAAAAGACAGGCGAGCTATCTATCTCCAAGTTGTGTATACTACTCTCAACACTCAATGTGACTCGAAGCAACCTATTTGAACTGTCTCTCACCCATGACATGAAACATCAGTTTAGAGAAGCATAAAAAAAATAACGAGTTTAAATTCAAGTTAAATTACTTTCCCCGGCAATGGCGCCAAAAACTTGACTCACTCAAAAATGAGTAGCACTAATGCTCTCCCAAGTGCAGGAGGATGTCGTGTAATAATTAGGAATAAATTCCTAGATCGTCTCCTCAGGGAAAGTTACTCAAAAATTAAACTCGTTGAAAAAGTGTGAAAAACTTCACAAAGAGAAAACAAGCGGATGGTATGTGTAATGGATGGAGAGGTTACTAGTCATGGACTAGATTCATATTTTTAGATTTTTGATTGTCGGATTGGAATGTAAATGACTAATAGATTAAATTCAGAAATTAATAAAACTAAATTAAGAATTAAACTAGATTAGAAAGTAATTGACAAAACACAAACTGAAAATTGAAAATGCTCAAAGAAAAGAAAGATTAAAGAAGTGTGAAAAATAAATAAAACGAAATAAGTAAACAAAAAAAAAATTGCCCAAACTTCTAAGCCAAAAAAAATCTCAAAAGTATTCTATAAACTTTAAACTGAAATAAAAAAATAGAGAACGAAAAGTATAGACGAAAACTTACCTTCATCATTCAATTGAAATCCGAAACAAAAAGAACCAACTTTTCACATAACATTCTTGAAAATTAATCTCCAAACCTTTAATGAAAACTCTAAAACAATTCTTTATTCCATGAAATCAATTCTTTACTCTAAAGTATTACACTTAAAGTATTACTCTAAAACAATTTTTTTACTCCATGAAATCAACTAACACACTTGCAAAAATTTAAAGTAGCACACTTAATAAGAACTCTAAAACAATTAAGCATTGCAACAAAAAGAAAAACTCCCGAACACTAAGGCTTTAATTTAGCATTTCAACACAACACAACTCCTTCTTTCTTTCATTCACACATCGCCACCTACTAACTAACTTAAATAATCAACTAACAACAATTAAAGTGCAATCCGAAACTCTTGCAAGAAAACATCACAAATTGACTTTTTGTTGCTCAATTGATGCAGAATTTCAGTGGAGAAGAGCAGCTGGATTTCATGGAGACAGCAGCAGATTTTCTTGACTTTTTGTTTATCAATTTGTTGCAAAAAGTTGGTGGAAATAGCAGCAGAATTTCGGTGAAGATACAACACATGTTCTTGACTTTTCTTTGTTCTCTGCATCCATGAATGATGCTTGCATGTGCTGGTTTGCCGTGAGTTGCTTCTGCCGTGGGAGACTTTGCATGTGTTTCTTCAGTTTCTACATTAAGGTTTGCCGTGTACTACATGTGCCATGGGCCCAAGTGATGCATGTGTGAGTTGTGTGCTGAGCTGCTGTGTTTTGATGCTTCTTCTCTTTTTGGTTGATGTTTTGTTGCATGTTTTCAGCTTGCTTTGTGCTACCCGAGTGTTGCCTCTCCTAAGTCAAAGAAAAACACTCCCTTACTCTCACCATAAGAGCTCCCTTCATACACATCCATTTCTTCATTTGGCTTCTAGCTCTCTTAAGTCAAAGAAAAACTCCACATCGCTTGCCGACAATTCTTTTACGTTCACCTCAACATTTTATCTTTTTCAGCAACTCTACTTTGAAAGACTTGTAAAGCATGCGCTTTTGATCAAAGTCGGATCTCGTGAATTTTATTTATGCTGTAAATAAAGAATTAACACTCGAAATAAATTAAAAAGAAAATAGATTATTAAAAATATATTATATATGTGAGGAAATATTGTCCAATTAAACCATAGTTATAAAATTAAGCATAAACATGATATTAATCAATTTAAAAATTACAACTCGAATTTATGCTTATTAACTATTTTTCCATCTAAAACCAATAATAATGTCACGAAACATTTAAAATACATTGGTTTTAAATATCTAAAATATGCAATATTTCGGCTCAATCAGTACCTTCAAAGCACTTTGTGACCAGCTTTATGCCATTGAAAGACCTATCGAGGACACTGACAAAGTGCACTGGTTCCTTCGTGGCCTTGGCACCAATTTTTCCAATTTTTCTACCCCTCAGATGGCTCTCACCCCTCTCCCCTGTTTTGCAGATTTAGTTTCTAAAGCAGAAAGTTTTGAGTTGTTCTAGCAATCCCTTGAGTCTTCTAACGCCACCACTGCGGCATTCACAGCCACTAATTGCGGCCGCACCAATACCCTTGGAACTTCCTCTACTTTTTGTGTTAACCAGCAAGGTCGTTCTCATTCCCACGGTAGCAACTCTTCCAACCGAGGATGAACCCACTCTGGTCAGGGTCGTCATCCACCTCGCTACCAAATTTGTCGCATGGAGGGCCATTATGCTGACCGCTGCAACCAACGGTATGCTCGGACTGATTCCTCTGCTAATCTTGCCGAAGCCTTCAACACATCTTGTTCTCTCTCTAGACCCTAGGCTGCTGACTGGTTTTTGGACACTAGGGCTTCGGCCCATATGACCACCAATCCATCTATTCTGGATCAGTCCAAAAATTACACGGGTAAGGACTCTGTGATCGTAGGAAACGGTGCATCTCTACCCATTACCCACACTGGTACTCTTTCTCTTGTTCCAAATATTCATTTATTAGATGTATTGGTTGTCCCTCATCTCACTAAAAATCTTCTTTCAATTAGTAAATTAACGTCTAATTTTCCTCTCTTCGTTACATTTACTCAAAATCTTTTTACTGTCTAGAATTGTCAAACAGGAAGGGTGGTGGCGACTGGTAAAAGAGATGGAGGGCTATATGTGCTAGAGTGTGGTAACTCTGCTTTTATTTCTGTTCTTAAAAATAAATCTCTTCGTGCTTCATACGATTTATGGCATGCTCGCCTAGGCCATGTGAATCATTCTGTTATTTCTTTTTTAAATAAAAAAGGACATCTTTCTCTTACGTCTTTATTGCCTTCTCCGTCACTATGTAGTACCTGTCAACTTGCGAAAAATCATCGATTGCATTATTCTCGAAATGAACATAGGTCATCTCATGTGTTAGATCTTATTCATTGCGACCTTTGGGGTCCTTCCCCCGTCAAATCCAATTCGGGTTTTATCTACGATGTTAATTTTATTGATGATTATTCTTGATTCACTTGGCTTTATCCTTTGAAATTTAAATCTGATTTCTTTGATAGTTTTCTTCAATTTCAAAATTTTGTGAAAAACCAACGTTCCACTCGTATCAGGTTTTTCAAAGCGATGGAGGTACCGAGTTTACTAGCACTTGCTTCAAAGCTCACCTACATACTTCTGGCATCCATCATCAACTCTCTTGTCCATATGCACCTGCTCAAAATGGTTGTGCTGAGAGAAAACATCGTCATGTGACTGAGACTGGCTTAGCCCTTCTCTTCCACTCCCACCTTTCTCCTCGTTTCTGGGTTAACGCTTTCAACACTGCAGCTTATATCATCAACCGGTTGCCCACTCCACTTCTTGGAGGTAAGTCACCCTTTGAACTTCTATACGGCTGCTCTCCGAATTATGAGAATTTTCATCCTTTTGGTTGCCGTGTTTATCCTTGCTTGCGTGATTATATGCCTAACAAACTTTCTCCCCGTAGCATTCCTTGCATTTTCTTGGCTTATAGTCCCTCTCATAAAGGGTTTCATTGTCTTGATCCCACCACCACTAGGCTATATATCACCTGCCACGCTCAATTTGATGAAACTCACTTTCCTACTGTCCCTAGCTCACAGGCCCAACCTCTTTCCTCTCTTCACATTTCAAATTTCGTGGATTCGCATCTTCACCATATTGATCCATCCCCCCTTCCCCTACCCCTCATTCCCTGCACATTCCTCGATCCAGCTCCTCTCCATGTAATATTTGTTCTGACCTTGTGGATGAGTCTGTGCAGGTTGATAATTCTCTTGCAGGTTCCTCTTTGCCACCCTCGGCTTCCAGTCCGCCTTCTATTGGGCCCGCTGTTGATCCCCCTTCTTCTTTGGGCTCTCATCCTATGATCACACAAGCTAAAGCCGGTATTTTCAAGACTCATCATCCAACAAATCTTGGTGTCTTGGGCTCCTCTGGATTTCTTTCTACTCTTCTTGCATCCACTGAGCCAAAAGGATTCAAATCTGCTGCTAAGAATCATGCTTGGCTTGCTGCCATGGATGAAGAAGTTCAAGCTTTACAACAAAATGGTACTGGGATTTTGGTTCCTTGCCCTGCCAACACCAACATCGTGGGCTCTAAATGGGTGTTTCGCACTAAATATTTTCCGGATGGATCCGTTGAGCTTCTCAAGGCTCGCCTTGTTGCCAAAGGTTATACCCAGGTACCTGGTCTTGACTACACTGACACTTTCAGTCCAGTTGTCAAAGCTACCACTATCCTTGTACTTTCTCTTACTGTCACTAATAAATGGCCTCTTCTGCAACTTGATATCAAGAATGCTTTCCTCAATGGCACCCTTACTGAACATGTTTATATGGAACAACCTCCTGGGTATATTGATCCTCGCTTTCCCACTCATGTCTGTCTGTTAATCTCTATGGTCTAAAGCAAGCTCCTCGTGCTTGGTTTCAGCGTTTCGGCTCCTTTCTTCTCACAATTGGTTTTTCTTGTAGTCATGCTGACACCTCTCTTTTTGTCTTTCATCAGCAGTCTAGCCTTATTTATTTGCTTCTTTATGTTGATAACATTATTGTTACCGGCAACAACCCATCTCTTCTTGACAGCTTTACTCACAAGCTTCATTCTAAGTTTGCTACCAAGGATTTGGGCTCCCTCAGTTACTTTCTTGGTCTTGAAGCTTTGCCCACTCCTGATGGTCTATTTATCAGTCACTTAAAATATGCTCGACAGCAAACCTGTTCACACCCCCATGGTTATTTCCCAACACCTAACTGCTGATGGTTCTCCTTTCTCTGATCCTACTCTCTATCGATCTCTTGTTGGCGCCCTTCAGTACTTGACCATTACATGCCCAAATATTGCCCATGCTGTCAATTCTGTCAGCCAATTTTTGCACGCCTCTACTGCAGATCATTTTTCTTGTTGTTAAGCATATTCTTCGCTATGTTAAGGGCACACTCCACTTTGGCCTTACCTTTCATCCATCCACTGTTCCTAGTGCGCTAGTAGCTTATTCGGATGCTAACTGGGCTGGTTGCCCTGATACTCGTCATTCCACATCAGGCTACTCTATTTATCTTGGTAACAATCTAGTTTCTTGGAGTGCAAAGAAGCAATCTATTATCTCACGATCCAGTTGTGAATCTGAGTATCGTGCCCTGCATGACCTCAAGGTCCCCATTCCGCAGCAGCCCTTGCTCTTATGTGACGACAAAAGTGCTATCTTTTTAAGCACCAATCCTGTTTCCCACAAGCGGGCCAAGCATGTTGAATTAGATTGCCATTTCCTTCAGGAACTCGTTGTCGCTGGCAAACTTCACACCCAGTATGTGCCCTCCCACCTCCAAGTTGCTGACATCTTCACAAAAAGTGTTCCTCGACCTCTCTTTGAATTTTTCCGATCCAATATTCACGTTTGATCCAATCCGACGCTCAGCTTGCAGGGGAGTGTTGAGGATACTTAGCCTTCCATTACAGTTTACCATATGTATCATATTTGACCCTCGATTATAGGCTATTCTTTTGTATCCATTTACTCCTACTTTCCATTTTCTTTGTAATCAGTTTGATATTATTTGATTTGTAATAATTTCCTATATTCTGTAAATAGTTATAAATAGAAAACTCTCACCACCCTTTTACGTGTGGTGGTTTCTATCAAATACTGTTAGATGGCAACCCTAAGTATTTATCATATTGCTGAAAATAAGTGACACCCCAAAACTGCATGATCTCCATTCTTTGAGCTGAGGGAACATTATGACTACACACCATAGATATCTTCTCTCTATTAATCTTCTGTCCTAAGGCTTTCTCATAGATATCAAGCCTATGTTGCAAGGTTAAACAAGATTGCATAGTAGCTCTATAGAGCATAACACTATCATTTGCAAATAAGAGATGATTTAGCTTAAGAGCCCCTCTACATACTCGAACCCCTTCAATCTGTTGATGCACATTTGCCTTGTCCAGCAAAGTTATAGGGCCCTTAGTACAAAGTAGAAAGAGATATAGAGAAATGGGATCTCCTTGTCTCAATCCACAAGTTGGAACAACTGGTCCCTTAGGCTCACCATTCACTAGAATTGAAAAAGAGACAATTGTGACACAAAACATTACCAACTGAATCCACCTTGAACTAAAACCCATCTGCAACATCACCTTTTCATGAAACTTCCACTCAACTCTATCGTAAGCCTTACTCATGTCCAACTTCAAAGACATAAAACCATCATTTCCCTTTCTCTTCCTTCTAAGAAAATGCACCATTTTATAGGCTACTAATACATTATCCGTAACTAATCTACTCGGAACAAAAGTTGTTTGTGAGGGTGAAATAATAGCAGGTAAAATTAGCTTGAGACTATTAGCTAAAATCTTGGAGATCAACTTATATATGACATTACATAAGCTAATAGGCCTATAATTAGAAACAAACTCAGGCATTTTCCTTTTAGGGATCAAAGTAACAAAGGTATGATTAATCTCCACAGGAAAGGAACCACTGTTAAGGGCATTCAACACTACATCAATGACATCAACTCCAACAACAGACCATAATTTTTGATAAAAAATAGGGCCATACCTTATGGTCCAGGTGTTTTTGTTGGATCTAGTTTTGAATGAGTCCTAAATGTGCATCTGTTGCAATACTATTTCTTTTGGCCAACTTTCCTATAAGATTAAAAAAATGAGTGGGGTCCCACAAGAAATTAAATTGGATGTGTATGGAACAAGTTCTTTTTTTTTGAAAAAGGATATTCATTCATTCAACATTCATAGCAATACAAAGATTGTCTGATATAACAGCAGGGAGGACCTCAGTTGGTACCTCCTCCAACCAAACACATTCAGACCTAAGAGTTAAAGCTAATTTAGCTGCTGCATGAGCAGCTTTGTTTCCTTCTCTCCCCGTGAAAGAGACAGACCAACTAGGCTATAAAGATAAAATCACTTTGATATCCTCTATGACTTGCCCATTCCAGGATGTATTCGGTACCTCAGAATTGATTGCATCCACTACTATCTTAGCATCTCCTTCCAGTTGCACTCGACTGAGGCCTAACTCACTGCATAATGTAACAGCTCGTAGCATGGCCCAGCTTTCCGCTACACTGGCTGACCTGACCACCTATTTGGGAGTAGCAGCCACAACTTGAACATCACCTCTATAGTCCCTTACCACAATACCGAAGCCCATTCTTCCCTGTTTTACATCCAAGGCTGCATCCACATTAACCTTCAGGTATTCATGCCAAGGAGGTTTCCAATGAGTTCTCATCAACTCGGCTGTTGGTCTAACATGTGGTACTTCCTGTTTTTGATGGGCCAGTATCGTAGCCTCCACTTCCAGTAAGGCTAGCTGGAACAAAAGAGAAGGACTCTTGAACTTTCCTACAAAAACCAAGTCATTTCTCCTCCTCCATAGGCCATGAAGTACCACAGCAACTGTGTTTAGCATTCTATCATCTAATTTAGAGTGGAAGTCTGACCACAAGGACATGAAATCAACATAACACCTTTTCCACTTTTTAACTGGGCTGCATTCTTCACCCCATACATCTGCTACAGCTGGACATTCCCAAAGAACATGTAATGATGTCTCCTCTTCTCGATGACAAACTGGGCATATGGGGTTATCAATGATCAACCTCTTAAAGAGATTGCTCCTAGTAGGTAGAATGCCATTTAGAACTTTCCAAAGAAATTGTTGTACCTTGCCCGAACTTGTTAGCTTCCAAACTTTTCTCCATATCTCCTCGTTATGATCACTATTGGAAGACTCCCCTATCTTCTGTTTTTCTTTTTCCACATCAGTAAAGTATGCACTTTTCACTGAAAATATACCTTTATCCGAATGCCCCCATATGATTTTATCATCCATACCTCTTGTGCTTATGGGAATACTGCAGATACTTTGAGCTTCCTCTGGTTTGAAAATGGCTTCTACCAATTCTTTTTTCCATGTTTTACTCTCTTCTTCAATTAACACATCAACTGTTGCATTCAGATCTAGCATGGTAATGGGAGTTTGAATCTGAAAGGTGGAAGGTAATGGCACCCATTTGTCTTTCCAAATTCTAATGCTTTTCCCATTACCCACTCTCCAAACAAATCTTGTCTTAATCAGGTCCATTACCAACATCATTCTCCTCCATATTTGAGATGGACAATAACCTACTTTTGCCTCCACAAAATGATTTGACTTGAAGTACTTTTCCTTAAAAACTTGAGCCATTAAAGAATCTGGCTCTTGTATAATTCTCCACCCTTGTTTTGCTAACAGAGCTCTATTAAAACAATTCAGGTCACGAAATCCCAGCCCCTCTTTACTCTTGGCTGTTCCCAGTTTTCTCCAGCTTTTCCAGTGAATACCCTTGCCTTCCTTTTTGTTGTTCCACCAGAACTTTGCTATCATAGCTTCAATCTCTTTGATAAGCATCTTTGGCAACTTGAAGACACTCATAGTGTAAGCTAGAATAGCTTGCTAGACACTTTTAATCATGATTTCTTTCCTTGCAGCAGAAAGAAAGGAGTTCTTCCAACTGTTTATCCTTCTCCAAATTTTTGCTTTTAAGCCACGAAAACTGTTATACTTGGATTTCCCAACCATGGTAGGCAAACCCAAATATTTGGTGTAGCTATCACGTATAACACCTTCAGCATGTTGGGTTATGCAATCTTTTGCTGTAGCTTTGGTGTTTGAGCTGAATAGGATGGATGTTTTTTGTCTGTTGAGGGTCTGTCCAGACGAATCTTCATATAGTTTAAGCAATTGAATAATTATGGACCATTCTTCTAACTTGGCCCTGCAAAACATCACACAATCATCAGCAAATAAAAGGTGATTGATTCTTCTGCCTCCCCTTGTTTCAGTAATTTAGATAGCATGGTGTACAGAAAATCCCATTCCACTCTGTCGTATGCTTTAGACATATCTAGCTTGATGGCCATGCTACCTTCTCTACCCTTTTGCCTGGACTACATAGTGTGAAGGAGTTCATAAGCAACCATAATGTTGTCTATTATTAGTCTACCCAGTAAGAATGCACTTTGGTTCCAAGATATGATATTTGGCAACACAAGTTTCAACCTATTTGCTAAAACTTTTGAGATGAGTTTATACCACACATTACAAAGGCTAATAGGCATGTAATCATTTACTGATCTAGGGGAATTCACCTTGGGAATCAAGGCAATGAGTGTGTGGTTCAACCCCATGGGCATCTCACCATTTCTAAAGAAGTCTAAAACTGCTTGGACCACATCTTGACCCACTATATTCCAGTGATCTTGGAAGAAACCAGCACTGAATCCATCCGGCCCTGGTGACTTGTATGGAGACATTTGTTTGAGGGCACCTACTACCTCATCTTGTGTGAATTCTTTTTCCAAAATAACTTTCATGTCCCGGGATATTCTATGCTCTACTCCATTCAAACACTTTTGTATAACCCTTCCATTTGGTTTGGAAGATTGATAGACCTTGTTGAAATGGCTCTTAAATCCTGTTGCCACCTCTCCCTTCGAGCTTAGTAGGCTTCCTTCACCATCCTCTATCTTCTTTATTAAGTTCTTTTTTCTCCTTTGGTTGATACAAGCATGGTAGAATTTAGTATTTCTATCCCCTTGTGTCAACCAATGGACTTTGGCCCTTTGTTTCCATCTAGCATCTTCCTGATCAAGTAAGAAACTTACCTCATTTTGTAGCCTTTTGAGGTCACCCATATTATCCGCCCTTTCATCTTCTTGTATCTGTTTAATCTCATTTGTTTTCTACTTAATAGCTGCCATTCTGTTACTTCTTAGATCTCTACTCCATTTCTTAAGTCTCTTGCTACAACTTTCCAGCTTGCTTAGAAGTCTGCTATTTAGCCTTGATGGGTACCCCTCTCTTTGCCACACTTCTTCTACTATGTCCCTACAACCCTCTTCCTTTGTCCAATTCATCTCATACCTGAATTGAGCTTGAAAATGTACCCTTTCCCCCCTACCCTTCGTGCCCTCAAGTAAAATAGGCCTGTGGTCTGAACATAATGCTATCAATGTAGAAACTTTGGTTTCTGGGTAAATCTCTAGCCATCTCTTATTTGCCAAGCCTCTATCCAATCTTTCCTTTATAAAGGATTCATCCTCTTGCTTGTTGCACTAGGTATATTTATTCCCTTTCCAGCCAAGATCAAACAACTCGCAATTTTCCATCACTTCTCTGAACATTCTCATCTGATTTTCTGGTCTAGCTCTTCCTCCCACCTTTTCTTCTTGGGACAATATTTCATTAAAGTCTCCTATTATGCCCCACCCCATATCATTTGGATTGAAGGATTGTAATAACCTCCAAACCTCCTTTCTCTTATTTGTGTCGGGATGTCCATAGAAGCAAGTCAGTAACCAACTAGCACTATCATCGTCACTCTTCACTAGCACATTGATGTGCCTTTGAGAATAATTCACAAGTTCCAGCTGGATTTCTTGCTTCCACATAAGCATCAGCCCACCACTTCTCCCCACTGCATCTACTGCTACTGCACACTCATACCTCGCCTTCCTAGCCACCTTGATGGCTCTAGCTTGTGACACTTTGGTTTCCATCAGGAATACCAAATCGGGAACTTTATCCTTTGTTTGAAAACAAAGGCTACTAACTGTTCGGGGGTTCCCAAGCCCCCGACAGATCCAGCTGAATATTTTCATGGCTTTCGGTGGGGCTGAACGCCAGCCTCCACCGTTTCATAAGTAATAACTTCATTGTTTTTACAAACTAGGCTCTTACCTCGTTTCTTCTTTTTCGGTGCTGCCTGGTCCTCTTCTATCCTTTCAGCTATTCTTTTAGTTCCTGATCGAAGGCCTCCTTCTATGGAAAGAGTTCCCTGACATCTTGCATGCCTCTTCCATCTACGACTTCCTTGTGTATTTTTCTCTACCATTTCTATGTTTTTTTCCTTAACCATCTGCTTCTTGATCACTGCTATTTCCGTCTTAGGCCTTTCTTGTGTCTGGTGTGTAAGCCCATTTTTGCTGATGGGCTCTACCACTGCCTTATCTGCTGCTTCGAACTCATTTAGGCCTATTTCCTTTTCAGTTTTTTCCCGCCCTGCCTGCGTGTCCTCCCTCTGAAATTTCCCTCCATTATGTAGGTTCCTGCCTATAGTCTGAAAAACCCCATGCTGTGTCCCGTCATTCGCAGCCTCCGAGCCTTTCGTCCCATCATCTCCAACCACTTCCCCTTCCCGAGTTTCCCCTTCTGCCATCCCATCTCTGAGCCCGTCACTTCCTCTGCCGTTGGATCTAACTCTTACATGATCTGAGTCCAAGACCTTTGTTAGTCTCCTACTCGCCGTGCTACCTACTGACCCCTCTGTTCCGCTGTGGCCAGCTTCCTTTGAGGGTTCCTACCAGCCATCTTCACGTCCATTCGAGTTGTGTATGGAACAAGTTCTCTTTTCCCTGAAATGGCTGATTATAAATATATAATATAGAATACCATATAATATTGTAGGACACATTCAAGTATTGGCAAACCATGCCATTAACATGCATTGTACACGCGAGCAACAACTACGAAAATGATTAATTGAGCAAGTGGAAGTTACATATATATATATATATATATAGTGGTTGTCACGTCTTAATATATAACATAATTATTATCCCAGCATTTCAATTTTCTGATCGTTTGGATAATCCTATCGATCATGAGCTGTAACCAAGAGGCAATTCACTTTATTTTATTTTATTTTCTTAATTATCTAAGCTTGCCAAATGCCAACTCTATATAAAGTATAAACGTCCCTAGCTATTGATACAGAGCAGTCGAAGGGCGCACACAGAAACATTCCCAAACAACAACTAATAGAAGAGCGCTAGCCGTTTAGATTGGTGTAAAATCAAGTACAATGGCCACCTTGAGAATTGAAGTAATCTCCAAAGAAATCGTCAAACCTTCTTCTCCAACCCCAGATCACCTCCACCATTACCAACTCTCCTTCAATGATCAAATGGCTCCCCCAGTTTATAATCCTTTGGTTCTCTTCTATGTCTCGGTTGAGGGCACCAAATTCAACGTCGTTGACATATCCAACCGCCTTAAGAAATCTCTCTCCGAGGTCTTAACCATTTACTACCCACTTTCCGGACGCACCAAATTAGACAACAGTTTCATCGACTGCAACGACGAGGGCATTCCTTACCTTGTAGCTCGAGTCAAGTGCAATATTTCTGATGTTATTCAGAACCCAGTACCTGGCGAACTCAACAAGTTAGTCCCTTTTGAACTCGACGCTCTCACTGATATCTCCTTTGGCGTCCAACTCAATGTGTTTGATTGCGGTGGGATCGCCGTTGGAGCATGCATCTCTCATAAGATTGCAGATGCGTTGTCGTTCTTCGTGTTCATCAATACCTGGGCAGCAACTGCTTGCGGAGATGCCGATATAGTTTCTCCGCAATTTGTAGCCGCCTCGCTTTTCCCACCGAAGAAAATACCTGGGGCTTTTCCCGTCGGAGTTGGGATCACAAAGGATAATATCATAACCAATAGGTATGTGTTCGATGCCTCGATGATTGAATCTCTTAGAGAAAAATACTCTGCCAGCAACGACTTTGAGTTTCAGAAACCGCCATCGCGCGTCGAGGCTTTGTCTGCTTTCATTTGGAGCCGATTCGTGGCAGCCACTAAAGATGAATCCGGACCGCAAAAGCTGTACGCAGTGAATCATGCAGTGAACCTGCGCCCGAGATTTGACCCTCCACAACCACAATCTTCCTTCGGCAATCTTTTCTCCCTTGCCATTACAGTTCCGTCACTGAAGGCTGGGGAAGCGGGTCCTGGTCTTGTGCGCCAGGTGAGAGCTCAAATAAGCAAAGTTGACAAAGATCACGTGAAGGAACTCCAAGGAGGAAGCCAGCAATGGGATTCCATGAGGGACCGTGCTGCAATGTTCATGAAGGGAGAGATGGTTACGTTCAGTTTCACAAGTTTGTGCAGGTTTCCTCTGTACGAAGCTGACTTTGGTTGGGGAAAGCCTATTTGGGTTGGGTCGCCTGCTCTGAATTTCAAGAACTTGGTTTTCTTCATAGATACCCCATCGGGTGATGGAATAGAAGCGTATGTTAGCTTGAAGAATGAAGAGATGGCTAAATTCGAGAAGGACGAGGAGTTCCTCACTTTTGTTTCTCAAACTCGAGGTATTGAAGTGAAAGAAGAATATTAATGCGCATTCTCAAGTTTGAGTCGATGCCCCTTGCTGATCATCCGTTGTCTTCTACTTTCTATTTATTTTATTTTATTTTATTTTTTCGTCATTTTGTGTACTATTTTTCTCTTTTTTTTCTTTTTTCTTTTTTTTTTAAGCGTGTACTATTTTTCTCAAGTGTGATTATATCATCATGTTTGCAGGTTTGACAACGTCTTGATCACAGTAAAAGTTTCAATAAATATTTGGAAAATCCTACACTTACCGTTACTTCCACCAATCTATTCTATCGCTATGTGTTTTTTTATTTTTTTATTATTATTATTTTTTACTTAATGATTAAGTAAATGTCTTTTAATAATATTTTAATTTTTTTAAAAATATTTAAATATATTAAAAAATACATATAAATAAATAAATAAAATAAAAAAATTTTAAATCATTAGCGACAACCCAGCGGGAGCTCCAGCGGTGTGTAGCACCGCCCTAAATATTTTAAGAACTTCATGACGTGTATCTAGTTTTATATATAGAAAGAGAGATTAGATTACAGCAGTACCACTCCATCATTATAATCAATGTATAAGTACCACCTGACCGCCATTTTATATCTATATATATATTAGTAGAGGTAACGTGCTTTGGACGTTTGCGTAATTTACACGGCAAAATCTTATAATTGGAAACTTCTTGCAAAATTTAGGACGTCAATTGAAAATAGCATTTTTAACGTCCAGATTTTAATAAAAGAAAATGATCAAAATAAAAAATTGTATAACCATTGACTCTATGTTGCTAAAATAAATATTAAGAAAAAGAAATCCAAGAATTTTTGTTGGACCAAAAAAACCGTAAATGTCAAATCTGATACTTTCGATAAAAGAAATAAAAGTATAGATGAAATCTTGTAAGAAACCAGTATCGAAAATCCAGAAATTGAAAACCAAATGTAATTCAGTAGAAATCTCTTCTTGAATTATACTAATCCATACAAATAGTAAATCAGCAATCTCCAAAGCGATTAAAATGTACCTAAATTACCTCAAACAAACTAATCATAATATGCTTATTTGTACAAGCAATTAAGCTCCAATCAAATAATATGTCCAAAAATCTCTTCTTTAAAAGTTGATGCAAAAAATAATATAGATAAAATAAAATCCAAACCCATTCAAAAGCTTATCAACAATAAGGTTGTGCATCCGAACCGGATTTTTATCTGGTCCGGTGCGAAAACCGAATATCCGGCAGATCCGAGCGGTTAACCGCCCGGATTATTACCATGCAGTTAACATAAATTTGTAACCGCCTGGATCCGGACACGGATCCGGTTTGGCCATGCGGTAACCCGTGACCGCACCGTAGTATTTAAACAAAATTTCTGATTAGGTCAAACCGAAACACTTTTCATCCCAACCTCCAGGTGATGTTCTCGATTCCTCGCTCTCTCGTTTGCTCTCGCTGGCCAAAACCTTAAGCCATTTTCTCCCTCTCTTCAGTCTCGATCATCTCACCCTCTCTTTAGTGTCATCAGCACAGACCCATCATGGCACGGTGTCCAGGTTCATCGACGACCAGCTTATAAAGATGAATCTCAGAGGGGTTCACGACTTGTAAGGTTCCTTGCTCTTAGTTACCCTTTTCTTGGTTGAATATATAGATTTTATCTTATGGAATGTTGAATCTGCAGTCACTTTTGCCATCAAAATGTCATAATATCATATGAATTTAGTGGGTATTTCCTCTGTTTCCCACTTTGGCTAGATCTAAGTTTATGTGTTTGTAGATCTGAGTTTATGTGCTTGTAGATCTAAGTTTCTATGTTTATAGATATGCTTTTTGGTTTCAGATTTGTTGGTATGGTACCCGTATTTACTCAATCTCAAATCCAAGTTTCTAAGTTTCTGTTTTTTCCTTCCTTTTTTTATTGTGGGTTTTGGGTTTTATTAGTCTCTCATGGTGGGTTGCGTGTTTGGGTTCTTCATAACTAACATATACGATGCACTAGTTTCTCTCTACTTCTGGTTCAAGATTTTCCATCTAATCTTCTTGAAGCTTCTGGTAGGATTTTGAAGCTTAAATTTTTAGGTCTGCTTCAGAAGAGGATGCCCACTAATTTTCTTCAACCAGGTGATCTATCCATCTCTCCCTGATCTAGCTCTGTAGTAATACCATTCCCAATCTGTTTATTATTTAGTTTTGGAGTCATGTGAAAAGTCTGGTTTATATTTATGAAAATATCACTATATAGATTTCACTGAGTGAAAGAATTAATTAATTGATTGTATCGAGAACATCTTGCATGAAATCAGTACTTTGTGGAGCTCAGATTGGGTTTTGTACGTGGTCCATGAATCAATTCTCACGATTTTTTCTTTTCATCTGGAGAATGACATGATTATGGAAACATTAAATAGATTTGGGTAAGGAAATTTGAGATCTGTTTTCTGTAATTGGTCACCACCCTCCCCACTAAATGAGTTTTTCCTAACTTTTGTTTGATGAATTCAACACTGTACAAGCCTCTTGAGTTTCTATTTTGTTATTTTTGTGGCACTAAATGATGTAAAGAAACTCCCATGTTCACAAGCAATTTCTAAATGAAACAAGACATTCCTTTTAGCTTTTGCAAAAATTTGTTTCACTTTTAATAGGAAATAAGGAGTGAAGTCTGAATTTTGTTTTGGTTGACATGTCTAGGAGGATTAAGAGAGGTATCTTAAATCACGGTATTTATCATTTTGTCTTGCAAATTAGATGGTCTTATGGAATGCTTTTCTCTCTATTTTGATAAGCTTATGGAATGCATTTCGATGCTATGGCATGGTTCATTTGGTGGTATGGTATGCTATGGAATGCAAATTACTTATTGCATTTCGATGCAATTACTAATCAATTTGGTGGTAAAATATCTAGTCTAATTTTTTAGGGGAAATGACTAGAATAGTGGAAGCTACTGTTGGTGGGATTACATGGACTGATAAGATATGTTAGTTGCTGCCAAAGTAGTTTCTTAATTAAGGCTTTGGGTGTTTGGTTTTCTTAAAAAAAAAAAAAAAAAAAAAAAAAGAATATTTCCATAATGACCCAGTTTGGGTACTAATAATTCTTCAATATGCTTGGTTAAATTATTTGCAATTTCTAATTGTTCCATCTATTTGTAATATATGTTATTGGTAAAACTACACCATATTGATTTTCTTATATCAACACATGATTTGGTAGATGCTTATGTCAAAATAGTTTCCTTGTGCAGCTTACCCCAATTCTAGATTGAAGATGTGAAGAGTAGTGGCATTGTTTTTATTTTTATTTTTTATGATCGGTTAATAGTAATGACATTGTATTAGTTTAATTAATTGTGATGTATTATTATTTATTTTTTTTATTTGTAAATTTATGTTGTACATTGTTATGTAACAGCAATATTACCTATTTTGCATTTATTTTGTTCTTCAATTTATTTTAAAAAAATCTGGGCAATTTGAACATTATATCAGATTTTATAATTTTTTTTTTAAAAAGTGCTATAATTTTTTTTAAAAATTAAATGTTTTTTTTTAAATTATTACAAAACCCGGATTCATTCCGGGTTATAACCCGGATATCTTGGTTTTAAGTCAAAAAAGCAAAAAATCCGGATATCCGGATTGGATCCGGTAATCCACCCGGAATAAATCCGGAATGAATCCGGGCGGATAACCGCCCGTTTTTGAAATCCGGATCCGGATCCGGATGAACACCACTAATCAACAACAACTAAATGTGCCTAATTACACCTAAAAGTGCATAGACATTATCAACAACTAACACCAGCTAAAATAATAATATTTCTATTATTAATTTAATAAAATTAAAAATTAAATTTTTTTTTTCACCTAGTTTTAATTTATTTTCTATTTATTCATCTATATATGCTAAGGGCAATATGCACGATATGTATAGCCAAATAATGAAATTAAAAAGATAAATATGAACTTTAAATACAAGTTAATATTCTATTTGAGTATATAATTATAATAGTAACTTCAAAAGTAGGGGTAACGTCCTTTGGACGTTTGGACGTTTGCATAATTTACACGGCAAAATCTTATAATTGGAAACTTCTTGCAAAATTTAGGACGTCAATTGAAAATAGCATTTTCACGTCCAGATTTTAATAAAAGAAAATGATCAAAATAAAAAATTGTATAACCTTAATTTGACACTATATTGCTAAAATAAATATTAAGAAAAAGAAATCCAAGAATTTTTGTTGGACCAAAAACCATAAATGTTAAATTTGATGTGTTCGATAAAAGAAATAAAAGCATAGATGAAATCTTGTAAGAAACCAGTATCGAAAATCCAGAAATTGAAAACCACATGTAATTCAGCAGAAATCTCTTCATGAATTATACTAATCCATACAAATAGTAGACAAACAATCTCTAAAGCGATCAAAATGTACCTAAATTACCTCAAGCAAACCAATCATAATATGCTTATTTGTACAAGCAATTAAGCTCCAATCAATTAATATGTCCAAAAATCTCTTCTTTGAAAGTTGATACAAAAAATAATATAGATAAAATAAAATCCAAACCCATTCAAAAGCTGATCAACAACAACTAAACATGCCTAATCACACCCAAAGGTACATAGACATTATCAACAACTAACACCAGCTAAAATAATAATATTTCTATTATTAATTTAATAAAATTTAAAATTTTTTTCACCTAGTTTTAATTTTTTTCTATTTATTTATCTATATATGCTAAGGGCAATATGCACGGTATGTATAGCCAAATGATAGAAATAAAAAAATAAATAAATATGAACTTTATATACAAGTTAGTATCTTATTTAAGTATATAATTATAATAGTGAGTTCAAAAGTAAAGAAGCAAACATAAACTTTATATACAAGTTAATGTCTCATTTAAGTATATAATTATATATATATATATATATATTTGTGTGTGTGTGTGTGTGAACTATACATACAAGTCAGCTCTCTCTCTCTCTCTCTCTCTCTCTCTCTCTCTATGTAGTGCTCAGCCTGCTATCGATACAGCCACCCCTCAGCAACCCAGCTTTGCCGTGTTCCCTTCCCTCACGATGAGTATCTTGCGCCGATTAGATGCAGGGATGTTTGAAAAGGGTGTTGTCTATCTAAAGCAGATGAAGTGCAAGGTGAGGTGTTGGTATTTATTAGATAAAGGGGATGCAGGGATGTTTTGAAGTTAGTGTCCCATTTAATATAACACTGACTTGTATGTATAGTTCATATATATATAATTATATACTTAAATGGGACACTAACTTGTATCTAAAGTTTATGTTTGCTTCTTTACTTTTGAACTCACTATTATAATTATATACTTAAATAGGATACTAACTTGTATGTAAAGTTCATATTTATCTTTTTTATTTCTATCATTTGGCTATACATACCGTGCATATTGCCCTTAGCATATATAGATAAATAAATAGAAAATAAATTAAAACGGGGTGAAAAAAAATTTTAATTTTTAATTTTATTAAATTAATAATATAAATATTATCATCTTAGCTGCTATTAGTTGTTGATAATGTCTACGCACTTCTGGGTGTGATTAGGCGCGTTTAGTTGTTGTTGATCAGCTTTTGAATGGGTTTGGATTTTATTTTATCTATATTATCTTTTGCATCAACTTTCAAAGAAGAGATTTTTGAACATATTATTTGATTGGAGCTTAAGTGCTAACTTTCTAAGAAGAGATTTTTGGACATATTATTTTATTGGAGTTTAATTGCTTGTACAAATAAGTATATTATGATTGGTTTGCTTGAGGTAATTTAGGTAGATTTTGATCGCTTTGAAGATTGTTAGTCTATTATTTGTATGGATTAGTATAATTCATGAACTGTTTTATGCTGAATTAGATTTGGTTTTCAATTTCTGAATTTTCGATACTGACTTCTTATAAGATTTAATCTATGCTTTTATTTCTTTTATCGAAGACATCAAATTTGACATTTATGATTTTTTTGATCCAACAAAAATATTTGGATTTCTTTATCTTAATATTTATTTTAGCAACATAGTGTCAAATTAAGGTTATACAATTTTTTATTTTGATCATTTTCTTTGATTAAAATCTGGACGTGAAAAATGCTATATATTTCCAATTGACATCCTAAATTTTGCAAGAAGTTTCCAATTATAAGATTTTGCAGTCTAAATTATGCCTCCCACTGTCCAAACGTCCAAAGGACGTTACCTCAACTAGTAGATATAGATATATAGATATATATATACGACTTTTTGGTCATCATCAATTGATGACAAGATAATATTACATTTAATATTTATAAATAAAAAATTATAAAAATAAATTAACATAAAATATATATACGACTTTTTGGTCATCATCAATTGATGACAAGATAATATTACATTTAATATTTATAAATAAAAATTATAAAAATAAATTAACATAAAATATATATATATATATTAAATTTATTTAATAATAAAAATAATAACTGTATTATTTAATTTAACCGTATTATTTAATTAATTACATCAAATCATATTATTTTATAAATTTACTTTTAATTTTTCTTAATCATGTACGTCCAGCTAGCTCATTATGCCCGGCCGTTCTGCACGATTTTGACGCCCATGGACATCCTTGTAAATCTGCAGGGAACTCATCTATAGTACATGGAAAGATTTAGGATGTGTTTGATTTTTGAATTAAATTTAATTTAAAAAGGGTAAACTCATCGTAAATTATTTCATATATTTTAATTTAAAAAATTAAATTTATCTTAATTAAAAAAAATTAAATTTATCTTAATAAAATTTATAAAATATTGTTATTTATAATTTAACTAAACTCATTGATGAGATATCTCAATATGCAAACGTAGCGCTAAGGTAAAAAAAGGACGTTATAATACAAGAGAACGCAAGTATATAATTAAAGGCCTTGCCTTCCATGATTTCATGATCTTCCACATGAGACATGACTCCTAAATTAATTAAGCTCAACCCACGTCGTTTGTTAATGATAACTGGCCACTAACACGTTTGGCCGCCACAGCTTCATGGCGTTCACTAATTTATTCAAAAGGTCAACCGCACTGGCCTGCACTCCTGTTTTATGTATATCTATATATCTACTACATATATATATATATATATATATATATCTCTCTCAGTCGGCAACCGTCTCTCTGTTTGTTTCTCCTTAAACTGCAATCCTCTCTTTTTCATTTATTCAAAGTCGTCGTCATCCTCCATGTGGACAGAAATCATTGAGCTGTTGGTCTCTATCATCGACTTGCAGTTGGGCCTCGTAATTCTTTAGATTTGTTGCAGATCGTCAGCCCTATTCTTTAGATCTGCTTTAGATATGTTCAGAAGCATATGCTCATATTTTTTGTATAAACATATGAGAGGAATGAATTTTTTCCTTTTTTTTGTGTATTTTCAGGTGTGATTGGTATCGATCTTAGATATTTGGTGGAGAAGGACGCCATGGCCGGCTACAAGGAGGAAGTGAGGATGAGGATGGATGGATGTTCGGTGATGTGTCCCAAGTCTCGTCGTTTCACAACATCCGATTTTTTTTCCCAATCTTTTGCTGTAACCCCATAGTAATTTTTCTTTTTACTTTTCTTTGTTTGGTTGCTTGGTGGACCGGTGGTGGATCGGGGTGGCTCAAGTTGTGAAGGCCCACGGTGGCTCATGGTGGCGCTGCAAGCAACTTTGGGTGGCGACACTATTCATGTCTACACGGATCTATCTAGATCCGAGAGAGAGAGAGAGAGATCCTAGGGAAGGATAAACAGATTGCCATGGGTGGTCAGCATGGAGAGATTGGTGGCATTGCGACCAATAGGGTTGGGGCCAATGGGTGGCTCACGTCGGCGATACAAGGTCTAACGAAATCTGAGAGATAGAGAGAGAGTGTTTCAAGTAGGGAGAAATAGGACCTGCAATGGGGAACTCACCGTTAAAGGTGTGCTCATGGTACTATCAATTATCGGCGGCGGTTGGCAGAGAAGGTCTGAGAGAGAAATCAAGATATTCATAACATCATCCTAAGATCAACCATGATTTAAATTATCAAACTAAAGTCACCAAATAACACTTGGAGTTTTTGGTTTTACACTTAGTCCAAAAATAGAAACTTTTTCTTCAACTAGTTTTGATAAATCTCTTGATCAATGGCTTAACAATGTGAGATCTTCGAAATAAAGCATCACATAGTTTAAGAATGTGTCTTAAATAGGATCCAACCATCAAATTTGAAATCACATGGCTAAAAATCAATAAAACATAGATCTAACCCAAACACATCGAATCTTAGGCCTAACTGGAATCCTCTTGCATAGAAAAATCATATCTTTGAAACTAATACTAAATATCTTCAAAATAATATCCTAAAATGAAAAAAAAAAGACTTAGGATCATCATATAAAAATATCAAAGCCTTTAGAGTAAGATCAAACCTCGAAATATTCAAACTTTCTCCAAATAAAAACTGTTTTGCCACTTCCAGTTTTCAAGTTTCTAGATCTAAGCAAATCTATCATCAAAAGTTTTAGTCATGCAACAAAACCTCAATTAAAACTCTTAAAAACATGCTAAAAACACTCCATAAAATTTTCGGACCAAGATATGTCCATTAGCTTGGTCAAAAACTCCAAAACATAACATACTCTCCAGATTCACGCCCAGAATGACCTTTCCATGGTTAAAAATACTTTTTACCGACAAAATGACCATGGAATTATACGAATAATATATCTACGGAAACTAGACTCAAAGAGGAACAACTTTTATTACCATGGAATGATACGAATAATATATCTACAGAAACTAGACTTAAAAAGGAATAACTTTTATGAAGTAATCATCATGTGAAAATACTTACAAATGGTCGAAAAGCTCTACTCAAGAAGACCCAGAAATCTGCCGAGAGAGCTCTTTTGGGTTTCTCTCTAAGAACGGGGTGAAGAAGTGATTAAAGTGAAGTACGTGTGTCTTGCACGACTCAAGCCTTCTGTAGGGGGAAGATATGGACCTTAATGACCCTTGATTGGAAGTAGATAAGTGACATAAAGTGGAGAATAGGGAGGGGAAAGGACTGCTTGCAGAAGCTATAAGGTATAGAGGTTGATGGGGTGGGTTTCTCCATCTCATCAAGGCACTATTGGGTGCAGCCAAGGGCAGTAAATAGTCTGCCATGTGGGGGAGGAAACTTCTCCAAGAAGCCTTGCCAAGGTGGCCAAAATCATAGGCCTTGGTGGCCCCAACCAAGTGAGCTTCAATTTGGGGTTTAAAGGGGGTTTGGTTAGGGTTTGAGATGCTTTCAAGCTCAAATCCAATTTTTCTTGGCCCAATCAAATTTCCAATGTTTAAAAAGTTGGATAAAGATGTCATAACAAGAATTTGAGAAATTAATAGCATGTGAAAGTGATTTAATCAAGTGATTAAACACAATGCTAAAAATTAGATCAAAAAGGGTTTGAAGGCCAATTTTAGGGTTTGGGGAAACCGTTTAGGGTTTCAGTTTCAACTAAGTTTTTGGGGTTTCAAATGGATTCCAACCATTTAGGGTTTTACTAGGATTGAAACCCTCTTTGATCTGGCTCAATTTGTTCAGATGAAAAAGGTTTTGCTTAGGTGATGATCTTACACCTTGATTTCATTTACAAATCCATCTAATGGTTCCTCTTTATGTCAAGTATCTAATACTATTCACTATGTGTGGCTAGGATCTTGCCAAGTGTTCAAATAAAACTTCTCTAACCTAATTTGGACATTCCACACTGTGATTTTAAAAACACTGCACTTAGTACGCTTATCGAGGTTACTAGTCACTCCAAAAAAATGCACAATAAACTTAGTACTGAAAAATCCTAAATATTCATATTAACCTACAATAAAAACTGTTTACCAAAACTCAACCTTGAAGTGCCCCTATAAATAAATTCACAGTTTCGAACAGTCGTTTCGTCCGAAATTATGAAAATGAGTTTTTGGGCCATAAAATCCTAAATATTCAACTGAGTCTAGTGGCATAAACTATAATGTAATCTGACACTTCTAACTACCTCAAATAATTAAAATCGCATTTCTGGCACCATAGCGAGTGATAACACTGACTATGTAGACAGGCTAAAACCTTTGCGATTAGCCGATTCGTGAAATCTTATGGAGTTTTCATGAAGTTTCTCAAATCTATAGAAATTCTACCATTGAATTTCTAGTGGGCTATAACAGAAAGGGTAGTGTTGGTGTTCTCATTGTGTGGTTGGGCTTAAAAATCAAACTGATGATCATGTACATTATTCCGTGTCTCTCACCATCGAAGGGTTTTGGTATATTCAATTTGTATTCATTGATCTATTTTCTTGATTCATTGATGTTCAGTTTTATTTTTTATTTTAGTTTATATCTTTTGATGACTGTAGCTTTATTGCATTCTTTTCCAATAAAAGCTAAATGCTTGTAATTAGTGTAATCCTTTATAAATTATTTTAGTTTTGTTGGCTGACAATGGAAGGCTAAGATTTGTAGACAGCATCGCTAAGAGATTTGTGGAGTTGACCATGGCACATAGGGGGGAAGTGAAAGCTGTAATGACGACTGTATTGTAAGTTCCTCCCCTTGATTGTAAAATTGCTATTGCTAGGAGAATAACATACTATTTTATTACTTGCATAATTCTCGCACATCTGGTTTACTAATCATAAGATTAATGTGGGTTGTACACAACTTAAATGGGTACGTTAGTGTGATAGTCCCATACAACCTTTCGTTATGAGAATTGGGAATTGATCTTGTGTGTTATGATTGTTGAACGTGGGAAGAAGGTTAATCGATCTCGAGCAAAAGGTATGTGGCATATCATCCATGACTCTTCTTTTCTTGAACTAGTTCATTTAACGTTGAACAAAAAGGAATTCCTTTTCTTTTTTTTCTTTTTTCTTTTTTTTTTTATGTATGTCAGATTGATTCGAGTATTCTTGGTGGCCTGGTGGTTGAATTCGATCAGACAAAATGTCTATCGTGATATGTCCATCAAGACCAAGGTTCGATCACAGATGGAAATATTGCAGCACTCTGCTCACTCTGCCATGCTGCTACTACAAGTCTTGAAGCCAAGACAGAAGCTACAAGTCGTCTACCCCCCAACTACCTGTCAAAAGCATCATGAAGACCTACAATATGCCTCTGCTTCTACATGTTTTTTGTTTGCTCTGGATGATCTGCATGGAGGCGCACCAGAAGAGTCATTGCATGCCTTTCCACTTTCTATTTTTGTCCCATTTGTTGGAATTGTATAAATACCTTTTGTTCTGCCTTTTATTGTTAGTAGTGGAATAGGTGGTACTTTTGTGTGCTGTCTGCAGACAGCTGGCCATGTAGCCATGTGTATATATATGGTTGCCTTTGTACAAAACATTCATCAATTTATTATTGATCAATATACAATACAGAGCACTTTTTCCTCTTCTATTGTTTTTCCCTTTCCTTTTCTTACAGGAAAGGTTCTTGAGGGAGCCCGTAAACTTTGGCAGCCTGTGAAATGTGTTTTTAGAGTCCGTACCTGGATGTCTGAATTAGAAGGAAAAGTTATTTTCTTGTTTGATTTTGGTTCTTGTAAACTCATAATATATGCATGCATGGTGGTATGCCCGTCCATTTGCAATAAAAAGCTACTGACTTTTTTCTTCACGTTTGTAAGAGCAATAATTGATGTGAGATCTCTTTATTCCATGGGCTTGTAATTATTCATTTGTAAGGTCGCACAAAGATGAAACTTACGATCATCTAAGTACTAGTGTTCAAACTTTTAATGACGGGATAGTTTTTGACTTGTCGATCGATCTCAAGAGTATAAAGACTGTCATTTTTAATACCCTTTATACCCTTTGTTCTCTCAACGTGAGCGCATAGGGTTTCTTCATGCATGGCTGCCGCCGATGGCCTCCAGGCCAATTCAGACTCTGTTATACGCCACAGATCTTTTGCAGATATGGTGTTGGAAATCCCTCAGCCCATTCCTGAGGTCGTTGTCCCCTTCAAATCCCATAAAACCGTAGATGGAGAAGTCTGTGTGGTATTCTCGAAGGAAGAAGTAGATCAATCAGCTGTTCCATTCCAGTTTTCTTTGGTATTGAAGTTTTTACGTCAAAGAACATCTCTGGATTCTATTAGATCATTCATCCGAGCAAGATGGGGATTGTTGAACCAACTGATCGTTTCATCGATGCGTAAACCACGGAACGTATTTGTGCGACTATCATTGGAGGATGATTTTGTGAAGGCTTTTGCACGGGAAAGTTGTGATATCAATGGCGTTCCTTACAGAGTTTTTCACTGGTCCACTGATTTTCATGAAGAACAAGAACCAGTTCGTGTGCCGGTGTGGATTAATCTGCCGGGACTTCCTCCAAACTTCTACCATGAGTCCTTTCTCCGTAATATCACGGCTCCTATAGGCAGATTTCTCAAGAGAGATAATCCCACTCGATGTGCCACTCGCACGGACGGAGCCAGAGTATGCGTAGAGATGGATGTCACGCAAGAACCGATTAAGGGTCTGTGGATAGGTACGCCCAGAAATCCTCAAAGTTTTTATCAAACCATAGATTTTGAAACTCTTCCTGCTTATTGTATAAGATGCCATGTACAAGGACACAATGCTAAGACTTGTAAATGGGAAGGGAAAAAACAGAGTCTTAAGTTGAAGGAAATACCTGAGAAAGAAAAGCCAACTCTGACTTGGGTGGTCAAGGAAAAGAATGAGAAAGGTAATACCGAAATAGTTCAACAGGAAGAATCAAATAAGTTGGGTGAACGAACGGTGCAAGAGACAGTGACTAAAACTAAGGATCTCAATAAAGAAAAATCGGAAAGGAGGGATCATTTATTAAAGGAGGTTGAAGATGGAGAGGTTGAAAATTCAGATGCAGGTTGTTCTAACGTTTTAGAGGTAAACCAATTAAATTTTGTTATTCCGAGTGAGGTTACTGCAGATGTTAACATGATAACAGATTTAACGGAGGGGCTACAGAAAGATTCTGCTCTGGAAGCTTTTCGGCAGACAGCTGAACAAGAAGAGTTGGTAACCGAATGCATTACACACATGGAAGCTGCTAATACTGGTGTAACTTTCGTTGAGGAAGGTTTTACAAGGAACAAAGACAATCAGCCCATAAATGGAGTCATGGCCCAGGACGGAAAGGTCCCATTTAATGCAGATATAGAACGGCAAAATGATGGTCGATGGTCAGTATATTCGATAAGATTCGGAGGAGGCCTGGAACATCTAGCTAAACACAAACTTGGTATCTGACTCGGATATTCAGTCAACAAAAGAACAGAAGAGGAAAGGTATTAAATTAAGGGGTTCATCCAGGGTTGTAAGCAAGCCCTCTCGCCTTAATTTATGAATTTTTCATATTTATATTGGAATGCTCGGGGGGTTGGTACGTCGAGGAAGAGGCTTAAAAAACTGGTTTCGAAATTCCATTCTAAAATTCTTGCTATTGCGGAGCCTATGGTGAATAATTCTCGGTTAGACATGTGGCGTAATAGGTTGGGTTTTGATTGTTGTGGTTCTAATGTTGACGACGGTGGTAAGTTATGGTTGTTTTGGTCTCAAAATTTAAATCTTATTGTTGAATCCATGGGAGACCAATTTTTGACTGTTATTATCAAGAATCTTAATGATCTTCGTATTACTTTTGTTTATGCGAAATGCTCTTACTTGGAGCGCAGGCGTCTATGGAGTTCGTTGATGGATGCTAATACTCATAATTCCCCTTGGATGGTGCTTGGAGATTTTAATATTATTAGAAATGACTCGGAGAGAAGAGGGGGTAGGCCACGGTTGGTGTTGGCTATGGAGGAGTTTAATGGTTGGGTGGATTCTTGTGGGATTCTTGATATGCCTTTCCGTGGAAACTCTCTATCTTGGTGTAATGGTCATTCAGGAAATTCTAGGCACTGGGCACGTCTTGATCGGTGTTTTCTTAATACAGCTGCTCTCGCAGTTTTTCCCGATGCTAATATGGAATACTTGGTTCGCACCTCTTCGGATCATTCACCTATGGCGGTCTCTCTGAAAAATCAGCTTGTACGGTATGGATATCCTTCTTTTAAATTTCAGCAAATGTGGGTATCTCATGCTAAATTTTTTGATTGTGTCTCTAACTCATGGAATGGTGAAGTAGTTGGGGGGTCACATTTACATACGCTTGTTACTAAACTTAAAAGACTAAAAATTGTGTTGAGAGTTTGGAACAAACAAATTTTTGGTAGAACAGAATCTCATATAGCGGAGCTTGAGGATCGGATAAAGGAATTGGAAATTAGATTGCAATCTGATTATTCAAACGATGTGGAGGATGATCTTGTTGCCACTCAGCTGGATCTTTCTAAGTGGTTGGACAGGGAAGAACAACGTTTAGCAAATCTGGCTAAACAAGGATGGATTCAGAAGGGAGAAGCAAATTCTATGTTTTTCCGTGCAGTTAGTCTCCGTAATCATAAAGAGGTTACAGAGATGAAACTAGAGGATGGTAATATTCTCTCCTCACCAGAGCAGATTCATGAAGGGGCAATATCCTATTTTTCTCAATTCTTGCAGGTTGGTAACCGATGTCAAGAGCCTAATCTGGGGGATTTAGTCCAACCTATTATTTCTCAAAGTGAAAATGATCTCATCTCTCGGGTTCCTTCTACTCAGGAAATTTATGATGCTCTCTGTTCCATTCCGGAAGATAGTAGCCCGGGCCCAGATGGGTTTGGGTCGGGTTTCTATCGATCTTGTTGGCATATTGTGGGGGTCGATGTTGTTGAAGCGGTGGCAGAATTTTTCCGTGGTATGGCTCTTCCTCATTTTTTTAATGCTACCTTCATGGTTTTAATACCTAAGGTAGATAACCCTAAGAGTTTTGATAAGTTTAGGCCGATTAGCCTGTGCAATGTGTTCTATAAAATATGCACCAAAATTATGGTAATCGCCTATCACCTCTCTTGCTAAAATTATTTCTCCTGAGCAAGGTGCCTTCCTTCAGGGTCGCAGTATCTTTGAAAATATCAGTTTAACACAAGAGATGATTCATTCTATTAATAAACCATACTCATGGGGGGAATGTTGCTTTGAAGATTGACATGGCAAAGGCATATGATACGGTGGATTGGTCTTTTCTTATGCATGTTCTTAAAGCTTTTGGTTTCTCTGATTTTTTTTGCCAGTTGATTCGTAACTGTATCTCTAATCCCTGGTTCTCGGTTGTCATGAATGGGGTTCCTAAGGGTTTTTTCAAAGGTGGTCGTGGGTTGAGACAAGGTGATCCCATTTCTCCTTATTTATTCATTCTTGTGGAGGAAATTTTTTCGAGGATGTTAAAAAATCAGATACATATGGGTAAGATTATTCCTTTTTATCACCACAGGGGTACTCCTATTATTTCTCACCTTCTTTATGCAGATGATATGGTGCTTTTTTGTAATGGAGGAAAGGCTTCATTGAAAACTATTACTGAGGTGTTGAGGAAGTATGAACAGTGGTCGGGGCAAGCGGTTAGTAAGAACAAATCCTCTATTTTTTTCTCTTCGCAGGTCTCTGCAAGTAGAAGGCGGGCTCTTATTCGGTTCAATGGTTTTACGGAAGGAAAATTTCCTTTTAAATATTTGGGTGTTCCTATTATTTCTAGAAGAATGAAGATTGCTCACTTTGATGATTTGATTGCTAAAGTTCAGGCAAGATTGGAAGGTTGGCAAACCAGATTGTTATCTAGCAGGGCGCGGTTGATTCTTATTAAACATGTTCTTCAAAGCATTCCCATCCACAGTCTTTCTATTTTAAGGACTCCTAAAGCCGTGATTGAGAAGATACAACGAATCATTAGCACCTTTTTTTGGGGTGTTAAAGATGGAAAGCCTAAGAAAAAATGGCGATCTTGGGTGGACAGTTGTAAGCCGGTATCAGAAGGAGGGTTGGGCATTCGCAGTATCCATGATGTGCAAACTTCTTTACACATGAAATTAGCTTGGAATCTGTTGCAAGGTAATTCTCTTTGGTCCAATTTTTTTCATACTAAATATGTTGGTGATAAACATATATCTGTAGTGGACTCTACGAAAGGTTCTCCTTTTTGGAAGATGATTTTGCATAATATTCCTTTAGTGCAAGCAAATTCTAAATGGAAAGTTCGGGAGGGTAATCTTCATTTTTGGCTGGATAAGTGGGCGGATGATGCCCCTATTTGTAATGATTCTCATTTTTCTGAGCAGCCGAATCTTAAATTGAAAGATTGTAAATCTGGGTTGAGCTGGGATATGGAGATTTTTACTCGGTTGGTGGGGCAACAGAAAGCCGAGGAATTGATTTTGCAACTGGGTCGAGTTAATAATGGGAAGGATATTCTGATTTGGCTCCCTAATCCTGATGGGCATTTCTCTACTAAAAGTGCGTGGAACTGTATTCGCATGAGGGGCCCTGAGTTCCCTTGGGCAAAATGGGTCTGGCACACTGCCCTTCCAAAAAAAATGTCGATCATTATGTGGAAGGCCATTCACGATTGTCTTCCGGTGGATGACAGAATTTGCAGAATAGGTATACCTATTGCCTCTCGTTGTGATTGTTGTTCCAATTTTGAGTATGAAGATCTAAATCACAGTCTCGCTAGAGGTGACTTTGCTGAAAAAATTTGGCGTATTTGTTCGGTGGTGATTGGAGTTCCTTGGAGAAAAGGTTGGACTTGGAGACAGAGAGTGGAGTATTGGTATAGGCGGGCAAAAAATTCTTCTCGATCTGGTCAATTGTTGGGTCTTCTGCCGGCAATCATTACTTGGCGTTTATGGGGTCGGCGGTGTAAGGCCAGGATGGAAGGATTGATGGAATCGATCCAACAGGTCTGGTGTTCTATCAAATATTGGGTTTCCTGGATTGCTTTAAAGCTTAAGGATGTTAATTTACTCACTAAGCAAGATGAAGGAATTCTTCATTGCTTCAATATGCCGATTAATGTTCTGAGAAAAGAGATTGTTATTCCGGTTAAGTGGATGCCTCCCAAACAGGGTTGGGCTAAATTGAATGTGGATGGTTGTTCTCTTGGTAATCCTGGTCCTTCGGGTGCGGGCGGCATTATTCGGGATGATAAAGGGAACCTGCTCTGTGGGTTTGCTGTTGAGACTGGGCATAATTCTAATAACCATGCAGAGTTGATGGGATTACTGTATGGGCTTCGACAAATTGGTTTAATGGGTATCTTATCTGTGGAGATTGAGCTTGACTCCATGTTAGTTCTTAACTGGTTGAGAACAAGCGTTGTGGTTTGTGGTACATGGAAGATTATTGGGAAGAAATTCAAGATCGTCTAGCTGGGCTTCAAGTTTCTATTGTTCACTGCTATAGAGAATGCAATTCAGTTGCGGATGGTTTTGCAAAACTGGGTGCCAATGGTCAATCTGGATCCTGGATTTCTTTATCCGAGATGCCTGCTCACATTAGAGGTAATATTCGGATGGACAAATGAGGTTTTCCTTATCTACGGAAAATGCGGAAAGGTTGCTAGAAGTTATGGGGGTTTTTTTCTCCAGGTACATCTCTCTTTGCACTACATTTTTTCCTTTCTTTATCTTTGTTCGTGCAGGTTGTCTTTTGCAGGGCTGGTTTTGCGGTTCTTTTATTTGCTTTCCTAGGGCCATGTATTGTGTTTGAGTCTGTTTTGGTTTTTAAGGCCTGGGTTTTGGTTTTTTTGTATCCCCCAGGCCTAGGGTTGTAACCACGGTTTTCCTCCGCCATAAGTGAGGGTTTTATTAATAAACTTGGGACGGGGCTGCTATGTGGGTGGCTACCGGCTCTTCTTTAAAAAAAAAAAAAAAAAAAAAAACTTTTAATGACGGGCACATTTTTACAACATGCTACCTAGCTATTAATTGGCTAGTGTTTCCAAACATAAAATTCACAGCAGATTTGTTGCAAAATTCAAAGCAGATGTGTCTCCAAATGAACACCAAAGGTCTTAGATGGCACATCTCTTACAAAATATTCTAGGAAGCTCTTTTTCCTCAAGACGAAAATAGACTTTTTGGACACCTAAATGAACCGAAACCAGGTCTTAATACAACCTGAGAACGAAAAACAACAGATCCAATTTTTGAAGCTGAGGCTCGCATAGACTTCCTAACATGTTCTGATCCAGGAATTGATGCTGAGTTCTCAAAGAAAAAGCATGTACTTTGAAGCTACACCCAATTTTCGTGCCTCTGCCCAAAGAGTTCCTGATGCTGCTCTTGTTAATTTCAACCAATGCAAAAAAATTACTAGTTTACATTCAAGCCACTAAATAATGTCAAGACTACATTCAATCCACTAAAAATACATTAAATCAACCAAAATTAGCAAGGAGGGTGATAATTCAAGTTGTATATGAGTCCGAGGTTGCTATGGGAGTTCTTCTCTACACAGTTATTAGACGCAATAGTATTTGCATTTTAGTCTTGTGGTGATGCTTCTCAAGATCACCCTCAAAGGCATTTTTGGATACCCTTTTGCATTGTTATTATATAGGTGAAGGTGTTATTTTGTAATAGGTTTAGTACTTGGCGTAGTGGGTTGGTTCAACATCAATCAGCTTTTCACCTACCTATTGATTAGTGGGAGTATAAGATCATTATAAGGATATCCTAGCTGGGAGTAATGGCATGATGGATTCAGTTTAATGGGTTTAAAGAAAACATGCGCTGGCCTTTGAGTTTGACTTCTATTAGCCTGGGTTTCTATGTCAAAATATGGTAGAATAAAAAAATATTAGAATGAAATTTCTCATAAAGGGTTTAAAAATATAGTTTATAAGGCTTCGAAATCTAGAAGGTGCCTTTGTTAAGCCGAAGGACATGAAAAGGCCGTTATAAATTAAAAAGAGATGTACACATGATACACATGATAATCATGGAGAAATAACTCATTGCATAAAATGGAAGTTTCTGAAAAGAGAATCTCAAGCAAAAAGATAAGTCCTATATAATGTGTTCTTCTGTAGCTTACTGTAATTTACCATTGTGTATTCAACATCATTGTATTCTCCCCATTAATATAGTGTGTCCAACTTATATATCTTATGCATTTTGACACTCATGATATAGTCAAAGCAATTGAGAAAATACCCTTGGGATTATTGGTAGAGAACTGCTACGTCTACACAGGTTTTTTTACAAAATTCAAGTTACATGCTAACTTCGCAATGACAATGCCAGTCTTGGCTCAACAAAAAGTGAACTCAAAAATTCAATTCAGAACAAAACAGGCGGACGCATCTGCATGAAAATCACTTCTATAGGATCCCTGTGTAGACCAAGCAATTCTCTTTGTTGTTATGTTCAAGTGTCCATGAAGCCAATAAACATCCCTCTAGTTCAAGTGCTAAATGGTAAGAGGTATTTTCAGGGTATTTTTTTTAATTCCCTAATTAGATGTAGACAAACTTAAGCTTAGGCAATCTACAGCTAAGCTTTAAGCTCCTTACTAGTTAACCTATCTAGTACCTAGCACAGTCCAAGCCCTTAATCCTGCAAATCAACATAAGACTTGAATCAGCTCAACACATAAGTTCTCTCATCGTTGAACAAGAGGCCTAAGATCAGAGCTTGCGCACCTCAACAAAGAAAGAAATTTAAGGTAAGGAAAAAGACTAGGACCTTGTTTTTTAGTAATCGGTTCAATAAACCTCCACTAGGCCCACCCAGAAAACAAACAGAAAAGGTATTCGTATCCTTGATAGTAAAAGAAAATCAAAAGGCCAAAAAGGTGCAAAACGCGAAGGGTGTTTTCACATAAACTGGTGAATCCACATAACCCAAAACGTGAAGGGGATAAGCAAAACCAAACGAAGTCACTGCACAGATAGATGCCGTAAGCCCACAAGTATTGCAAAAAAAAATAAGGCAGATATAAGATAGAGATAAAAAGAGATTTTTTACAACTTTAGAGATCGACAATGGCACACGGAGCAAAAAAGCTTCAAAGATCAACAATGGCAACCGAAGAAATAGCAGAACTTGAAGAAATAATAGCCAAAGTTATTACCTTTCATGTAATTTGCTTGCTCTGGCAAAGCAAAAAAGAAAAGAAAAGGATCAACGCGTTGACAATAAAGACAAAAACCATTCATCTCTGTTTATCTGCTTGTATTTTGGTGCGTGGAATTTATTTATCTGCTTGTATTTTGGTGCGTGAAAATTTCAGTTCAATGCAATCATTTGTGAGATTTTAGCAGATCTAGCTACTGGATTCAGAGGATAATATACCTTCAATAGCCAAGGACCAGATGAACCAGTTGCTCTCTCCCCTACAACGATGACCGCGACTAGTAGCGCTCTCACCCACGATGATGACCGCGACTCAGAGATGTGGACTATCCCACGACGGCGACCGCAACAACTGGACGAGGAGAAGAAGAAGCTCGGCAGTGGCTCAGACGAAAATGGAAACCCACGCGAAAATGAAAACAATACCCATTTCATTTCAGTTCCGCTTTCTTCTTCTGCTTTTAAAAATAAAAAAATAATAAGTTAAATGACGTGGCATATGCCACATCAGCCGAAGACGCAATGGGAGTGCAACCCGATAGTATATAGAAGAACTGATTATTGATAATATAGCAGCTAAAGGAGAGATGGAGGTACACATACAAAAACGTGGTCATTATGGGCCTATTGGACCATCTCATATTGGGCATGATGATAAGCCTAATGGTGGGCTCTCTAAGGTTATTGATGGGGCTAATGTTAAGCCTATTAATAGAAATGAAGACTTGATTGTTCAAGCTGCACCAGCACAATCTAATTTGTTGCGAGAAGGTGTACTAGAAGTTCTTGAAAGACAAGAGTGGTCTTCTCCTATTCGAGGTGATGAGGATTTTAAGAGGAAGAGATCTGTGGAGAAGACTGTAGGTGATATTCTTCATGTTGTGGAGAAGAAAAAAATGTAAGTTTCAAACTTCCTATAATGATGATTTTGTTCATGTTGAGAAGGATCATCAAAATAGGAAGGGTAACAAGCAATTGGGATCGGCAGTGGCAATGCAACAACCTTGCCGAGGTCAATGAGTTTTATAAGTTGGAATTCCCGTGGGCTTGGAAACCCATTGGGAATTTAGACCCTTTCTGACTTGGTCAGAAAAGATGTTCCTGAGATTTTATTCTTACAAGAAATAAGTTTACATGCTCGTGTAATAGAAAGACTGAAGTACAAGCTGGGTTTTTTTGGATGTGTAGCTATTAGTTGTGAAGGGAGAAGTGGTGGGATTGCATTGTATTAGAAGAAACAATTTAAAGTTGGAGTTCAAAGTTTTTCAAAGTTTCATATGCATGCTAAAGTGATTGAGGAAGGTGTAAATGGTGAATCATGGTGGTTAACTGAGTTCTATGGTCAACCAGAGGTGAGTAGGAGATGTGAATCATGGTCTTTATTGAGGTCTCTTAAAGTCCCTTCTGATACAGGATGGGTTCTATTGGGAGATTTCAATGAGATTATGAGTAATGATGAAAAGCATGGTGGAAGAGCTAAACCAGATAGGCAGATGAAGGATTTTCGAGATGTCATTGAAGAATGTCAAGTTCATGATTTGGGTTTCTAAGGTAATCCATTTACATGGTGCAATTGAAGGGAAGAGGGTCATACTATTAGTGAAAGGCTTGACAAGTGATTTTCTAATTTGAAATGGCATTCTCTCTATCCAATGGTAGTTGTGGTTCATGGTATAGTTGCTTACTCTGATCATATGCCTATAATCCTCAAGTTGTCTGAAGGGGTTTAACAGGTTTTAAGAAAGAAATTGTTTCGATTTGAGGCAATGTGGGTGGAAGCTCCTGGATGTCAACAAGTAATTGATGAAGCATGGAAGGTAGTTAAAGGAAGGAGAGAATTGAATACTGTCATGAGGAAGATTAAGCACTACAATGAAAAACTCTGTGTGTGGAATAGATCCAGCTTTGGACATGTGCAGAGAAATCTACAAAAGGCAAAGGAAAATCTTAGATTAGCTCATCAGCTTGATCCACTTTCTCTTAATAGATAGAATATTCAAATGGCACGAAGGGAGGTTCAACAATGGTTGCAAAGAAATGAGACCATGTGGAAACAAAGATCAAAGGTTTTATGGTTAGCTGAGGGAGACAAGAATTCACATTTCTTCTATCACAAAGCAACTCAGAGGAAGGAGAAGAATTGGATTAAAGGGATAAAGGATTTAGCTGGAAGATGGCAAACTGATGAGGCAAGAGATATGATCATTATTGAGTATTTTTAAACTCTCTTCACTGCTGCTGAGGAGTTAGGAATATGGATTTTCTACATGCTTTAAATGGTAGAGTTACAGGTCAAATGGTGGATCAGCTCGATGTTACTTTTACAACTGAAGAGGTCAAAAGAGCATTAGATGAGATGCATCCAACAAAAGCACCTAGACCAAATGGTATGGCCCCTATTTTTATCAAGAATTCTGGTTTGTTCTTAGAGTTGATGTCACTAATGCAGTGTTGAATGCCCTTAATAGTGGTTCCTTTCCTGTTGAGATTAATCATACCTTTGTTACTTTGATCCCCAAGCAGAAAATGCCTGAGTATGTTTTTTATTATAGGCCAATTAGCTTATGTAATGTCATATATAAGTTGATTTCCAAGATTTTAGCTAATAGGCTCAAGCTGATTTTACCTAATGTTATTTCACATTTACAAATAGCTTTTGTTCCAGGAAGATTAATTACAGATAATGTATTAGTGGCAACGAAATTGTGCATTTTCTTAGAAGGAAGAGAAGGGGAAATGATGATTTTATGTCATTGAAGTTGGATATGAGCAAGGCTTATGATAGAGTTGAGTGGAGGTTCCTTGAATATGTGATGGTGTAGATGGGCTTCAGCTCAAGATGGATTCAGTTGGTGATGTTTTGTGTCAAAATGGTCTCTTTTTCAATTTTGGTGAATGGTGAGCTTAAGGGTCCAGTTCTTCCAACTTGTGGATTGAGACAAGGAGATCCAATTTCTCCCTATCTTTTTCTACTTTGTACTGAGGGTCTTATAACTTTGTTGGACAAGGCAAATGAGCATCAATAGATTGAAGGGATTCGGATATGTAGAGGGACACCTAAGCTGAATCATCTTTTGTTTGCAGATGATAGTGTTGTGTTCTGTAGAGCTACTATGCAATCTTGTTTAATCTTGCAACATAGGCTTGACATCTATGAGAAAGCTTTAGGATAGAAGATCAATAGAGAGAAGACTTCCATGGTGTTTAGTCATAATGTTCCCTCAGCTCAAAAAGTGGAGATCATGCAGTTTTGGGGTGTCACTCATTGTTGAACCTAAGGTTTCAAGTTTTGTGTAATTATATATTTACACATGGATTTTGATGATAACAAATGAATTCATAGAATAAAGGAGTCTCAAGCTCAAGTTATCTACACAATGGAGTCAAGCACATCAAGAAACCAAGCATGAGCAAGAAGGGAGCAAGTTCACATTAAAGTCATAGAATAATGTTGTAAATCTCTTTAAAATTCGAAATTAGGATTAAGGCTCAAAAATTAATATTTTATCATAAAGCATTAAAATACATTTTCCACATGTGCATGAATATTTTGAAAATTAAATTTGAAAATTTTGAAAGATAATTGATTGTCATCTTTCACATGTGCATGCCATGATTAAAGGGTTGAACTTTGAAAATATTAAAGATGATTGATTGTCATCTTTCACATGTGCATGTTTTATTTGAATATTTTCAAAAGTGATTGATGCTTTTCTTGACTTATGCAAAAGGAAGATGCCTTTGTTTGAAAATTTTGAAAAGTAAAGTGTGCTCCTTTTGTCATATGCAAAAAGTAAAAGATTAGGTTTGAATTTTTTGAAAAGTAAAGTGTGCTCATTTTGTCACATGCAAAAAGTAAAAAGATTAGGTTTGAAATTTTTGAAAAATGAATGATGATGTCTTTGACATGTGAATCTTTTTAAATTTGAATATGAAGTCTCATATGCCTATAAATAGATCATTTGAGAGCTTCACATTCACAACACCAAGAGCATACAACTCTCATTCAAAGCTTTCATTCTCTCTTCTCTAAGCATTGAGCCTTAATCCTTTTTCATTTTGAGAGATATAGGTTGTGCTGTATTGTTCTTATTTCACTCATTGAGGAGTGTTTTCTGATATTCTACCCACTATCAATTCTTGTATCAGTAAAAGGGTGTGTACAACCCTTGTGCGTGTAGAAAGTGTTCTACACAGGGAATCGTTGAATCACCACGTGTAAGGTGATTGCAAGTGTAGAGGGTGTTCTACACGGATCCTTTGTAGCGGTGTTGTTCAAAGGTGTAATAGGTTTTTACCTCCACCTGAAGGAGGTTGAATAGTGAATTCGGGGATCCTCAAGGGGTAGCTTGAGGCGAGGACGTAGGCAGTGGGGCCGAACCTCGTTAACATACTGAGTTTGATTCTCTCTTACCCTTACTCTTTATATTTATTGCTATTTCGTATTTTGTTTATATTTGATATTGTATATTTGATTTATAATTTTTTTTTTTTTTTAAATACAACTCAATTCACCCCCCCTCTTGTGTTAGTCATCTGGGCAACAATTGGTATCAGAGCTAAAGCTCTGTTATAAGATTAACTATCTTTTGAGTTAAGATCTTATGGCTAACATTGCAGCTTCATTTGGTGAAGGTCAATCTAGCAGTCGGCCTCCACTCTTTTGTGGAGACAATTATTCATTCTGGAAAGTTAGAATGAGAATATTCCTTCAGGCTCAAGGTCGAGAGATCTGGAAATGCATTGTAAATGGACCTTATATTCCAACAAAAGTGGTTGGTGGAGTAAAGGTCAAAAAGGAAGAAGAAGAGTTTGATCGTGAAGACGATAGACTTTATACTTTGAATTTAACTGCTATGAATTTATTATATAATGCTCTCAATGGTAATGAGTTTAATAGAGTAATGACTTGTGCTACGGCAAAAGAAATTTGGGATAACTTGGAAGTTACTTATGAAGGAACTTCTCAAGTTAAGGAATCAAAAATTTATATTCTTACTCATGAATATGAAATGTTTAAGATGAATGATGATGAATCTATTTCTAGCATGCACACTCGTTTTACTAACATCATAAACAGTTTGACAGCTCTTGGTAAAGTTTATTCCAAAGTGGAAATGGTAAGAAAAATTCTCAACTCTCTACCAAAACGTTGGGAATCAAAAGTGACAGCGATTCTTGAAGCTAGAGACCTCAAGAAGCTCGAAGTGAATGAACTCATCGGGTCACTTATCACCCATGAGTACACATTGAAAAGAGGAGAAGAAGAAGGAAAGCCAAAGAAGAGCTTGGCACTTAAAGCTGTTCCTCATGAAAGTGAAAGTGATGAAGATGAGGAAAATGACGATAAAGATGAAGAAGTTGCGATGATAACAAGAAGAATTCAGAGATTCTTAAAGAAAAATAAAACTCCTCCGAGGAAATCATTCAAAAAGTTTTCCAAGAAAGATTCAGGTAAAAATGATACTTTAATTTGTTATAAATGCAATAAGCCTGGTCATATCAAGCCAGATTGTCCCCTGCTAAAGAAAGATCGAAACAAAGGCAAGAAAGCAATGAAAGCTACATGGGATGATGATTCAAGTAGCTCAGATAGTGAAGCAAGCAATGAAGAATCAGCAAATCTCTGTCTTATGGCTAAAGATGATATTGAGGTAACAAATTTTGATAATATTGAAAATCCTTCATATGAAGAATTGCAAAATGTTTTAGAAGAGGTATATGAAGAATTTGAAAAATTGGGTATCAAATATACTGCTTTGAAAAAGAAAAATTCTTCTTTAACAAACGAAATTGATATTTTAAGAAAAGAAAATATTGTTTTGAAAGACGAAAATCTTGAGTTGAAGAAAAAGAAAACTGATTTAGAAAATATTGTTGAAAACTTTACGAATGGAAAAAGAAATTTTGAAAAACTTCTTGGTAGTCAAAGATGTGTTTTTGACAAGGCAGGCTTGGGATATATGCCAAAACAAAAGTTCAAACCTTATAAAAACTTCTTTGATAATCCTTCTACATCAAAGTCTAATATTCAAAATTCTTTTCATAATAAGTTTGTCAAAAAAGGATACTATTATAATCATTCAAGATTTTCATATATGTCACATGCTATTTGTAATTTTTGTAATAGAAATGGTCATAATTATCATACTTGTCCTATTAGAAGAAAACATACAATGACTATTAGGGCCATATGGGTACCTAAAAATCTTGTTTCTTCTAATACTAATAAATAAAGGACCCAAAGAACTTGGGTACCAAGAAAAATCATTTTAATTGTTTTTATAGGTATGCATGAAGTCCTCTACAAGCAAAAACAAATGGTTTTTAGATAGTGGATGTTCAAGACACATGACGGGAGACAAGACTAAGTTCTTTGATCTTAGATCTAAAGAAGAAGGACACGTGACATTTGGAGACAACTCGAAAGGGAAGATCGTGGGAATAGGTAAAATTGGTAATAAATCTTCTCTCATAATTGAAGATGTTCTACTTGTTGAAGGTCTAAAACATAATCTTTTGAGTATAAGTCAATTATGTGATAAAGGATTTACAGTTACTTTCAAAATGGATAAGTGCATTATTTTGAATGATCATGATTATAACATTTGTTTTACTGCCTTTAGAAGTAATAATGTTTATACAATCGATTTTGAAGAAATTACCTCACAAGATGCTATTTGTTTTTCAGTACAAAATGAAACTAATTGGTTATGGCATAGAAGACTAGGTCATGCCAACATGGAACTTATTTCCAAACTTTCAAAAAATGATCTTGTGAGAGGTTTACCAAAGGCAAATTTTCTTAAAGACAAAATTTGTGATGCATGCCAATTTGGTAAACAAACAAAAACTTCTTTTAAAACCAAGAAATATATTTCCACTACTAGACCACTGCAACTGATACACATGGATCTTTTTGGACCAAATAGAGTTGCAAGTCTAGGAGGAAAATATTATGCTTTTGTTATTGTTGATGATTTCTCTAGATATACTTGGGTCATCTTTCTTGCTCATAAAGATGAGGCACATAATGCTTTTACCAAGTTATGCAAGAGAATTCAAAATGAAAAGGGCTATACTATTTCAAGTATCCGAAGTGATAGGGGAAAAGAGTTTGTTAATAAAAATATTGAAACATTTTGTGATGAAAATGGTTTTGTGCATAATTTTTCTGCTCCTCGAACTCCTCAACAAAATGGGGTAGTAGAGAGGAAAAATAGATCTCTTCAAGAGATGGCAAGAACAATTCTTAATGAGAACAACTTGCCTAGTTATTTTTGGGCCGAAGCGGTAAGTACTGCATGTTATGTTATAAATAGAGTTATGTTAAGGTCTAAATTAGATAAAACCCCCTATGAGCTTTGGAATGAGAAAAAGCCCAACATTGGTTACTTTCATGTATTTGGATGCAAATGTTTTATTTTGAATGACAGGGATAATTTAGGCAAATTTGATGCAAAATCGGATGAAGGTATTTTTCTCGGGTATTCTACAAATAGTAAAGCTTATAGAGTATTCAATAAAAAGACTTTAACTGTACAAGAATCTATGCATGTAGTATTTGATGAATCTAATTCTCTACTCTCCAAGAAATCCATTGATGAAGAAACAGGAGGTATAAATAATACAGAAAGTCTCAATCTCAACAAAGAGAACACAATAGAGGAAGTCCAACATGGAGACATCAGGAAAGATCATCAAAATTTAATACGAGATGCAACCAAACAGTGGAAATTTGTGAAAGATCATCCAGTGGAACAAATTCTGGGAGAACCTTCACAAGGTGTAAGCACTCGATCATCTCTTAGAAATATTTGCAATCATACTGCTTTTTTATCTCAGATTGAACCTAAAAATATTGATGAAGCACTTCTTGATGAATCTTGGATTCTAGCTATGCAAGAAGAGCTTAATCAATTTGAAAGAAATGATGTTTGGACACTTGTTCCTAAACCCAAAAATCATACTATTATTGGAACAAAATGGGTTTTTAGAAACAAGAAAGATGAGTCCGGAGTCATTACTAGAAATAAGGCTCGACTTGTAGCCCAAGGTTACAATCAAGAAGAAGGAATTGATTATGATGAGACATATGCACCAGTCGCAAGATTAGAAGCTATTCGAATGCTACTTGCATATGCTTGTTATAAAGATTTCAAACTTTTTCAAATGGATGTTAAAAGTGCTTTCTTAAATGGTTTTATAAATGAAGAGGTATATGTTGAGCAACCTCCAGGTTTTGAAAATCATATTTCTCCAAATCATGTTTTCAAACTCACAAAAGCACTATATGGACTCAAACAAGCTCCTAGAGCGTGGTACGAGAGACTCAGTGGTTTCTTGATTAAAAAAGGTTTCTCAAGAGGAAAAATCGACACAACTCTTTTCATTAAATACGAAAATGATGATATTCTTTTGGTTCAGATTTATGTTGATGATATAATATTCGGTGCTACTAATGAAAATATGTGTCAAGTTTTTGCTAAGACTATGCAGGATGAATTTGAAATGAGCATGATGGGAGAACTTACATTCTTTCTCGGATTGCAAATTAAGCAAGTAAAAAGTGGGACATTCATCAATCAATCAAAATATATTAAGGAATTGCTGAAGAAGTTTGGGATGGAAGGTGCTAAGGAAACTGGAACACCAATGAGCCCATCTACTAAACTTGATAAAGATGAATCCGGTAAGACAGTTGACTCGAAAGTATATCGAGGTATGATTGGTAGCTTATTATATTTGACAGCCAGTAGACCAGATATTATGTTCAGTGTGTGTTTATGTGCACGTTTTCAATCATCTCCAAAAGAATCTCATTTAATTGCAGTTAAGCGCATTCTTAGATATCTTAGTGGTACAATTAACCTAGGGTTATGGTACCCTAAACACACATCTTTCGATCTAATCAGCTACACAGATGCAGATTATGCTGGTTGTAAAATAGATCGAAAAAGCACTAGTGGAGCATGTCACTTCTTAGGTCATGCATTAGTTTCCTGGTTTAGTAAAAAACAAAATTCTGTTGCACTATCTACTGCTGAGGCAGAATATGTTGCTGCGGGTAGTTGTTGTGCTCAAGTTCTTTACATGAAGCAACAACTTGAAGATTTTAAACTTATGTATAATCACATTCCAATCAAATTTGATAATACAAGTGCTATAATTCTTTCAAAGAACCCAATACAACATTCTAGAACTAAACATATTGAAATAAGATATCATTTTCTTCGAGATCATGTGCAGAAAGGCAATATAGTACTAGAGTTCACAAATACACACGATCAGTTAGCAGATATATTCACAAAACCTTTACCAGAAGATAGATTATGTATGATTAGAAGAGAAATAGGTATGATGCATATTATGAATATCTCTTAAAAGATAGATCAGAGTTCATAAAAATAGAGAGATTTTTTTTTAAATACTTTTACATAAACTTGAGGTTCTTAGCCTCATGTTTGAAACGCTCATTCTCTTCATACAAAATCATGTCATCCCTATCCATGGGAACTGGCACGCGGAATGAAGAATCCAATAGAGATTTCAATTGTTTATTCTTCTGCTGAATGATTCATTTCCTTGTGTGAGACTCTTGAACAATTCGTTGAAGTACAACAATTTATTCTTTGAGCCTTTCAACTTCATGGGTTTTGGCTTGTACCCGCTGGGAAAAAGCAACAATAGAGGATGAGTAGCGAGTCCCGAGACTCTCCAAGTCGTAGATAGCATCGGAGTCTGACTTATTAGCCATACTATTATTTTCTTGCTGCAACATGGCACCAATGGCAGCTGCAGAAAGGACAGGAGGTTGAGGTGTTGAATACCTCATGGATGCATCTAGAGGAATGTTAGAAGAATTGGCCATTGAGAAAAGAATTGAAAACTTAAAGCGAGAATGTTGAAGGAATGCAGATGAGTTATAGAGATAAGAAGAAAACTTGATGCGGATTGGATGAACTTTAAGACTGTTTTTATAGAGATAGTATAAAGAACAAAACGAACTATCATCCAAGTCAAAGAGCAATGTGTTTTTTCCCGATCGGTGAAAATGACATTTTTTAGAAACTCGGAGCCTTCAATCTCGTTTGTCAACAACATCAGGCATTTTTTTCAAATCTCCAGCCACACTTGTCGGGTCACGGACGGATCCAATTACTATCTACAGTGTCTATAAACGTACCGTTTTCTTCAATCTATTTACTTGCTGCCGATCCTTTTTAATGATGCCAAAAGGGGGAGAAGTTTTAGACTAGAACATTAATATTGTTTAAATTGTTAAACTTGTTATATATGTTTGGAATTATATTTATATTTTTGCTTGAAAAACTAACGCACATGGGGGAGCTTAAGTATTAATACAGGTTTCAGGTTCTATCAAGTATTTGTCATCATCAAAAAGGGGGAGATTGTTGAACCTAAGGTTTCAAGTTTTGTGTAATTATATATTTACACATTAATTTTGATGATAACAAAATGAATTCAAAGAATGAAGGAGTCTCAAACTCAATTTGACCACATAATGGAGTCAAGCACATCAAGGAACCAAGCATGAGCAAGAAGGGAACAAGTTCATATTAAAGTCATAGAGTAATGTTGTAAATCTCTTCAAAATTCGAAATTAGGATTAAGGCTCAAAAATTAATATTTTATCATAAAGCATTAAAATACATTTTCCACATGTGCATGAATTTTTTGAAAATAAAATTTGAATATTTTGAAAGATAATTGATTGTAATCTTTCACATGTGCATGCCATGATTAAAGGGTTGAATTTGAAAATATTAAAGATGATTGATTGTCATCTTTCACATATGCATGTTTTATTTGAATTTTTTTCAAAAGTGATTGATGTTTTTCTTGACTTATGCAAAAGGAAGATGCCTTTGTTTGAATATTTTGAAAAGTAAAGTGTGCTCCTTTTGTCATATGCAAAAAGTAAAAAATTAGGTTTGAAATTTTTGAAAAGCAAAGTGTGCTCCTTTTGTCATATGCAAAAAGTAAAAAGATTAGGTTTGAAATTTTTGAAAAATGAATGATGATGTTTTTGACATGTGAATCTTTTTAAATTTGAATATGAAGTCTCATATGCCTATAAATAGATCATTTGAGAGCTTCACATTCACAACACCAAGAGCATACAACTCTCATTCAAAGCTTTCATTCTCTCTTCTCTAAGCATTGAGCCTTAACCCTTATTCATTTTGAGAGATATAGTTTGTGCTTGTATTGTTCTTATTTCACTCATTGAGGAGTGTTTTCTGATATCCTACCCACTATCAATTCTTGTATCAGTAAAAGGGTGTGTACAACCCTTGTGCGTGTAGAAAGTGTTCTACACAGGGAATCGTTGAATCACCACGTGTAAGGTGATTGCAAGTGTAGAGGGTGTTCCACACGGATCCTTTGTAGTAGTGTTGTTCAAAGGTGTAATAGGTTTCTATCTCCACCTGAAGGAGATTGAATAGTGAATTCGGGGATCCTCAAGGGGTAGCTTGAGGCGAGGACGTAGGCAGTGGGGCCGAATCTCGTTAACATACTGAGTGTGCTTCTCTCTTACCCTTACTCTTTATATTTATTGCTGTTTCATATTTTGTTTATATTTTATATTGTATATTTGATTTATAATTGTTATTTTTTTAAATACAACTCAATTCACCCCCCTCTTGTGTTAGTCATCTGGGCAACACTCATTTTCAGCAATATGACAAATATTTAGGTTTGCCACCTATGATTGGAAGAGGTAAATATCGGGCATTTTCAGCTTCAAAATATAGAGTTTGGTCTAAATTATAAGGCTGGAAAGAAAAAATTTTATCACAAGGAGGCAAAGAAGTTTTGTTGAAAGCTGTGGCACTTTCAATTCCTACTTGTACAATGAGTTATTTTAAATTTCCAAAGTCACTATGTTCAGATCTAGAAGGATTGATGGCTAGCTTTTGGTGGGGTTAATGAAAAGAAGAGAAAAAGTTAAGTTGGGTTAGTTGGAGATGTTGAGTAGTGGAGTCTGGTCCACTTCGCTCGAGCGGCAAAAGGCCGCCGCTCGAGCGAAACCAGGCAGATTCAAATGCTCGAAGGCCGCTCGACTGTGAGCTCGAGCGGTGCCTCCAGGAAGAGAAGTTCACTCGAGCGAAGGCATTGGGCGCTCGAGCGAAATCAGGCAGAGTCGAACGCTCGACGTGCGCTCGACAGTGAGCTCGAGCGAATGCGGAAGGGAAGTTCGCTCGACGTGCGCTCGACACGCCGCTCGAGCGAATGTTCTGTGTTTTGCCCAGAATTAGGGTTTTCCGCCGTGAGAAGTTTAAATAGGCCATTTATACTTCATTTGGCCGTGTGTGTGCCTCAAGAACTCTGTGAAGAACAATATTTCTCCTCCTCCATTGTATTGTGATCTCTCATATATATAAATCCTTAGCAACTCCCGTGGACGTAGGCAATTTGCCAAACCACGTAAATCTTGTGTTGTGTGTGATTGTTTTCTCTCCCAATTTTATAAATTTTTCACTTCATTGTCATCAGTTTTCGTAACAATTGGTATCAGAGCCGTGGTTCGGATCTGAAGGAAGACGATGGCTGGAGATGAAGTGAAGGTATCGGGGATCGAGAAGTTCGATGGCAAGGATTTTGGTTGCTGGAGGATGCAAATAGAGGACTACCTCTATGGGAAGAAGCTGCATCTTCCATTGTTGGGAAAACAATCGGAGAAGATGGATGAGGATGAATGGAAATTGTTGGATCGACAAGTTTTGGGGGTTATTCGACTAACCCTATCGAGATCCGTTGCACACAACGTCATCAAGGAGAAGACGACGGCGGATCTCATGGCGGCTTTGTCAGGCATGTATGAAAAGTTGTCAGCGAATAACAAGGTACATTTAATGAAAAAGTTGTTCAACTTAAATATGGCAGATGGTACGTTTGTTGCACAACATCTGAATGATTTTAATACTATCACAAATCAATTGTCGTCTGTTGAAATTGAATTTGATGATGAGATACGTGCACTGATATTATTGGCTTCATTGCCAAATAGTTGGGAAGCCATGAGAATGGCTGTTAGTAATTCTGCTGGTAAAAATAAGTTGAAATATGATGATATTCGCGACTTGATTTTGACTGAGGAGGTGCGTAGGAGAGATTCAGGCGAGACCTCGTGTTCGAGTTCAGCACTGAATGTTGATTCTCGAGGGAGATCACATGATAGGAACTCGAATAGAGGAAGGTCAAAATCAAACCACAGAGGCAAGAGCAAGTTGAGGCCTGGTCAGCAGGTTACTTGCTGGAATTGTGGCAAAGCTGGCCACATAAGGAAGAACTGCAAAAATCCTAGAAAGACCGAGAATGATAGTGCTAATGTTGTAACTGAAGAAGTACATGATGCACTATTGCTTGCAGTTCATAGTCCAGTTGATGATTGGATACTGGACTCAGGGGCTTCCTTCCATACAACTTCCCACCGGGAGCTAATGCGAAATTATGTCGCAGGTGATTTTGGGAAGGTGTATCTGGCTGATGGAGAAGCTTTGAACGTGGTAGGGATGGGAGACATTGACATTGCACTCCCTCACAAGAACAAATGGACCTTGCAAAAGGTCAGACACATTCCTGAGTTGAAGAAGAACCTCATTTCTGTTGGGCAGCTGGATGAGTGTGGGCACTCAGTAGTGTTCTCAGATAGTACCTGGAAGGTCACAAAAGGGGCATTGGTACTGGCTCGGGGTAGGAAAACTGGTACACTATACATGACTACCGGTTTGGTTAACACTATTGCTACTACCGTTGCAGAGAACACAACAGATTTGTGGCATTGCAGGCTTGGCCATATGAGTCAGAAGGGTTTGAAAGAACTTCTGTCTAGAGGCAAGCTACCAGAACTGAAGACAGTTGATCTCAGTATGTGTGAGAGCTGTATTATGGGGAAACAGAAGAAGGTCAGTTTCTTGAGAAGTGGCAGGACGCCTAAGACAGGAAAACTGGACTTAGTCCACACAGATGTGTGGGGACCTTCCCCAGTGGCATCTCTTGGAGGTTCTCGTTACTATGTCACGTTCATTGATGATCATAGTAGGAAGGTGTGGATTTATTTTCTGAAGCATAAATCCGATGTATTTAATGTGTTCAAAACTTGGAAGGCCATGGTAGAGACAGAAACAGGCCTAAAACTGAAATGTTTGAGGTCTGACAATGGTGGTGAGTACATTGATGGTGGGTTCAAGGAGTATTGTGCAGCTCTGGGTGTCAGAATGGAGAAGACCATTCCTGGGACACCACAGCAAAATGGAGTTGCTGAACGTATGAACAGAACCATAAATGAGCGTGCTAGAAGCATGAGGCTGCACGCCGGACTACCACCTACTTTCTGGGCAGATGCAGCCAGCACTGCAGTCTACTTGATAAACAGAGGGCCATCAGTTCCATTAAATCATGAATTGCCTGAGGAGGTTTGGAGTGAGAAAGAGGTTAAATTTTCTCACCTTAGAACATTTGGTTGTCTTTCTTATGTTCATATTGATTCTGATGCTCGAAGTAAACTTGAGGCGAAGTCAAAGAAATGTTATTTCATTGGCTATGGAGACGAGGCATTTGGCTATCGTTTCTGAGATGATCAGGGTCGGAAGATCATAAGAAGCAGGAATGTAATTTTCAATGAGAAGACTATGTACAAGGACAAGTCTAGTACAGCTTCTGAAACAGCTCCTCAGGAGTCTGAGTTTGTAAGCTTGGATGACCTACCAGAGGTCACAGTGCAGAGTAGAGATGTGAGTGATGGGGAGAGTGGGTCCAGTGCACCCATTCCTATTATTCCGCAGTCAGCTTCAGAGTCGTCCACTCCTACAGTTGCAGTTCGCAGGTCAGTTAGGACTAGACGTCCTCCACAACGTTTCTCACCAACCTTGAACTACATTTTGTTGACAGATGGTGGAGAACCGCAGAGTTATGAAGAAACCTTGCAAGATGAAAATTCTAGCAAGTGGGAGCTGGCCATGAAAGGTGAGATGGATTCTCTGCTAGAGAATCAGACATGGGAGTTGACAGAACTTCCATCAGGGAAGAAGGCATTACACAACAAGTGGGTGTACCGGGTGAAAACTGAACTTGATGGCAGTAAGAGGTATAAGGCTAGACTTGTTGTAAAAGGCTTTCAGCAGAAGCAGGGTATTGATTACTTTGAGATTTTTTCTCCTGTAGTGAAGATCACAACCATCAGGATGGTACTGTCTATAGTTGCTACTGAAAATTTATTTCTTGAGCAGCTAGATGTGAAGACAACATTTCTTTATGGAGACCTTGAAGAAGACATCTACATGCACCAACCTGAGGGGTTTGTAGTACAGGGAAAAGAAGATTCAGTTTGTAGACTGAAGAAGAGCTTGTATGGCCTGAAACAAGCTCCTAGACAGTGGTACAAGAAATTTGACAACTTCATGTGCAGTGCAGGGTACATCAGATGTCAAGCAGATCACTGTTGTTATGTTAGGCATTTTGACAATTCCTAAATTATTCTGTTGTTGTATGTGGATGACATGCTTATTGCAGGGGCTAGTATTGATGAGATCAATAATCTGAAGAAGCAGATGTCAGAGCACTTTGCAATGAAGGATTTGGGAGCTGCAAAGCAAATCCTTGGCATGATAATTGTCAGAGATAGAGCCAGAGGTACGTTGAGGCTGTCACAGGCTGAGTATGTGAAGAAGGTACTCAACAGGTTCAATATGGACAAGACCAAACCAGTTGGCACACCCTTGGACAGTCACTTCAGACTCAGCAAGAATCAGTCACCCGAGTCAGAGGAGGAACAAGACTATATGAGTAAGGTTCCTTATGCCTCAGCTATTGGTTCACTTATGTATGCTATGGTCTGCACAAGACCGGATATTGCCCATGCAGTGGGAGTTGTGAGTAGATACATGAGTAAACCAGGAAAACAACATTGGGAAGCAGTGAAGTGGATTTTGAGGTACCTAAAGGGCTCCTCATAAATGTGCTTGTGTTTCTCTGGAAAGAGCTTAGAGGTGCAGGGCTATGTTGATTCTGATTTAGCTGGTGATATTGATAGTAGAAAGAGTACCACAGGTTTTGTTTATACTCTTGGTGGTACTGCAGTGTCATGGGGTTCTAATCTGCAGAAAACAGTTTCTTTGTCTACTACAGAAGCTGAGTATGTTCCAGTGTCAGAGGCTGCAAAGGAGATGATATGGCTACAGGGCTTCTTGGAGGAATTAGGTAAAAAGAATCAGAAAGGCACTCTCTATAGTGATAGTCAGAGTGCCATATTCCTTGCCAAGAATCCAGCATTTCATTCCAGGACAAAACACATTCAAACCAGGTATCACTTCATACGATCATTGTTAGATGATGGACAGTTGTTACTTGAGAAAATTTGTGGTAGCAAGAACCCGGCTGATATGTTGACAAAGGGTGTCACACTTGAGAAACTGAAGTTGTGTGCAACTTCAGTTGGTCTTCTGGCATGAAGACAGGGGTAGTGAGTTGCAGAAGTGGAGGATATCACGTTTGAGGAAGAGGACGATGCAACGAGTGTACCAGTCTCCAAGTGGGAGAATTGTTGAGTAGTGGAGTCTGGTCCACTTCGCTCGAGCGGCAAAAGGCCGCCGCTCGAGCGAAACCAGGCAGAGTCGACTGTGAGCTCGAGCGGTGCCTCCAGGAAGAGAAGTTCGCTCGAGCGAAGGCATTGGCCGCTCGAGCGAAATCAGGCAGAGTCGAACGCTCGACGTGCGCTCGACAGTGAGCTCGAGCGAATGCAGAAGGGAAGTTCGCTCGACGTACGCTCGACACGCCGCTCGAGCGAATGTTCTGTGTTTTGCCCAGAATTAGGGTTTTCCGCCATGAGAAGTATAAATAGGCCATTTATACTTCATTTGGCCGTGTGTGTGCCTCAAGAACTCTGTGAAGAACAATATTTCTCCTCCTCCATTGTATTGTGATCTCTCATATATATAAATCCTTTGCAACTCCCGTGGACGTAGGCAATTTGCCGAACCACGTAAATCTTGTGTTGTGTGTGATTGTTTTCTCTTCCAGTTTTCATATTTTTCACTTTATTGTCATCGGTTTTCGTAACAGGAGAAAGCTGTGTGAGACAAAACTAGATGGAGGTATGGGATTCAAATGTATTCAAACATTCAATTAGGCTCTTTTAGCTAAGCAGGGTTGGAGGATAACGAATGAGGATTCCACTCTTCTATATAAGGTTTTTAAAGCTAGATATTTCCCAATATCCAGTTTTATAGACTCTAGATTAGGTGCTAATCTTTCCTATGTGTGGAGAGGCATATGGGAAACCAAGCACAGTTTGTTAAAAGGCTGTAGATGGCGAGTTGGAAATGGTATGTCTATTAACATATGGACTGATTATTGGCTTCCAAATCATAAGTTGCTGGCTGATCTAGTTGCCAGACCTGTTGCAACTGATTTACATGTAGTGGCTTCTCTTATCAAGGAGGCAAATGAGAGAAGATGAGATATTGAAAAGGTGAGAAGTTTGTTGCCAGCAAGGGAGGCCAATGAGGTGCTAAGTATAAGATTGCCATAAGATAATGTGCCAGATTTACTTATATGGGAGCATAAGAAAAGTGGACTTTACAGTGTAAAAAGTGCTTATGATTTTTTCAATTTTTTGGAGCAAAACAGAGAGGTGGCAGAAAGTTCAAATGTTGCAGAAAACAAACTATTATGGAAGCATCTTTGGAAAATGCATGTTCCTCAAAGAGTTAAGGTGTTTGCATGGAAATTTTGTAAAAATATCCTTCCTACCTTTAAAAACCTGAAGACCAAATGAGTAATAGATAAGGCTAGCTGTCAATGGTGTCAAGCAGAAGATGAGGATTTAAACCATGCAATGGTCTATTGTCCTTATACCATTGATTGTTGGGTGCAGTTTTTTCCTGATATAAAAGAAACAACAAACAGGTTATAGTTTACACAAATGGCACTATTTGTCATCAGAAGAAAAAAGGTAGGAGAATTGGAGAAGTTGTTTCTTCTAGCATGGGGGCTTTGGTATAGAAGAAATCAAAAAATATATAAAGGTAATATACTGTCAACTAAGCAAGTCATGGAGCATGCTTTCACTCTAGACTAGGAGCATAATGTTGCAGCAGGCCATGAAGATTCAACAAAATATAAGTGCAATTGGCAGCCTCCTCCAGCATGTGTGTTGAAACTCAATGTTGATGGAGCTCTCTTTAGTACTCAATGTAAGTCTGGTGTTGGAGAAGTGCTACAAGATCATGAAGGGAAGGTGCTGTTTGCTGCAAGTAAATCTGAAGCTACTATTGTCGATCCAATGGAGGTTGAATTAATTACAATCTTAAGGGGCTTGCAGCTATGCATACCTCTAGGAATTGCATAACGAAGGGTGGAGTTTGATGCTTTGCTAGTAGTCCAATAATTGGAAAATGAAGGCTATTCTACAACTTTATGGGGTGGTTTGGTCCAAGAAATCAAGAACTTGTTCTAAAGGTTTTCCACTTGGTCTCTTCAGCATAGGGGAAGGGAGGCTAATGGAGTAGCTCATGCATTGCTATGTTTGCATGGAATATTGATGATATTATTATTTGGTGGGACTCAATTCAGGATTGTATTTCCCAAGCTATTTGGGTTGATTCAAATTTGTAATGTTTGATCTTTGATGAATAAAAGTCCCACTTTGTTATAAATAAAAAATAAAAAATAAAATTATTCATGGAAGAAACATATGATGTCAACCATTTTTGTTAAGTACATGTGCATTTCCATAAATATTAAAAAATAGAATAAAATTTCTTTATATATAAAAAAAAGAATGTACCAGAAAGTAGAGGACAAGAAAGAGCGGTGGAAGTAGACAAAATCGACAACAAGCAGATTCAAGAACATTGAAATAAGACGCTAACTTGTATGTAAAGTCTATGTTTCTTTCTTCACTTTTTATTATGTTTTGTTTAGTTTTTGTTTATATTTCTTTTCTCACCTTCCCATTTACTATTTTCTACTATTATTATTTTTTATTTTATTTTTTATCAACTAGGCATACGTGCAGTGCATGTTGCCCTTACTAATATATATTTAAGTATGAAAAGCCACTATGTTGCTTCTGGCTTGGTCACTAATTGGTTATAAATTAACGAGTGAAAAACTAATTCAAGGTATTGTTTTCTTTTGATTTTTTAAAAATTATATATGAATGAAAATTAGACCATTTGGGTTTAATTATTCTCTCTTATGTCCTGAATTCCTTTAAAACCTCTATTTTCTCTCTCTCTCGCTCTCTTTTCTAATCATCAACATATGCTTCTCATTCATTCATAAATAACATGCATCAGTATCTGCAAGTGTTTACAATTAACTTCAAACAACCTATTGTTTGAAGTCATTACACAACATGCTCTCTCTACTGACAATAGCTTCAATATCTGCAGGACCCTCTTCAATGCAACAACATTTTCCTTTCATCCTCAAAGCCCTCTTAGCAATTTCATAAGCCACAATGTTACCTTCTCTATAAATAAATCCAATAGTCCAGTCTAGTCTATGAAATAGAATTTTTCTTGTGTCTTCTACTAGCCGCCCCATCCATGCACATGTAGCTTCCTTTTTATTTATCCCTTTTATTACTCTTTGAGCATCTCCTTCAAACAACACGTTCTTGACATCTAATTCCACCACTAGTTTTCTTGCCCTCCTTAAAATAGTAGTTTCAACCAGTTCAGAATTTCCAATGAATACCTTTGAGGCAAACATTGAAAAAAAAAGCTCTCCCTTGTAATTTCGTGAAACTATACCCATACCAAATCTATTATTTGTTGTGTCTATAACAACATCAAAGTTAAAATTTGTTACTCCTTCATCTGGTGGCTTACATTTAGTTTCTTTCCTCTTCTGAATATTTACTTCCCTATTCTGCCCCACCACATCTCTAGGTTCTTGGAAGATTTTGAGACTTGATAAAGCAGATTGTATAACTTTGCTTGGACTATCAAACTTACTCTCAAACACCACATTGTTCCTTCTAGTCCATAACCCTATGAGAATCACAGCAACCTCGTCTAATTTTGTTTTCTTCAAACATGCCTGCATTCTATCCCAGATATGGAAGAACTCAATACCCTCACTGTTCCACTTCTGATGTCCACTTTGATTCTCTACCCACACGTCACTTGCTGCTGAGCAAGACCAAAACACATGCTGATTGTTTCTTCTCCCATGCAACAAATTGGACAGGTAGCCTCTTCAACTATTTTTTTCCAATATAAATTTTTCTTGGTAGGTAAAATGTAGGTCAGAGCTTTCCACATAAACTGCTTTGTTGTGTTATGAACATGCAGTCTCCAAATCTCCTCCCACACTTGTTTTTGTGATTGTCTATTAGAGCAATCTCCATGAACTTCTTTTTTTCATGTCAGTACCTAAATGATTTGCACTGTGCACAAAAAATCTTCCATCCTTGGTGTAGCCCCAAATGACTATCTTCACCCTCATTTCTACTAAGTGGTGAGCTACAAATCTGAACAGCTTCATCAAACATTAAAGTCCCAAACCAAAGACCTAAAGCTTACTTGAAAGATGCCATTAGCAAAAGAAACCTAGTAGAAAAATATCCCACTTAAGATTTTCAAGTAGACAGTGATGGCAAGTTTTGCTTTCAGTGGCTTTAACTTCTTGTCAATCTATGTCAAGCCTCGACAGTTAACAAATTTAGCGCAGGGATGTCAACCCTCTTACCCCAATTCATAAATCTGGTTATTTGAGTCCTTTAATAAAAGAGTTTCTAATCTTCAATGCATATAATTTTTTCTTTTATCTTGATATCCAACTAATGACTCAATTGTAACAATGAAAACTTCAGAATGTAGATTTGAATTACTTCATATGCATACTACATATCTGGTATTCTGCATTGACAATGAATAAATGATAGCATAAACATATTATACCAATTTGCTACTTTTTGGCTAGAATTTGACAATAGGTTCTGAAAATCAAGTTCCATTTGTTGTATTGGAAGACTTGAAATTCGAGCGATGCTACCATATCTGTAGATTTGCCACTCTTCGAGAAAATAATTTTTAAAAATCCAAGAATTATTTTCTTCTTTTTCATCATAGCCAAATTTTATTATGAGAATTGCATGTTTACGATTTGACTTATTGTCTTGATTCAATTTATCAAGCATGTTGGTACCTTCATGGATATCGTATTATAAGGTAGAAGCAAAAGAGTAAGGTATCATCCTCAAATTAGTATTTGTTTGACAAGTAAAAATTAGTTAGACTTACTCCTTTCAATACTTCAAATTATGTAGTCTATATTACCCATCAGTTACTGGTTGTTCTTGGACTCTCATAAGAAACTCTTCTTCATTTCTGTGATCTATCATTATGACTCCACTAATCATCACCGCAAGGGATTTCTAGAGGATATAAGATCAAGTTATATGATTTTAGGAGAAAAATCTCATAAGAAATGAAAATTTTAATTTCTTAATGGCCGTTCCTCAATCTTGGGTTGACAATTTTACTTAACTATTTTGAAAAGATACTCTTCCTCCTTCCTAATCCTCTCATTTTGGATATAATAAAAAGTTTTGGTATATGAATATGGGTAGAACTTTGTTTTGATCTCTTTTTTGCAACAGTCGAGAAGTTCTTGAAAAGAGAGTTCAAGAAGATCTGTATAATTTTTGTTTTAAGTCTAGTTGCAACAACTTCTAAAGCCGTTATGGCAAACACATGTCTACTAAACAGTTTGTTTTTTATGATAATAAAATTGTAATCTCAAATTTATTCTTTGACAAGTCTATATAATTATGAGTTATCATATTTTTGTTTCCTAAAATGAATGATTTACTATACACACACATATCAAATGTGGCAAGTTTGTTTTCCAAAACATCAACCAAAAGCATAATAGTAGAAATGCCATGTAACACTAATAAAAACAATGGAAAAAATGCTATGTATTTAAAGGTCTTTTAAATAAAAATGCTAGTCCTGCATCACTAACCACATTTCTCTTTATTTTTAACTGGATCCAAGACACCACCATCATTAGGGGTGTCGATTTCAGTTTCCGGGAACTCTAATCGACCGAACCGATCAGTTTGTTTCGGTTCAGTTAGCTTGGTTTGTTTGTCAGTTTTTTCTTACAACCCTAACCATCATGAATATGCCAATCCCAATATAAGAAAGCCTTAAGACAATATTTCCTAGTATCAATGTTTTAATTTTCTTTCTCCTTCAATCGAGAGGATCAGAATTTTCTGTACCAGAACAGGCAAGGCTTGATGGGATGATTAGTTCCAGATCAAATTTTGTATATTTTGGTCCATTCGACCAATTTCGGCTTGATTCTGGTATTTCAGGCAAATTATGGGTTCTGTTCGAAATTTATATGCATGACATTTTTTTAAAAGTTTTCAAAAAGTGAAGACAAATTGATAATTTTGAAATATTGTTTTATCCAACGCCCATTCTTTTCCCCTTCCCAATGAGCTCATGGCTAGATACCCCAAATCCAAACTCTCACTCTCTGTATGATTTTTTTGGAGAGTATAGTACTTTTGTGAAGTTTTGTTAAGTGAGAACTATCATGGAAAAACAAACAAAAAAAAAATGGCTAGAGACAAATCCCATGAACAAAATGATTAATTATTTTTCTTCAATAGGAATAAATTTATGATTGATAATTTTTCCTTTAATGAGATTAATTATTGCCCTGTATTTAGTTTTTTTATTAGTTAAAAATTTTTTATTAATGGAATAGAAGACTGAAACTGCTAGGTTGTCTCTTTGATCTAGGTTTTGAAAAATGTTTTTTCTTGTGTTTATTGATATTCATCAAAATAATTATTTCTTAGATGTTATTTTGTTTTCCACTTATTGTGGAATGTAGTTCATATAAATATATATTTATATATATATACTTATCTATGCAATGACTATTCTAGAATGATATATCGAAACATACCAATAACAAAATATTCAGTTCCAATGCCTCAACTGAAATGGCCACCAAAATGGAATCCAAAACTTTTCCTAATACACCAACTTAATTTTTTGGGAGATGATCAGATGATACTTCCAACTTGAAGCGCGGATCAAGCATAAATGCAATAAACAACATTTTGTTCAATTTTCTAAAATCCCCCCAATACTTGTCATATTTCAACAACATCCTCTCCAACATTATTTTCAACATATTACTCTCACTCATAGAAAATTTGTTCAAATGTTTATAGATTGTACATATTTCTTTAATGAACAAATTTGAAGTTGCATAAACTGAACCTAAAACCTGCAAAGTCATATCATAAAAAAGCTTCAAAAATTGTATAAAAACCTTGATGATTTCCCAATCATGTAAAGTTGGTATTCCTTGTCCAACCTCATATAAATATGGGCCAAATTCATTATCTTCATCTTGTAGCACCTCAAACACCATATAATATTTGAAAGCCGCACTCAACATTAGATATGTTGAGTTCCACCTAGTTGGAACATCAAGACAAAGAAGCCCACCATCCAAAATATTTTGTTTATCTATGCATGACTTGAACTTATTAAGTCTTGCAGAGAAAGACTTCACATATTTAACCGCATTTTGAATTTTCACAATTAATTTATCAATTTCTTTTAATCCATCCTAGACAATGAGATTCAAAATATGTGCACAACATCTTATATGCATAAGGTCATTGTCTAATACCATACAGTCTCGACTATGATTGTAAATATCTTATTTATGCCCCATCCAAGTATAGTTGACTCAATCTCTTTTCCTATTGTTATCCCTTTGTGATCAAGAACTTTGTTAAAATCTATAATTATCTTATGCAAGATCCAATCATCATCAATAAAATGGGCTGTTATGCACATATAATTCAGATTTTGAATTGATTTCCACATGTCAGTAGTAATGAAAATCTTATAATCGGATGCCATGAACATGTTTTTCAACTTTTCTTTTTCTAACATGTACATCTTCATACAATCTCACATAATAGTAATGCGAGAGGGGATTGGAAATCTAGGTTCAACTACAGCCATAAATTCTTTAAAACCTTGTTTTTCTACAAATCTAAACACTAGCTCATCCATAATTATCATTTTAGCTACCGCCGACCATATTTTCTGTTCGTTGTACTTGGCAAGTCCAACACTAGGACTGTTAGTTGTACCATTCACCCCCATCTTCCTAGTCCCGGTCATTTTTTATTGGGGGTTATCCCTTCCAACCCGACTAGTATTAAAGGCTTTACATCTCTCATTATGGTACTTCATTGATGAAGTACCTTGTCATTTAGGATGGCATAACAAAACCTTACCACAATAATCATATCTGGCTTTGGGCTCATCGGGATACTCAACATCCTCAAACCTCGTAAAGTGTTGCCATACTTCAGATCTACTCTGTCTTCTTAAGATAGGAGGGCGAACTTGAGGACTAGTTGTAAGGAGAGAGCTATCCAAAGTTGGAGGCAAAGTGCTATCCAAATGAATCACATTGGGCATTGATTCAAAGTCAGATGAAGGCATAGCAATACTAGGTTCCATAGGGTTCAATTGCAATCTAAGATAACACTACAAATTTGTTAACAAAATAGGAAGACAACCAAAAGAACTAAATGAATTATGTAAAATATATCATGGGGTGAGAAGCCAATAAGACTAGTAAATCCTTATAGGTATACTTTATTCCAATAATGTTGTTTCTCATCTATCATAGCCTTCAGCTCACAAGAGCGAACATTAAAGAAACTAATAGAATTGTCGAATCTAACATGAGTGAACAACACACGGCACTCAAGGAGAGTCATGCAAGTTTTCAGCATTTTTTTACAAGCAAACCAATCAATGGAAAAGTTATACTAGTGATTAAATTCATTCTTTACTAGTTTGATTCTATTTTGAAGTTTGGTAATGGGCCTAAAAGGTTTATAGACAGTCAACCTGATGGGCAACTTGATGGGCCAAAGCACAGCAACCACCAAGCATTTCTAATGAAAAAAGAATACATAATAGTAATAGCAATGAAATATAAATACACAATACCACAATCAGCAGCTTTCATTATTGCACTGCTATGAACACAAAGCATGGCTCAGAATGGAATGCCACACCTTGTAGAGTTTTGTGGAATCGAACAAAAATAGGAGATAACAGATTATTTCTTTACCATGACATAATTGCTAGTTCATAAGATAGAACGAGGCAATGACTAGATTGCATCTTGAGTTACTACGTAAGTTTGGGAAGTGGTGTGAGCAATAGAAGTCAAAGAAAGGGTAGAAAAGGATGTGGATGCCGATTCATTAAGACAAATATTACCATCTAAATTTCAGTGTAGAGGACCCTTGGAGGGAATGCTTATCTTGTTGCACTTAGTTCAACAACGCCCTTGGATTTCTTTAATGGCCCCATTAAATCCCTTCCTCAAAAGCTTTTCTTTTAACTTCTTTAATATATTACCGTCCTAGTGTAATTGGGCTATGCAACACAAGACCATGTCTTAGGCTTGTCCCCTCACCTGTCCAAGGGCCGCTTAGTTTTCTTTTTCACAAGTTTAAGTTGATGAATAGAGTTAAATTTTAGTTATTTATATCCTTAACAACTATCCCCACTAGAACCTATTGGCCTAGCCATGCATTTTCTTGGAGGCAAGGAGGAGACCCAGAAGAGTACTGTTTCTAGCTTCTTGATCCTCTACATTTGTGTATGAAGGAAATGGAAATTAAGCTATATATGTTTACAATGACAGGCCGGCGTCTTTGATATTTCTAGCCAGTTCCAATAATCTGACCACATCCAAATCTGGACATAAAGGTTGGTTGCGAGATCTTAATCTTATCGAATGAACGGTTAAAGAAAAAAAAAACTAAAAACCACCATACTTATGGTGCCTTTAGTCCATGATATGCAAGACACATTAATTGGCATATTAAGGTATTCTAAAATGATAGGGAAAAATCTTAAAAGGAACAGTGTTTCAACTAAAAAGCATCATAAAGAACACGACCAATATCTTAGTCCCCTACTGTCGTTGAGAATGCTGGACTCTTCTGGACTGAGATTTGAAATAACTTTTAGAAGTGTAGTATTTAACAGTTTTCTTTGATATATTAGCATGAAGCTAGCTTGGCAAATGCACGAATAATAATTTAGATTTTAAAAAAATAAAAGCTCATATATATGCCAGGTAAACTGACAAGATCATGAGGATTTTCTATCCAATCTATATGAATGAAGTGGTCGATATGACCCATCAGTACTGAATTGAGGATATGGTATACACCACTTAATTTGTGTTTATTTCTTGTCTGTTCTAAATCTAACATTTCTCTGTACCTGTCAAATTCTAAATCTAAACTTTGAAATCTTATATTCCTGCACATCCACATGTAATAGATGGAGGATAGTTGAAGAGTTTAGCGAGTAAATCAACTTGTTTTTAATAAGAGAAAAACTAATGTAAAACAATAGAAAATATTTATCCCTTCCAGTTCCTGCAAACATTCTCTTGCATCTCCTAATCCCCTGCCTCCAACTTAATTTAGATTATGCTTTTTTCTTCCAAAAGCTAAATTAATGATCTCTGTTTCTACTTACCCATTAGAAAACAAAAAAACTTGCCAACCCAAATCCTGTAACACATTCTCCTCTAAAGTAATTTGGCATCTATCCTAAATTAACTAGGTTGAAGCTCATTGACTCGTGGAAAGTTTGGGTGGAAAATAGGCCCCATGCTCACAGATATTCTCCACCACCTATCTACTTTCAAACAGTGGAAAGCTCACAAAAGTCATTGAACACAATATAAGAAAACAGAAAAACGTCCTCCTCCATGCATACTAGATATAGATACCAGAAAATATCCAAAATATTTGCTTCAATAAAGTTTGCTTGTTAGATACTGGAACCCATACTTCACCAGTGAGTCAGCGACCACCTTCCCATGAAACCCAAATCCCATCTTGACCCAAGAGAGTCTAGTGCAAGCTTTGATTTCAAACAGGTATACGCATACGAAAGAGAATCAAACCAAAGCCAAAATACAAATCAACCGTCCAAGAAAATCACAATAACAAACCAATAGAGAGAGAGAGAGAGAGAGAGAGAGAGAGAGAGAGAGAGTAATACCTATAAATCACAATAGCAAATGAAGAGAAGATTTGAGACTTGAGAATGATGAATCGGGTACTAGAGGAGAGCTTTTGATTTTTGAGCAAGAGCAAGGCCGTAAGAGTGAGCTTCTGGGTTCTACGTTTGCCTACGTAATTTTGGGTACAGTGAAAACGGGTATCGGGTACTACCCGATAAGAAATGAAAACGGTAATGGTATAACCTGTTTCCGATTTCACAGCCAAACGGGTCGAGCTTTCGGGCCAGGTCAGGTCAATATTTTGGGTTTGGTCGGGTGGACGGCTTATTTGTATAGTCCTAGAGATGATATTTTCATCATGCATAAAATGAAAATATACTTATTCAAACCTATGCAGAAAACATTGCAAGATATGTTTCTTTTTTACATTTGAATCTTTTCTACAAGTAACATCCTTTGTTCTTTTATTAAAAATATTCAATTAATATCGTTAATGCTACAAGTTTAAATAAGGAAATTCTTAGTCTAGACCTTATTTATCTATTTTTTAAGGTTTTCATTTATCTATTAGAAAAAAAGAAACTCTTGAAATACACACTCAATACAAGACCAAACAACCTATATTGTAAATGAAATATTTCAAAATTGAGCTATAACAAGTAAATATTAAAGGAATTAACCTTATTTTGGTTGAAAGTAATTTCATTACCATCATCAAATAGAAACATTGAGAATTAAGAAGGAAGAGTAAGCATAAGAGATAACCCACAACTTGTCTACAAGAAAACGTGCGTGTCAAATCCCATGTGCAACGAAAAAAGCTACAAATCGGCACTTAAGACAATATATGTAAATGTGTTTGAGAAACAAGAGAATAAGAGTATTAAACGTATGCTTTTCATGTCTATATTAATCAAGAAAGCAATATAGAAAATGAAAATGAGAGTGAGAGACTTCTAGAGAACTATATAAATTGATCTTCTTCAAATAATGTACATACACATCTTCCTTATTTTTTTAGTACTTCAAGTTTTTCAAAAAGTGAGGACAAACTAGTAATTTAGAAACTTGTTTTTGTCTGGCTTCCATCGCTTCCCAATGAGCTAATAGCATGATACCCTAAAATCAAACTAGATCTCTCTCTATCTCTTAATGGAAAATACTATACTTTTGTGAAACTTTTAGAAGTGAGACCTATCATAGGCAAGCAATCGGAAACCCCAACAGAGTCGCCTAACCATTATGAACCCCTACAATAGTCCTCTCTGCACTGATAGACCCTCTGTGATGGGTCCAACTCTCTTGAGATTTGATTGAACTTGAAGTGTCGGAACATGCAATACAAGGTTACATATTAACGTTCATGACAGTTAAAAATGCAATGCACCTAGCATGCTTCTAACAGTATGTAGTAATCGCAACAGATAATTTTTTTTTAGCAATACATAATGTTGAACCTAAAGTTTCAAGTTTTGTGTAATTATATATTTACACATGGATTTTGATGATAACAAATGAATTCAAAGAATGAAGGAGTCTCAAACTCAATTTGTCCACACAATGGAGTCAAGCACATCAAGGAACTAAGCATGAGCAAGAATGAAACAAGTTCACATTAAAGTCATAGAGAAATGTTGTAAATCTCTTAAAATTCGAAATTAGGATTAAGGCTCAAAAATTAATATTTTATCATAAAGCATTAAAAAACATTTTCCACATGTGCATGAATATTTTAAAAATTAAATTTGAAAATTTTGAAAGATAATTGATTGTCATCTTTCACATGTGCATGCCATGATTAAAGGTTTGAATTTGAAAATATTAAAGATGATTGATTGTCATCTTTCACATGTGCATGTTTTATTTGAATATTTTCAAAAGTGATTGATGCTTTTCTTGATTATGCAAAAGGAAGATGTCTTTGTTTGAAAATTTGAAAAGTAAAGTGTGCTCCTTTTGTCATATGCAAAAAGTAAAATATTAGGTTTGAATTTTTTGAAAAGTAAAGTGTGCTCCTTTTGTCATATGCAAAAAGTAAAAGATTAGGTTTGAAATTTTTGAAAAGTAAAGTGTGCTTCTTTTGTCATATGTAAAAAGTAAAAAGATTAGATTTGAAATTTTTGAAAAATGAATGATGATGTCTTTGACATGTGAATCTTTTTAAATTTGAATATGAAGTCTCATATGCCTATAAATAGATCATTTGAGAGCTTCACATTCACAACACCAAGAGCATACAACATTCATTCAAAGCTTTCATTCTCTCTTCTCTAAACATTGAGCCTTAATTCTTATTCATTTCGAGAGATATAGTTTGTGCTTGTATTGTTCTTATTTCACTCATTGAGGAGTGTTTTCTGATATCCTACCCACTATCAATTCTTGTATCAGTAAAAGGGTGTGTACAACCCTTGTGCGTGTAGAAAGTGTTCTACACAGGGAATCGTTGAATCACCACGTGTAAGGTGATTGCAAGTGTAGAGGGTGTTCTACACAGAAAGTGTTGTTCAAAGGTGTAATAGGTTTCTATCTCCACCTGAAGGAGGTTGAATAGTGAATTCGGGGATCCTCAAGGGGTAGCTTGAGGCGAGGACGTAGGCAGTGGGGCCGAACCTCGTTAACATACTGAGTTTGCTTCTTTCTTACCCTTATTCTTTATATTTATTGCTGTTTCTTATTTTTTTTTATATTTTATATTGTATATTTGA
>QGSO01000219.1:2846032-2932793 GCA_011037825.1 Carya cathayensis | reverse complement strand
TACATTAACGGACGATAAATCATTTTCTGAAATTATTAATATTGATGGCTTTAATCCAAAACATTCACCTTAAAAACTTGTAAATTTTAAAACCCCAATTGCCACCAAATTGCTCATCCGAATCAGCGAAATTTAAAACTTGAAATTTAATTATTTCCCCCAAAGCTTGTCGAACCTAACACCTTAATTACCAAAATCTTATTTCCTAAAATCTATAAGGCCTCAAACCTTAGATAAAATTCTCTTAAACCAATCCTTAAAGTTCGTTGAACCTACACTCTCCTATTCTGTAGCCTCTTTTCATAAATTCTACAAAACCTAAGACCTCAATTATCTTATGCGACTTAAAGCTAACTCCCCTCCTTAGTTGCAATTTACATTTCTACTCCCAAGTGATCGCCTAACCCAAGTCGTTCCCTTCTAGCCACAATATTATAAAAGTAACCCACCTCTATAAAATTCAAACCTATTACACTAAGTATTTATTCTTACCAATGACATTCTCAATAGTATCGTCCTCCTGCCATAGCATAATCCTCAACCCCACTTTTAACTCCGGACAAAACAAAACAAATAACTTAAAACAAAATAAATAAAACAATTAAAACAACATCCTTTCAATTCAAATAAGATCAACTCAATCAAACCAAATCAAACGAAATTAAATAAAATAAATTCAAATCAAATCAAATCAAATCAAGTTAAAGAAAAACAATTCAACTTAAATAATTAAAATAATTTTAACTCAAGCTTTTAAAACTTTCTGGTACTCCACTTATGGGACATATGGTTTTACCCAGAGTCGAACTGCTCTGATACCATATGTGACGCCTCCGACTCCCACATACGGCCACGTGGAAATCGAGACGTCGGGATGATGACAACACGGGTCACACATCCCATCGTCAAGTGCCAAGTGTGTGTATACATGCAAAACGTGTACAAATAAAAACATGCAGCGGATAAGGAAGTCAAATAACTAAGTACCAGAATTTTTGTTTAAATACAAACCAGCTTAAAACAAACTTAAATAAAATATTACACGTTTAACAACATCTTAAATCCAAATACATGCTAATAAAAATGATGATAAATATAATATATAAAAGCCATCCAAGCTACTCCTCGGGCGGAGCCGTCTCCTCGGGCTCAAACTCCTCCTCCTCTAAAACTGCATCAAAATCTACGGTACCAAAAATGGTGCCACAGGTAAGTAAAATCCAAACAACGCAAGATAAAAACATATTACAACCAAAACAAAATGAATGAAGTATGCCCAATGCACATGCCCCAAAAACCATATTTTTCCACACACGCCAAAAGTCTCATTTGGCCCAAAACCTTTCATTTAAATCATTCATCGTCATTATCCCAGATAATGGCCCCAAAAACAGTCTCAAAACCATTTTCCATTTTTCCTTAATCGAATGCACCATGACCTCCCCTAGGGGTCATCCGCAAGCCCTGGCTCTGTGCCACACCGCATGTAACGACTACGCATGTGACTTCGAAACAATCGATGCCTAGTTCCGGGCCCTGCGCGTACGTAGCCAAGCATCCTCTAGCCCCCACCAGCAGAGGGGCCACGGAGTCGGTGAGTAGAGCGATGCCCGATTCCGCACCCGGCACGTTCGTAGCCAAGCATCCCCTAGCCCCACTCCCGTCGTCGCCCAGCAACAACTCAGGGGATGTCACTCAGTATATTGCGCTCCTGAGTGACCAGAGGAGCTCCACCGAGATAATACCCCATCTCGGCTTGGGGTCGTGATACACACGCACCCAAAAACCATTTAACTCATGAAAATCCCATTTTCAATAAAATGCACATGAACATGTATGCACAATGCCATGCAATTAAAATCACAAGAATTAACCAACAGATCCCAAACATCAATAACAACCAACAAACAACTCCTTCCTCAATTCCAACCGACCATCGACTCCTCGGACTCAGTCCGGAATAACCAACCAGATCCAAATTAATTATTGTAAAGGCAATAATATATTTAAATCTAAAACGAAGTTTGGAAAAATACTTACAGCGCTATATATTAATTTTCGAAAGATCGGCGCGTAGCAAACGGTGAAGGAAAAGCAACGTAACAGTGCAAATACAATGTGGCCGTGGGTTGTAAAATACCCACTTTTGAATGGGGACAAACCAAAGCTCGGGATTGATAGGGAATGACCTAGGGATATTTATGAAGCTAAGGGAAGTGACCTTTGGCCGTGGGTGGCGGTGGAAACGGCAGTGGAAGCGGAAAAAGGCCAAATAGGAGTTGAGCTCGTGGGAGCTGCTCCGGCAATGGATCGGGGCTGAAATTAGGTGGGTTAGGATGGCAAGAGGTAGGGGAAGAAGTGGTGAAGAGATGGTGGCCGGAAGTGGTGCGATGGCGCCTGAAACGGCTCAAAACCGTGCGGCTTAGATGTGCTCTAGGTGGTGATCGGCTGGCCGGATGGGGGAGATATTTGGTGGGGGTGTTCACCAGCCGGAGGGGAGTCGGACGGTGGTGGCTGTGTCGGCCATGTCGGCCGGACGGCAGTGGGCTGGGGGTGGCGAGCTGGACGGTGTGGGTGAGGAGAGAGAGAGAAGAAAGAAGCACGGGGTGGGGGGGGAGGGAAACAGGGGAAGGAGAAAAAGAAATAAAAAAAAGAAAGAAAAAAGAGAAGAAGGAAAAAGGAAAAAGAGAAAAGAAAAGATGAAGGAAAAGAAATGAGATCCAATCCTCATCTCTGGAGTCCAACAACTGATCCAACGAAGATAACTTTAAAAGCAATAAAACCAAAAAAATATTTTAGACACAACGTAAAGCTAAAATATATTAAATAACTAGTGAAAACTAACTATTTAATTTTAAATCCAAAGACAAACTAAAATAGATTAAATAGCAATTTAAACTCAACAGCAATTAAAATTCAATTTAAAATCTGATTATTTAAAATAAAAGGACTATTATATTAATTAAATTAAAATATTCCTTCAGTGAAAATATACGTAAAAACGGGGTGTCACAGTTGTAGTTAGTTTAATGTTGAGAAGGGGTACATAGTGTTTTTCTTACTTGTAATATAAGGGTGACTTTTGCGTAGTTGTATTAACCTAAATATTTATTTATAAAGGAAAGGATTTGATCCTTCTATTTCTAAATAGTTGTTTTCAACTCTTTAAACTCAAAATCATGGTAATTGTGTTTAGGTGATGGTTGATTTTTGCTTGACACTGCGTGTGCCAATTTAGAGATATTAAAAAGTTTAGGTATATAGTACTACTTCTATACTAAATTTTGCATAAAATGAGCTGAGGTTATATTTTAGAAAACTTGCATGTTTATGTTATGAAACCAACCTTGATTTCTAAGAAAACTTGTATAGTTTTGGAGACAAAGTGGTTTCTATTAGGACGGTGCTAGAGGTACCGCTGGTGGGGAGCCACCATTAGGCAATTTTTTTGTTTTGTTTTGTTTTGTTTTTTTAAATCATTTTTTAATACTTTTAAATATTTTAAAAAAATATAAAAAATTTATAATAATATTAAACAATTTTTTCTTAATCATTAAGAAAAGGAAAAAAAAAATTAGCCAGCAGTGGCCCCTAGCGGGAGCCACCAGCAGTGGCCTTAGTGTTTTCCTTTCTATTATGCTTGGCTAACTGTAGATATGTACAACCCTGCTACTTGGCCGTAAACATGGTTTCTATTTCTGGAATCAAAATTCTTACTTTTGGGGGCTTTTCTAGTTGCTGAGGCTAGCTATGAAAGAGAGGGGAGGAGGGAAGAATAGAAAGATCTAACCTATTTTTATTCAATTGTCAAGGTTAAAGTACTCAATCATTCAATATGATTTAAAAAAACTGCTACAGTGAAATCAATAGACACGCTACTCTTGGTTCGAGCAGTACTAGAACATCTTGGTTCGAGCCCAAATAGTGTGGCATCTTATAAAAGAATAAGTCCTATAAAGAATTGATCAATTTCTGATAGTGCTTCATTTATGCTTATGCCTAATGTCTTTTGTCTATATTATTATCATAATGAAATGGTTATGAATACCACTATTTTTTTAGATTGTTTTTTTCTACATTACGTAGCTGGCTCATATTTACACACTAATATAGGCTCGCTGTTTATTAAGTTGTTGATAATTCACATATTTATCTCCACTATTTTTCAAATGACTTTGATAGTTGTGACAATTAAAGAATGACATGATTAATTAGGAGATAAATTTGAGATAAGTGTCAGGTGACATAAGTGGATTTGGGAGATTTTAGATAGTATTTAGTAGTGTTAAGTTTATTTCCTATGGAAGGAATTTTTAGGTATTTGATTACGGAGGATTATTGTATCTAAATTGTTTAGATTTTGTGGATTTCAAGATTAAAAAGTTTCACCCTCAGCTACGGGACATGACAAAGAATCAGATGTATTTGAAGGTTTTGTAAGACTTCAATGAATGAACCCAATCTTGTTTTTAGTACTTTAAGGCTATAGACATAGATCATCAACTCCATGTGTGATAATTGTCACCAACTACTAACTAGAACTTAAGAGACAAGTAGCGAACTTGAAGAATCTTTTGGTTGAGACATTGTCATCTTGAAAATGAGAATGAGGAATGGCAATAGTACTGTTCTTTTCCCAATCATAAACAGTATCAGATCCAATTCTAAGTACAAGTATGAAAATTGAAACCATAAAACTTGATAGTGTTTTTCTACCAGTTTGGATTTTCTCAGATCTGCAGCACTCCGGTTATGAATAGTCGACATGCACCTCACCACTACGTTCCCCTCCCACCGATCTACTAGAACAAAGCGGAATCATGTCGAAAATGTTGATGCATGGCCCTCACGTGCCAATCCAGAGGTGTGAGTTGACTGTTCTGCTGTCGCATATCTACCATTTTGATGCTAGTCTATCCGGATTATTACTTTTCCTAACCGGTGATCTTGTAAAACAAATTAAGGACCTTACCAACAAATACCTCAAGACTTTCAACTACAGTGCATCTGTTTGCACCACCTCCAATGGTAGCTTACTTTCAAAACGTCTTTTAAGATGATGCCCTCTTTGTAGGGCTTGGGTAGAGATCAAAAAATTAGTCTTAAAACCCATTTTTTTTTTCTTTTTTTCTCACCACTTTAGCACTAGTTGTTGTTTTGGGATATTTTATTGGGGAACCCACCTTCTTTAATATGTGTCATGTTTTATTTTAATGAAATTTGCTTGCTTAGAAGAATAAGAAAATAAAAAGAAAAAAGGAATAGCTTTAAACACTGCAATGGATTCCCCTAACTCTGTATCAGGGAAAAGACCTCCTATTAAGAAATATATATATACAAAATAAGTCACGAGCAAAGAAAAACACAAGGAAAATTAATATAAAAGCCATTCCTTTATAATTAGGTGCGTATGGTTTATTCAGAGTTGTTAAGAAATTGGTCAACAGCCCAAGAGCTCGCGAGGCTTCTGATGCTTCAAGCGTAAGTTGTGGATTTGAAAATTCTGCTCAAATATTATATATTATGTTTAGATTCGTTGGAAAATGTCTCAGACCACCTCTCGGCCCAAGCATTTTCCTTATGATTAAGACCAGTCATGAGTATACGTGACTATATGTGTAAACTGCTTTATAAATTTGTTTAGATGTGGAAAGAATGTGTTTATGATACAATCATGCATCATATATGTTTTGAAGAACGTGAGATACACATACGATCACGTGCTGGTTGAGAGCGTAATATATAGATAAATATTACATATTATTAGCTAATCTTAAAATATAGATGACGTAATATTCTCATTGTTGAAGCGTGTTTTGTAACTGCTAGCTACAAAGGTGCTCCTATTTCTGTGAGGGTGGAAGAAAGAGCGGTGGGATGGTGGTTGTGTCATCTCCGATACCAAAGTCAAAATTATCCATGAGAAGCGGCGCTGAAAGTGAGAAGTTATGGAGAGCTAAAGAGAGTGATTGAATGTGTGAAACTTTTTTCTCGTTGTCAACCTTTTCCTATTTGTAGCCAATTATTCTTCATAAGATCCTTCTACCGTTGCAATGATCACATTCGTCTTGGGCATCATGGCATCGCAGTTACGGCTACTCTCGTAAGCTACAAGGGGCGCACCTTACCTCGAGATTGGCCACTCCGAGATGCACTCAATGCGGTTAATATTGCAGGGGATAAGATCAAATCCCAACCTATCGGTTCCTCATTAATGCGTTGTAATTGAAGAGACTGTTGGTTGCTTTCTCCCTTCTTGGGCCCACCTAGGCCTTCCTCCCTGCCATTTCTTGGTGATATGCCCCGCAATGGATCTTGGGCTTAGGCGTGGGAGGCTTGAGCCCGGCTTGGCTGGGTACAAAATCCCATTTCCACACATTTTATAGCTAAATGTTATATAAATATATATATATATATATATATATCATGAAAATTACTTTCGTAACCATAAGTTTTAAATGATGTAATATGATAGAATATGACGTATATGTGCAGCTATTCTTCACATGCAATACCTGTATTTATTGGTCATATGCGTACACAAAACTATCAAGGTTCTTTTTCTTAATTGTTTTTCAAAGATGATGCTTGATAATTCCAGGCTTCTCGAACGTTAAAAATTATTAACCTGCCCCAATAGTATCGATCATGGGCAAAAGTGCATTTATTATAAATACAAATGAATCCTGCATGTTAATAGCTAGCTCCATGCAAGATCATTCATATCGCTGGCAAGATCAAAATCCATTAAACTTGCTTCAGACAGAAGTATCGAATCCATAAACCCAAGATCAAAGTTAGCGGCATCAAATGAAGCGTCTATGTTCTGGTTAACCTGAGCCTCACCGAATTGATCATCATCGGTCTCCATCTTCGAAAGCCATTTTGTTTTCTGATCGTATCTCCAATATTGTCGCTGATCTCCTTCTGATCTTGGGGCTTCAAAGGATTTGAGAGTGGCTTCCCCCCAAGGATTTATGATCCCAAACCCATCTTGGTTCCAGGAAGAGGAAGATGAAGATGAAGATGAAATTATATTGGCTGTGCTCCCAAGGGATGATCCGTGAGAGAAGAAACTGGTGAAATCAGAGGAACTCTGACCCTTGACTGTCCAAACAACATTAGGGGTTTGGTCGTCAGTGGTTGTTATATCCAAGGTTTGAGGAAATGGAAATTGAAAATTAGGTACTTTAACAGAATAAGTTTTGATCATTTCCATGGAAGCATCTGTGATCTGAGAATTCAGAGAGAGAACTGAAATGGGTTGTTGATGGGTATGTGAAATATTGCATGCAACCTTTCTAGAGGCTTTCTGATGATCAGAACATATAATGTTGTGAGTGTTTGGGTCCAACCCTTGGGAGATAAACCTTTTCTTGATGTATGAGTTCCAGAAATTCTTCACCTCGTTGTCTGTTCTACTTGGGAGATGCTTGGCTATCTGAGCCCATCTACAATATTGTCAACCACAGGAAAAGAGATTAAAATTTTGGAAAGAATTAGAAGTGGAAGCTAGAAATCTTTCTTTAATGGAATGAGCCTTACTTGTTGCCTACAATCCTATGAACATCAATGATTATCTGTTCTTCTTCTGATGTGAAGGAACCCCTCTTAAGATCTGGTCTGAGATAGTTTAGCCATCTCGATCTGCAACTCCTTCCACACCTATGCAAGCCTGCAAACCAATATATTTATATTTTAGGTGTAAGTAATCCCAATACAGCTGAATTAGCAAACAATACTTGCATTAGAGAGAAAGAGAGAGAGAGAGAGAGAGAGAGAGAGAGAGAGAGAGAGAGAGAGGAGAGAGAGAGAAGCAATTGCCAGCAAGTTTTGGGACAGAACTCCAGCTTCCATGTCCATGGGTGGTGAGACATCTAATGAGCTTTTCGTCTTCTTCAGGAGACCAAAGTCTTCGTTTAACTTCGTGTTTGCTGCAGCAAAGATGGCGGCCATCCGTCTTGGAGTTTGACATGAGCGGCTGCTTCACGGCCTTTTCCCCTAAAGGCTAGAACTTGATCTGACTGGGCTAATGACAGTAATATTCGTGCACTTATAACTCTAGCGTACGCATGCTGTTTATTGGATTTTTAACATTTAAGATCCACAACAAAACAAAAATAAAAGAATCAAGATCAGTACTAGGAGTAGAGAGAGAGAGAGATCAAAATTCTGAATTACAAGGCATGAGCTTTTTAAGAACAAGGGCCAAGTGGCAACACATGCGTGCAACACGACACAGAATTAAGACGGTTTTCCTAATCATATGATTAGTGTTGTGTGTAAGTGTGTGTGTGTGTGTTTTTTTTTTTTTTTTTTTGGTTGGCTTGAAGAGCATTTTGGCAAGACATGTAAATGCATTGCAAAGTTCGTCTACAATATTGTCTAGTGGCCCTACAGATTGGAAAGTGAAAATGAGAAGAAATTGTCGATTTGACAAAGAAGTAAGAATCTGGTTAATATACTATTTATTCACTTTTTTATTTCAAAAAGCAGAATACCATTAGACCAAACAAGATGATTGTTATAATTAGTTTTTTAATGGTATGGGATTGTTATTTCTTAATTAATTAAGGCACTAGCACTGAATATATGTTGTACTTTTGGCCAAATCTCAGGTCATGTCTCTACCTCAGAAACCGTCTTCTAGAACGAAGCTTTTCATCTCAAAAGAGTAGGATTTCATCCCAGAAGAGAATTTGGGACGAAAATAATTGTGTTCCAAATATTCTGTCACAAAAGACATTCTAGGACGAAAACAAAAATCTATCTAAATATTTTTGGGACGAAATTTGCCCGATCCATTTGAAGTCTGTTTGAAAGTTTAAAAAAAAAAAAAAAATTTGGACAAAAGCATTTCATCCCTAAAAACTATTCAAACGGCCAACATTCATTCGAATATAGAATATTGTTCAAACGGTTATAATATGAGGTTGGTATTCAAATACTTTAGCCACATTTAAATGGGTTCAGAAACCTTCGAAGGGGTTGATGAGAGGTCATTCGAATATTGAAGATATGTCCATTCGAACACTTCAAATAAGATTGATTTGTGTTCGAATGTTGAGATCGTATATGGTATGAAGGCATGCAGTTACTATTCAAACGGTCATTCAAATTGTTGGAATAAGAAAGTTCATAACTCGAATGACGTTCAAATAACAGTTATAATTGTTCGAACGATGTGATCGTAAATGGTTTGGACGTATTATATTTTCGTTTGAACATAATAGGGTAATGCTATTGTTGTTCAAATAGGAGTGATTAGCATTCGAATGCTTTGTTATACATGTTCAAATGTGCATTCTAAGATGTATGTGATCTGTTCGAATACTAAAACCGTATATTGTTTAAACAATTTATGTCACTGTTCAAACACTATTTTGGTCAAAATATTTACGTTCCTATAGAAGTGGGTTTGTCCGAATAAAAGAGGTACACATTCGTATGGGATGATGACTTGTAATTCGAACATCCTATATGAATGTTGTATCATTCGAATAGCGGTTAGCCCGTTTAGAACATAAAATAGGGTACGCTTTTGAACAAATGAAGTTCCATTAATAACAAATGACTCTCAGACTGGCAATGCAACCGTGGTTTGTACATCTACATCTACATCTGCACACGGCACACTCGAGGCAGGTGAAAGCACTTATACTGGCTCAATTGAGCCATCATCAGCTAGAGGTGCAGACTGGTCAAAGGCCGAGGGTACTAATTGTGAGGCCTAGGATGATGACCAAGACAAGGATTTTTACATCCTCACCGGGAGAGACCGCATGCCAATCAAGAGGAAGAACGCCTTCAACCAAATACATTTGCTACCTTTCTTCTACATGTTGCAACTTATTGTTACAACAAATGTGGATCCTGTGGCTCCATCAGATCAATTTCTACACATATGCAAGCCCCTGAAGCCCTCGTCCTGTGCAGTTGGCATTATCTGTCCCCAAATATCGACCAAACCATGTAGCCAAAATATGTAAGCAGTTCGTCCGGTACATGTACATAGGCAATCCAGGAAGATAAAGCCATTGAGGGACAATGGAAGATTCCCTCTTAAGATCGAATTCTTTTGTCCACCGAAAGTGCCTGAAAACACACCCAATAATAATCCTTCCTTCGCGCGCCCAGCCATGGATGAAATCTCGTTCACTCTTCAATTGCACAAGGACATGAAAATCATCCACCACACTCACCGTGGGAATCTCCAGCAAACCCCAAGATCGAATAATCGCAAGACGTACATCTTCAATTGTAGGACAGAGATGCACAAATTTAAGCACAAGAGCAAAGCGAAACTCCTCCGCCACCTTCGACGTTTCAGGATCCGTAAATACAAATCCAAGTTCCCCATCAATGTCTACAGGATACCTCATAAGAAGCTTGAAAGATGAACTGGGAGAAACCTTAGAAACCATCTGATTGAATGAGAACTGGCCCCCATCCCCGGCCACCCCTGCCGATGATGAGGGGTCAGAGGGCGCCGCCATAGGCAACCCTAGAAACGAAAGCCAATAGAGTGTTTAGAAGGAAAGCCTAAAAGAACGGATTAGTTTTTTGAAACGTACCACGTGTTTTTTATTTTATTTTTATCATCAAGTACTAATACTTGTATTGTTTTTATCTTATTCCAGTTATAATTTTAATCACCGGTATTTTATTTGGTTGAGTAATTAAAATTAGTGTATTGATAATTATTAACTAATTAGAATTAGTAATCTAATTAGAGAAAACCTTCAGTCAGGAGCTGGTATTAAACCGTTCACACCCTCTAATTAATATGTGTCATGTTAGCACCTCAATTTTATTCAAGAAGACCCTGCCACATTAGATTATAGCAGCTCTAGTCATATCACTCATCTCGTCAATGCAATATTATTGAGAGTCTTCTATCTCTTACTAAAAAACAAATCTCCTAGCCCACCTCAGTTCGTTGGTTTTGTCAACTTCGTTGCCAAACCACCTCATTCCGTTGAACCACTGTAGCTTCATCATGATCCTCGACACCCTATTTCTCCTCTATCACCCATAGTCCAAGTACCATTTGTTGTAATTTTTAAATTTTTTTGCTTTATTTTAATGAGCAATTTGTATTAGTAAATAGATTGTAGGACCGGGGCTCCTTTCACACTCGTTTTGGTCTTGTGGATGCCCTCTCTCTGTTGCCAATGATTTCTTCAACCCTTCCACCTCCACTTCTTACTCCATTAAAAAAAAAAAAATAGATTGTAGGACCTAGATTTTAAAGTAATACACACCATTTGTTAATGTCGTATTTTCTTATGCATTTGGGCCGATTTCCAGTGACTCAGGTCTTTAATGCTGGGCTTGTAAAACTCAAAAAAGATAAGGCTTGAGGAGGGTGGACTAGGGGCCGAGGAGCCTCTGATGCCAAAGTCAGTTAGTGGTTCTGGGATGTTTGCAAAAATAAACTTTAAGAGAGAGAATTGAAGGGAGTCAACCCCTTTCCTCATACTTGGAGGTGTCTATTTATACTGGTACTCTAGGGGGGAAACATATCCTTTCTGTCCACATGGGTCTCTTGCCCTCATTATGATTCCTAGCACAATCTCATTAATATGACATGCTTCAGTGGCGGCGTCATTAATGCAGCGTTTGGCTCAAGCTAGTTGCCATTAATGCAACATGGTGCCCCGTCTGATTTGGCCTCATAGGCCTCTCTTGTGACCCATTGATGAAGCAGTGTTAGAGATTTAAGTGTTTCTCCTTACTTCACGTTTGCCCATGTAGACAGGTACTCAAAGGCCAGATGTTGCCCGAGGAGTTGCTTGGCCGGCGCGTCCCTTTCTGGGTGTTACCCGTGGGTCGGGCTGATGGGACCCATCTCTGTCGAGCCTTGGGCCCTGCATCTTGCCCTCATGGTCAGCCCATCTTGGGCCCAAAGGCTGATGGGGAAAATCCCCTTACCGTTACCCCATTAATTTCCATCGGGTTAGGTCGATGGGAATTCAATACAGTGACTGGACGTACTGTCGCACCTCTAGCTTTGCATTGGGGGAGGATACCAGTTCTATAGCCAGGAAAGACAAGAAGATATTGCCTGAATGTTGCATTGGCCTTAGCCTTCGTAGGCGCACTTCCCGAAGGTGGCGACGGTTGGCATCTCTTCAATGGCATTGAATGGCTCTTCATTTTTTCGTAGCCTCGTGGTACTCATTTCTCGAAATTCAAATTGCCCCCTTTCATCTTCTCGCCATGTGTCCTTTCCAAACGGTTGTACTTCCTTCTATTTATAAACTGGAGGGGGTCATTGCTTATCTTCTTTCTCATAGTACATTTCCCTAGTTGGCCTTTATCCTATGTCGTTTCTTATTCACTGTCCCTCCCATTTCCTCCAATGGCTCTAGAAAGAGCTGCATAGTCCACAACCCTTGCAAAAAGTAGCTATACTGGTCCTCCTTTTGCCAGCAGTGACTGGCACTCGATCATCAAACGTTGGAGAAAATACTTGTCGCTTACCAACTTCCTACCACCGTAGTCTTTGAAGGGGTTGTCGATGCTCAGGGCCACTTGTCTAAAGTTTCCCTCTTCTCCACCACGTTCGTGAAGTGTTAGACCTTCTTGGCCTGGCCCCATCACAACTTCATTCAGATGCGTGGTGACACCTGACCTGCTGTTGCATTCTTTAGCATCAAGCCTTGCAGGGTTTGCATCCTAGATGCACCAACCTAATCGACCGCAAGTTCCTCCTTACCCACAATATTCTAGATATCAATGGTCAGCATTGCTGTTTTAGGGTGAAGCAGGCTCTAGTCAATATGGAGAAAAAGTATCGTAAAGTGAAGGATTGGACTCCCAAGTTCTTCTTCACATCTAGTCTTATGCTGGAGTCTCTCGAGGGCAGTGTGGGCTGTCACAAGTTTCCCATTTGGTCTGACTTAGGCAGAATCCCCAAAGACAAGATGATTCGCTTCTTGCCTTCCCTGGTTGAGGAGGAGCGCATCGCTATCGTAGGGGAGTGGGTGAAGAGTCACTCCAACAGTGTTTTGTCGGTTGTAGGTGGCCACGTCCATGAAGATATGACTAACATTACAGGTATGCTTACCTTGGTGCCTTGACCTGCAGCTCGGGAGCGAAGTAGCGAGGTCCCTAACATTGGCATAGAGATTCTTGAATTGCTCGGGAGCTCGGACCTAGTCTTCAAAGGAGTAACCACCGTTGACTAGAACATCCAAAAGGAGGTTGATCGTCTGTCGATGAGCGGGCTCCTTCTGGATGTTGTAGTTAGCGGTGACCCGGAAGGTCCGGGTTTGCCAATTGAGGGGGGAGTGCGGTCAGATGTTGCTGCATTTGGAAGTTGGTCCCTTGACCCTTCTACTAGAGGTGGTGTCGATGGAATTGACCGGGATGAGGTAGTTGCACAGAGATCAAGCCAAGAAAGCTTAGTCAAGGTCATCCCTCATTTAACCCAATGGCCTACGAGGGGGCATCATGAAGAAGCTATCCATTAAGTACTTGTCTAGCATATTCCACGAGGTACGCCAGCTCATTCTTTGCTTTTCCCTTCTTTCTTCCTTTGCTGGTTCTTCGTGCACTATTATTTATCATGCCTTTCTTTCATACTGGCAGGGTTGCTCTTCCTTGGTAGCTTTGGTCGTGGATAGTCAGGATGCCGTTGTGGAGGAAAATTTGATCCTCCATGCGATGAGCTGGACAACCATTGGTGCGCCTGTGGAGAGAGGGAGGAGCAAGAGCTGGATGCTACTCGTTCAGCTTTGGCAGCAATCAATGAGAAGTTGGCCAAGCTCAAAAGCCGTCGGAGGGAACTAAAAAAGAAGGCGAAGAAGGATTCTAGATTGATAGGGGACTTGAAGGAGTGCATCATAGATCTTTAGAAGAGCCTTTCAGCCGAGGGACGACTAGTCGTGGACCTTCAGAGGGCCCTTTCTCATGTGTGGGGGGTCGCCTCCCACTTAGATAGTCAATTGAAGATGGTCGTAGGTGTCTGCGACACCGTGTGGGCCAAGGGGTGTGCAGAGGGCCTAAAGTCATTTCGAGACCATCTTCTAGACAATTTGCATCCATTCCCACGGGAGTGTGAGGAGTTCCTGCACGGCATTGATCCCAACAAGGTCTATATGACGAGGATGCTTTTGATTGTGGTCGTCCATTGGGGATGAACCTTATGCCTGATGCTTTCACAGGTCTTGTTGACTTAGACCCGCCCATTTTGTTGGCCTACTCTTTAGAGGATAAGCGTCCCGAGCTAGAACCGGATGCACATGAGCCTTAGCTTTTTCTCCTTTTTCTTTCTTTGTTATTTTTTTTTTGTTTTATGAGGCCATTACACACTTTGTATGTAAATGCTTGATCATTAATGAATACATTTCTTCGCCATTTTTGGTGCTTTGGCCTAACTGTTTGCTCTTAACTGATCTCTTACTCTGGCTTTCTTTTAGTTTCTCCTCCACCAATTCTCATTGGGTGCATGAGATGAGAATTTATTTGGGTTTTTCTGCTGTCGTCCATTTGACTAGGCTGCAAGCGGCGCCGTACCCCGCCAAACTTTTTGGTCTTCTCTTCTGGTAAGCCTTTAGGCAAGTCTTTACCTCGCCAAGCCTTCAAGCTTTTCTCTCCCGTTGGATATGCAATCGTGCCTTTAGTGTCGTCCACGTGTTGCCTCCCCCGGTCTTAATTGTGTTGACTAGGCTCCTCTTGTTTCCTGTGCAGCTTTGGCAATTGTTGAGCTTCTGTTATCATGGTAAAATCTAACAGTTTCACTTTGTATTTAAAGCGCCCCCTCGATTCTCCTGCCGTTAATTTTTTTTGTCAGTTATTCCCTCCCATGTCATTTGATAGGATGCACTTTGCTCGAATGGCGTGAATCGCGGGGATTAGATCGAGCGCATAGGCACTAATCACGCTGGACTTCAACCTTCACATCTGCCTATATAAGGCTCCCTTTCCTCATTTTCCCCATCTTCCGTTTAGTGTTGATCATTTCACTTCTCTTTCCCTCCCCTGGGTTATTGAATCTCGGTTTTCTTGGTGTGGCTATGCTTCATCTTTCTTGTGCCAAAATGCTTCACTATTATCCTACTTCTCAACCTAGCAGGCTTGGTTCGTAGGAGGTTGCAGTCAGTTCATCTTCACTTTGCAAAAATGCATTCTCTTTCTTCATCTCCCTTGTCTCAAGTAGAGTGTTCATACAGAAATGCATTCTCTTTCTTCACACTTCGAGACTTTGCTGGCATGTTTGTAGGAGCTCTCTTCGACTCGGTTGAACCGCCTCGCCCTCTTGGTTGCTCTCAATGTAGAAATTAACTCCGAGATGTTTCGATTCTTGGCGTCTTTTCTCTCAGTGTTGCTTCTTAGTTGATTTTCTTTCAAGCGGCCCCAAGTAGAAGGGTGGCAGAAGGCTTTCACGCAACTGTTGCTGATTCATCGTAGTGATAAAGATCTTTGTTTGCCGCTTCCCTTGGAGAGTGATGTTCTCTAATGTCGCTCCCCCACAATGCGTCCTCTGATCGGTTTGGTAGGCAAGAACGACTGACGAAGCTGCCAGCTTCTAGCTTTTAGTGAGATATGATCTGGTCCAGTCCCCACCCCGCTAACAACAAGTATTCTCGGTCGGTCACCCTTGGTGCCGGGACTTTAAGTTGTAATATGTCGTTATTTGTTTTGGAGCTTTGAGTTGTAACCTGTTATCTTAATAAAATTCCTTTACTTTTGTGCTGTTAGCTTTAGACATTCTCTCGCATCCTCTTTCTTGTACTTTGTCTGGGGGGGTAGTTGGCATTCAACACTAGGAGGGAAAGGCCGCTTTCTTGAGCATCACAGTTCATCATACCAGTATTGGAAACTTGGGACTTATTGTGATTCTATTAGTTTTCAGCTCTTTGTTCCTAGGGCCTTCACTCGTCGGGTATTCTTTCGCTGCAATCCACTATCTTGTTGTCGTGGTTGATGCTTCATGTAGGGTGGTCAAAGGACCTACTCGAACTTCATTGTGGAGAGATCAGGGTGCCTCAAGCCAACCCGCCCCTTTGATTCCCCCGAGGAGGTAACTTCATCGAGCGACATTGTAGGGCCGTGCACTCTCTCACTGCAATGGGAGTCAGGGTAGGTATTCGAGCATCCACGAGGCAGGATCCACTCTCTACCGTGTGAGAGGTAGTTGTTTGGGTAGTTTGGGATTGGATCCGCTTCTGCTCGTTGACATTGTAGGTTAAGGTAAGATTTCGACTAGGCTAGAGCTAGGCTAGGCCCACTCTTCATTTGTAATGGATCTCGGGGTAGGTATTTGGATCGCCCAGGGGTTGGACCCACTCTCCCTTGCGGGAGGGACAAGGCAGCCTTTGGCGTATCTATCCCTTTGAACCCCTCACGGAGGTAAGTGTTCTGGCAATTTTGTTACTGAACCCGCTCCCGCCTGTTGATGCTTATGAGGAAGGTAACTTTAGTTTCTTTTTCGACCAGCTGAAGACTGGTCCGCACTTCATTACAGGAATGATGAAGTAGTTTTTAGCATTACACCCATCCCTATGGTACCCCTCAAGAAGGTCAATTCAAATAGCAATGCGGCTAATAGCTCTTTGCTGCAGTGGGAGTTAGGGTAGGTATTCAGGTCGTCAGGGGGATACGACTTGCTCTCTACCGTGGGAGGAGTAGAGCAGCTTTTGGCCTAACTCTCCCCTTTTGCCCCACAAAGAGGTAGATTGTTCAGGCCGTTTGTGACTAGATCCACTCCTGCTGGTTAACATTATAGGAAATGTAAGATTTGAGCCAGGTTGGTGCTAGGCCAACTCTTCATTGTGGCAGAGGTTGGGTAAGTTATTCTAGCCCCTGGGGGGACAGGACCCGTTCTCTCTTGCGGGGCCCCGCAAAGAGGTAATTTGAGATTGGACCCGCTTCCGCCTGTTGACGCACACAATGAAGGTAGTCTTTGTCTTCAGGTGGCTGAGGGTTGACCCGCACTCCACCACTTTTGTGTTCTGCATGGAGATAACTTCTTCAGATAGCGATGCTAGTGGTCCATTCTTCGCTGCGATGGGGGTCGGGGTAAGTATTTGGGCCACCGAGGGGGAAGGACCCTCTCTATACTGCAGGAGGTGTAGAGCGGCCCTTTGGCCCAACTCTCCCATTTCGCTCCGTGGAGAGATAAGTTATTTGTGCAGTTTTTTCACTGAACCCACTCCCGTCCATTGTCATAGCAGAGAAGGTAATGTTGGGTGATGAAGTTGTTGTTTGTCGCTTACTTTGTTAAGAGGTCATCCTATTTCTCTAAGGTGCATGTAGTATGGTTTCCTAAAACAATAAAAACAATGAAATTCTTTCATTAACCAGTAGAAATTTATAGTGTCTGACAAAGTTCAAAAAGTGAAAATAAAAAGAGTGGGAGTAAGATCCTCGAAGCCTTTGGCACCCTGCATCCCCCTTCTTGTACCCCTTCCTCCACCACAAGCCTAGCAGGACGAGTTAAGGGCTAAAGCCTGCATGGGCTTTTGAGCTCCTTGACATAACACTCTGTCAAGGTGACTTTGTGACGCCCCCAAATTCCGCTTGGGATTGAACGGACATTTGAAGCGTCGAGACATGCAACACAAGGTTACCTGCCCCCGTTCATGACATATAAGATGCAATGTTCCTAACATGCATCTAGCATTATGCAATATTCGCAGCGGATATTTTTTTTTTTTCTTTAGCAATACTATGCACCAAACTAAAAATATCCCAAATACTTGAAACATATTTCATACATAAAAACATACTAAAAAGCCGTGATCACTACACTAGTCCAAAATGGTTGTGATCAAAAGAATACTTGAGATACAACTCCAAAAGTACAAGCATTAACCTAAGTTAAATACTATACCATCATCAACATCGCACCGTAGCCTAGATGACCGTATTCAGATGGTCAGATTCCAATTCTTCTTTGGGTCCTGTAACAAGATCTACCATTCGGGGGGAATGGTAGTTGGGACTACCACAGTGAGATTTGATTACAAATCTCAGTAAGTTAACATAAAACTCACACACAGGTTAAAGATGCATGCATGGCAGTAAAAGCATAAATGCATAAGTAAAGTCGTACATAAGCATAGCATAACTTGACATATAACATGACATAACCAGAACTTAAACGTGAACTGAACTTGACTTAACATGACATGAACTTGAGTTTAAAACATAACATGGACTTGAAATGTAGCATGAACGTAAACATGCATAACATAAATATGAACTTGAAAATAACATAAACTTGAACATATCATGACATAAACGTGAACTTGAGACATACTGTAAACGTGAACTTAACATGATGTGAACATGAACTTGGAACATAACTTGATCATGAACATAACATGTACGTGTACATAACAAAACATGAACTTGATCTGAAACTTGACTTATCATGCACTTGATCTGAAACTTGACTTAATACGTACTCCACAGTTGTTGTGGCCCCACGTATTCTACGTGTCACAATTGCTGTGTCTCACGTAGTGTATGCTCCACAGTTGTTGTGGCCCCATACTTCATGCTCCACAGTTGTTGTGGCCCCATGAATACACGTAACATAAAATATAATACGTACTCCACAGTTGTTGTGGCCCCACGTATACACGTAACATAAAATATAATACGTACTCCACAGTTGTTGTGGCCCCACGTATACACGTAACATAAAATATAATACGTACTCCACAGTTGTTGTGGCCCCACGTATACACGTAACATAAAATATAATACGTACTCCACAGTTGTTGTGGCCCCACGTATACACGTAACATAAAATATAATACGTACTCCACAGTTGTTGTGGCCCCACGTATACACGTAACATAAAATATAATACGTACTCCACAGTTGTTGTGGCCCCACGTATACACGTAACATAAAATATAATACGTACTCCACAGTTGTTGTGGCCCCACGTATACACGTAACATAAAATATAATACGTACTCCACAGTTGTTGTGGCCCCACGTATACACGTAACATAAAATATAATACGTACTCCACAGTTGTTGTGGCCCCACGTATACACGTAACATAAAAAATAATACGTACTCCACAGTTGTTGTGGCCCCACGTATACACGTAACATAAAAATATAATACGTACTCCACAGTTGTTGTGGCCCCACGTATATACGTAACATTAAATATAATACGTACTCCACAGTTGTTGTGGCCCCACGTATTCACGTAACATAAAATATAATACGTACTCCACAGTTGTTGTGGCCCCACGTATTATACGTAACATAACATGTCTTATCTTTCTTAATGCATGAGATATTAATTAATATCATATACTTTTCTAACATGGCGTATACTTGTAAATGGCACAATATGATTTAATCATAACATTTCATGGCATACTTAACATGGCATACTTATAACATACATCATTGTATGACAGAAAAGATTATGTAACAGATAATTATTCATGAGAGATTAAATCATACGTAGCAGATAAACATGTAATGACATAGCATGACATGGCATATACGATAACATACATACATAAATTGTAGTTCTCTTACCCATCACACATACACAATAAACTGATAGTAAGTTAGAGGCTAACTTACCTCGATCGTCGCGTTCTATGAGAATAGAGCGCGAGACACGAGGAACTGCACAACAGCTGGAAGAGGAACACTCAAGTCCTTAAGATTTTCACTTCTGAACTCAATTGCCATATTGTAAGCACTTGCAACACCACGGCCAACTTGAGGTTTCACTATACTCGGAAGAGATAAATTGACTTCAGAAAGCCTTTGCACTAAAACAAGTTCATTAAAATTATCAATAACAACCAAACAAACAACTCATTTCTCAATCCATATACTCTTAGCCATAGTCAACCACAAGATGACACCAGTCATCCCGGACTATAATCCATATCATCACTGCTTCGGGACACTGTCATACAGTTTCCCAACATTACACCATACGCTCCACACTTCTCTGCTACGCCATCCAACCCTTCGTGACACGCCATCCGGTGTATCACGACTTAGTACAGAGTACACTCACGTGAACTCTCTTCCATTCACACTACAAAACCCATCACTGCGATACACGTCTCACGGTGCATCGCTACGCGACACGGAGTACGCGCTACGCGTACTTCCTTCGCTACAACACTCATCAACACGATGCACATCACACGATGCATCGCCATACCACACGGAGTACACTACATGCGTACTCCCTTCCTTCTACGACCCACATCACTACAGCGCACGTCGCGCGGCGCGTCGCTGCATTACACAGAATACGCTACACGCGTATTCTCTTCACACAACCCGCCGTATCACATCTACGGCATCCATCTCACGCCTATACTTCACAGCACAGTCCACAAAACTACAAAATCAAGCCTAACACTTCACAACCACACTTCGTTTCACAACTACGCAGCGAACTCCACAAACACTAACTACACAGTCTACAGCCAACCAAATCAACTATGTTAAACATAAATAACTAAAGATAGAGGGTTATACCATCGACGGGATAACCCGTGCGTCGCTCGCTGCTCGTCACGAACATGCGTCGGAGGAGCATACGTGGCGGTACGGTGTCTGTCCACCACATAAAGTGGTAGTTTGGGCTTGAGAAAGGCTAGGCGTGGTCTTGGAAGACTCACGGTCGCCTTGTGATGGTCAAAGGTGGCGGAGCACGGCGGCATCACGCCGTGAACAGTAACTCCGAACGGTGAGCGGAGGAGACGCGAGGTAGCGAAAAGCCATAGAACTTCATGGAAAGCTAGGGAAAGGTAGAGGAACATGTGGTGGAGCTGTGGTGGCGAGGTGGTGGTCGGACGGTGGCTAACGGCGGCAGATCGGCCGTTTGAAACCATTTTTGGCCTTGGAGAGTGCGGGAGAGTGTGAGCTCTACGAAGCTCCGTTGGCCATGAAATTTCTTGGAGAGGTTCATGAGGATGAGAGGAACAAGATGGTGGTGGTGAAACACCACGGGTGGCCGTGTACGGCGGCGCACGGTGGTGCAACCGAACGGGTGTTTTGAGAAACCCATATGAGAAAAAGTGAGAGTTTGGGAAAAAGAAAGACATGGGGAGGAAGCCCTTGATGTGGTGAATCCAATGGTGGTGCTTGGTGGCTGATTTGGCCGTGTATGGTGGTCCAAAATGGTGAAAAGCCTTAAAAACCCATTTGTTTGGAGGCGAGAGTGGCGGCTAACCGTGGCTCGGATGGAGGTGAAACTTGGAGGGGATGTTCACCGGTGAGAGGGGAAGAAATCTGGGTGGGTGGTGTAGTCCACGCCGCCGGCGAGCGGCGGTTCTGGGCGGAGAAAGAAATCGGCAACAGGGGAGAAAACAGGGCAGGGGCAGCAACTTCCGGGGGCTCTCGGCGACTAACGGCTGGTCCGATGGCTCTGAAAATTGGTGTGTATGAACTATGGTGAAAGGGGAAGAGAATGGCGGGGGTGGTGTACGACACCTCCACCGGACGGCGGAGAAACGGGCGGTCAAAGGGGCGGCGACGGTAATGAGACAAGAAGGAAGAGCACGGGAAGAGAGAGAGAATTGGTGGCCGGCGTTGCACACCTCCGGTGCAGATGTGTTCGCCGGTGAGGGAGGGACATGCCGGAGGTGGAGGTGAGGCACGGCGGCCGGAGGTGGCGCCGGTAGGAAGCTAGAACCGATCAGCTATGGTGGAAGGGTGTAAGTCGACCATGGAGAGAAGGAGAGGAAAGAGAAGAAAAAAAAAGAAAAAAGGAAAAATGAAGGAAAAAGGGTAGGAGCCTAGGTAATAAACTTCAATCCTACGTTTTGGGATCCTCAAATAATTCAACGGTGAATTAAAACACTGATTAAAAACGCGTAAATGTTTTATTTTAAATAAAACACTTTAAATAAAACACCACGATGAATTAAGGTAGAATATTATTTTATAAACTAAAATTTATAAAATAATATTTCCTCATCATTATATAAAATGATAAAGTACCGTTAATTAATCGAAGATGATAAAACCAATTAATTTAAATAAGAGTTTTCAACGTAAAATTAAAAATCTTAATATCTTAAAACAACTAAAATATTTAATCTAAGTAATTATCCACAATTATAATATTTTTAGAGCTCATTAAATTATTATAATTGTGCTACTTTAAAAACAAGCTTATCTAATACTTTGAAATTCGATGGATAAGATCCGGGAAAATGCCATCGAGGTACAACGCTTAGGATAAAACTGTTCATGATTTTACAGCTGTCAGTGAAGAACAAATTACGTGATTTACGGAAAAGATAATCTATACGCATGATTCCAGATGAGGGTAAAGACGAGAGAGATGTGATTGCTGTCGGGAAAGAATCCAAAACTGATTATTTTAGCGGGCTGTTACAGACTTACTCCTCTCGGATCTCTCCGACGCCTCATGGACTTGGAAACTTCATTTTGAGGTGGTAGGTCGAGGTGACCACCTACAAACTGTTGAGGGTTGATCTGCGATGATGGCATTGTAGGATGATGGAGCCTTTACTACAAGGAAATCAACTATGATGGCTGTGGTGCAGGGGGGGTGCTTAGGAGGACCAACAGCGTGATAGTTCCCTCAAGATGCACCATATCCCTAGAGAATCCCTTTAGTGATGTTGAGGTCGGTTGTAGACGTGTAGCATCATGTGAGCTCTTAACGTGTCTAGGTGCTTAAGAGGGTCTCGTCCTTCATTGCACAACTCCATGGTGGGAACCTTGAACTTTCGAGGCAAGGGACAACCTTTGTGTAAAGCAAGCTCGTGCTTGTGAGTAGATGGTCCACCGATGACGACTTGCCCACCTTCCTAGCAATCTCCTTATATTTCTCCTGGAGGTTGTGAATTTTGTCCTCCATGTTTTCCTTTCCTGCACTGTGTTTGTTCCTGCTCTCGTGTTCCAGGATTCCTCATTCTCACCACTACCGAGTTTGACCTCTTCAGTGTGTTCTTGGCAAGGTTTTCACAGTTCCTCATTCTCTTGGCGGAGTTTTTGTACTTCACCAGTCATCTTGGTTACCCACTCCTCCATGGTTTTTAGCCTTGCTTCCATGGTGATTTCGTCTTGGCCCTGAGTTGCCTGCAAGTGGGTTGTTGTAGGCCTATGAAGTACACGTAAGACCTGCAAGGGTCTTTAGAAGGATCCCAAACACAGTGCCACTATTAACGTCTTATTTTGTATGCCTTTGGGCCAGTTTCTAGGGACTCGGGTCTTCAATGCTGGGCATGTAAAACTCAGAGAAGATAAGTCTTGAGGAGGGTGGCTTGGGGGTCGAGGAGCCTCTGATGCCAAAGTTAGTTAGTAGTTTTGGGATGTTTGCAAAAATAAACTTTAAGAAAGAGAAGTGAAGGGAGTCAGCCCATTTTCTCGTACCTAGGGGTGGCTATTTATACTGGTGCCTGAGGGGGAGAACAGATCCTTTCTGTCCCTGTGGGTCCCTTTGCCCTCATTATGATTCCTAGCTCAATCTCATTAATGCGACGTGCTTCAGCGGCGACGTCATTAATGCAGCACTTGGCTAGGGCTAATTGCCAATAATGCAGCGTGGTTCCTCATCTAATTTGGCCCTGTTGGCCTCTCCCGTGACTCATTGATGAAGCAGTATCAGAAATTTAAGGGTTTCTCCTTACTTCACATTAGCCCATGCAGGCAGGTACTCGAAGGCCAGACGTCGCCCGAAGTGTTGCTTGGCAGGGGCGTCCCTTAATGCGTGTTGCCCGTGGGTCGGGCTGATGGTGCCCATCTCTATTGGGTCTTGGGCCTTGGGCCCTGCTTCTTGCCCTCCCGGTTGGCCCATCTTGGGCCCAAGGGCTAATGGGGAAAATCCCCTTACACCATTGGTTGCCCATTCTAAGCTAAGTTAACTCCACCTATGGATGTGTTTCACTTAATTTCCATTCAACATTTTTTAAATCGGATTTATTGATAAGGTGGAAGGCTGAAAACTAGAAGGAAACTATGTATTATTTTATTTCACATTTTTTACTTAACCAATCAACCAAGGTACGTAGTTGCATGATTAAGTGATATAGTAATTTATCAAAACAAAAAATAAAAGAGCAAAATTAATGTAGAGCAGTTTATTTAATGTCATCATTTGTTTTAATGTTTTATGTTTTAGCTATTGGATGTATATTATTTATGAATTTGAATTAAATTAATTTTATTATAGAAGATGGATAGTGATAGTGAAGAAGTTGCAATAATCAAAGAGATAGAAACTTATGTGGAGATTACAGAAGAACATGGTGTGAATTTGCCCAAGAAGGTTTGTATTCAGCCAACTGTCTTTTCTTCTTCATTTAATGGTCTATCAGAGCCATGCCTTAGTATATATTTTGATGATGTAGAATATGCACTCACATGTTACAAGGCATATGCAAGACGAATGGGTGTTGCCATTCGAACAAATTACACTCAATTGTCAAAGGTGGATAGATCATTAGTTGGTGTTGAATATGTATGATCAAGGGAAGGGTTTCATTGTCAAAGTTATAAGATGAAAGAAAGATCAATTCTCGAGCCAGCTAAAACAACAATTGGATGTGAAGCATTAATGAGTGTAAAAAGGAGAATAGGTGGATCGTAACCAAGTTTGCAAATGAACATAACCATGAGCTTCTTTCTCCTAGAAATACAAATTTTCTTCATGGACTTAAAGGGGCAACAAAAGTTCAGAAAAAGCTCATCGAAACACTAAATGAATATGATTTTGTATAATAGATATCTACAGTTTCAATCTGATTTTCGTCATTTCATTCATAACACATTAACACCTAAGGAGTTTGATCTTGTAGTGAAGTGATTTATTGGTGAAATATGGCTTGAGTGCTTGGTTGCAAAATTTTTACAAGAGAGGAGAAAAATGGGCCCAGCTTACTTGTGACGTAAATTTTGTGTTGGCATGTCTACTACTTAGAGAAGTGAGAGCATAAACAAATTTTTCGAGAGTTATGTCCATGCAATCACAATAGTTAACGATTTTGTCCACCATTATGAAAAAGCATTAGATGCATTTTTTCTCAAGGAGAGAGAACAAGATGTCAAGACAAAAACATCAAAGCCAATTTTGAAAACTTGTTACAAGATAGAAGAAGAGGCAACATAGGTTATACAAGAAAATCATTCTTATTAATGTTTCAAGAGGAGCTATTTAATGCACAACGATACAAGGCCAATATGGATTTCCAGGAAGGGGCAAACAAATATTTAGGGTGTCATCCATTGAGAAAGGAAGCCGTGCATATAATGTTGCATTTAACATCGTTGAGAATAAATATACGTGTACATGTCATATTCTTACGATTCTTGGCCATAAATTTCACTTAGATGCGCTCCCTAAATGTTATGTCCGGAAAGATGGACAATGAATGCTAAGACTCGCACATTACAAGGCATATGATCTGGTGATGATGCGCAAGTAGATCCAGAGTGTTCTACCACTTCGTGGAAGAATAGACAGATTAATGATACAATTTGATGAAGTTGCAGAAGTTGGGTCAAAATCACTGAAAAAATAAATATCTACATCTTTCTCTTGCTTTGACAGCGGTTCAGAAAGAGCTTCTAGCGATAGACATTGGACTTGATACAAATGCAATTAATGTTGATAGTGCTGGTTTGAACAGCCAAGTACTATCAAACATTTCATTCACACTACCAGATTCCCCACGGGTTCCTACGTACTAAAGGACGATCGACCTCGATCTTTGAGACAAAAGAATCCAAAGGAATCTCAAGTGGGAAAGAAGAGAAAATGTAGCTATTGCAAGAAAGGTCATGTGAGAACCATTTGTCCATCATATAGGTGATTGCATTGAAATTTGATTTCATATAGTATATATTTTAATGGTGCAATGTTTTGAGACTTAGCATACTACTTACGACGAGTTCCATGCATGGTGGTATCAAGATCACGTCTCTTTCTCAACACATATGGAGCCATAAGTGCGACTATTACTCTTTTGTAATTATGATGTTATTTCCTTATTTTGTAGTTTGTGATTTGGTGTGATGATGATATCTTTCATTATTTCTTTTGCTTTTGATGCTGTCACATATATACTTTTTTTTGTGGAAAATATAGAGAGACTATATAGTTGGCGGGGCAGCTTCATGTAATGATTTTCAATGATGTTATAGATTGACACTGATGCTGTGTAGACCATTGTAATTATTTTGGAGAAATGCAAAACCTGTAGAGACCATAGATTTTACGAAGATGGATACGGATTTCGTAAAACACGTTTCTGATAAAAAGCAATTCCATTTGAGAAATGTCTTGGAAGATTAAAGTGAGATGCACTCATGAGGAGAACGACAACTGGGTCTTAAATATTGAGTGTTTGGTGGCCTTCTCTGCAGCCCTAATTCCTTATTTCAACTCCATATAACCGGCCACCTATTTTTCCAACAAAACAAAAGATCAGTCCTTAGGTTTCATGATTACACACAAAAAATAAAAATGAATAGAAATGCAGGGAGAGATTGTAAGCTTTGCTTTGCCAGTCGCTGGGGTCAAAGCTGATCAAGGCAAGACATCCTATATAATTTATCCAATTAATGCTTGTACGATCTGCTATGATGTCATATATGACAATACTGATTGGTGAGGACTTAGATTAAGGGTGGCAATATATTACAAGACTCGTTCATTTAATACGAACACGACATGATAATAGTGGATTAGAGTTTAGTCTTAACAGGTTCGGGTCAAAATGGGTTGACCCGTTAAGACATGATTACTTAATAGATTGATAATGTGTCAATCCGTTTTGACCTGTTATGACACATTAAAAAAGTTAAAGTTATAATTATACCCTTACACTTAAAAGTAAAATTGTTAGAATTTCAATTTCGATATTTTTATTGTTTAGATTGTAATCTTAGACTTATAGTTAGTTTTATAATTTTTATAAATATTGTGATTTTAACATTTTTATAAAATTATACTAAATTTAATTAAGTCAAACAGGTTAATTTCGGGCCTATTCAACCCATTTATATAAATAGTTTGAAATGAGTCGTATTGTGTCGTGTTAACCTATTTTCTAATATTCACTAATAGGTCAAAACGGGTTGATACGACACAACCCATTATGTTAATAGGTCGTGTTAGGGTTTGAGATTTTGATACGATAAACTTAATGGGTCAGGTTAGGGTTGACCTATATAGTATAATATATATGTTTTGCACGATACGAACACAACCCGTTAACACGATTTGACACCCCTAACTTGGATGTTCATTTGCTGGAGAATAGAAATGATCCTCATCACGTGGCAACCAGCATGCTAGGGATTCAGCTTGTCACTTATTTATACTGAAATCGATCGGTTCATTCAAAATCAAATCGGTTTGATTCGTTTACCAAATGTCTAGTTTGTAAACACAAAAATGATTCATTATTAGACGTTATAGATCTAGATATTTTAAAATTTAATTCAATTCGTATAAATATATGTAATCTCAAATAGCTTGTTATTTATTATTATTATTATTATTATTATATTAGCTTTAACTTTACAATAAGAATATGTTAGATTTTAAAAAAAAAAACTAGGAGAAAATAATATTTCTAATACTATATAATTAATTTGCTGCTTGAATTCTTATCTTGTTGATCAGTACACTCAGTACTACTAATACTTACTAACATATATATAAACTAGGCCTGCACAGCAACCCGACCCACCCATATATTGGTCCGACCCGACTCGAACCGCAGGGAAAGTCCAACAAATGTGGATTGACCCACCCCAAAATTTTATGGGTCGGGTTGAACCTGTTCTTTACTCTGCTTTCGATACCTTCATTTGCAGAGTTCCAAAACCCAATCTGTTATCTTACCTACTTGCATCCTTTCCCAAAACCACATCCTCTTCTTTCACCAAAATCCCTTATCCACTTTCTATGATGGCCTGGTGGTGATAGGAATCGCGGCTCTACTTCTAGCCATATACAACATCCTCACCATCAGATGGTGCACACACAGCTGCAGCCAGAGACGACTGCCAAGACCGAGCCAGCTAGTGGAGATCTCTACAATTGAGATATGAGAAAACCCAACCAGGTACTTGCTGTACAGAATTCTCCAAAACCCTAAGAATATCCGATCGAAATCATAGCTTCTCCATCTGAAAAATTCAAGCCTTGAACATTCAAAAATACACCAGAGTGGAATTCAAAAGAAAACTCAAATACACATATAAAAGAAGGAAAAAGGAAAAAAAAAAAACATAAAACATCTTGATCTTGCATAGAGATTTACGGTGTCTGAGGTGCGTTTCTCTGCCCCCCGAAATCTCTCTTCTCGACCTGGGAATTGCCACTGCAATTTTCAAAGATGGTATACAAGAATTATGTATATAATAAATAATAAGGTTATTTAGGTTTCGGTGCCCCTATCTTTAGGTATTACCATCTTTTTTTCCATACTATGCTCTGGTTGCAAAATCCATGCAAGTATCAGTATGTAAATCGTTATTGCATGCAGTAGGCTATATGATTTCATTATCTTCATTTACATGTTCGGTTTGGCGGAGAATCGATTAAAATGACAAAGATGAGAAACCCAGATGGAGGATTAAAATGCACAAAGTGAAAAACTAAACTAGTTCTTTTCGGTAGCTTCACCAGCAATGGCTTGCGAGCTCAGATTTTCAATCAAGCCATTCAAATCAGAGAGAAGTTGAAGCGAGAAACGAGAGATTTTTCAGATTTTGAGTCAGGTTCAAATTTCGTCCGATATTAGTCAGATTGGAGGGTTGTTGAAACCGATGTGTACCCAACCTGATTTTAACAGGTTCGACCCAACCGAATTGTCCGGGTTGTGCAGCCCAACGGGTATTTTGCAGAGGCCTAATATAAACTATGTGTACTACTAATACTTACTAACATATATATAAACTATGAGGAATGATATATACAAATCCTATATGCATAAGCTTCGCACAAATTATTTATAAAAAACAGATCCCACTATGAAAAAATGTGAAAAACTCAATTTTTCTTGATGGAACTCACATTTTTACGGAAGGCTTGCACATTTGGAGCTTGTACCTAGTATTACTCATAAACTATATATAAGATATTTACAAAAACTCAAAATTTGTTTGTTAAAATATGTAGATAAAAAATGATTTATACAAATTTAAAATAGACAAATCTCGAACACTCCATTAATAAAAAATGGATCCCAATATCAATTTGACCTTTATGATTCCGATCTCGAACCTTATAGGTTTAAGGGTGAGCAAATATTAATGCAATTTGATGGTGTCAGGCTGGCCCACTAATATCATAATTATGACTTTTGTTTTCACATGCTCATAACCAACTCGTGTAATTAATTAGTTATAAATGTTACAATCAGTTAATCGCTCCTTGACTAGAATTAATTAATAATCCTTGACTTGTAGTGATTTTAAACATGTGATTATAATCATTAATCATTATGAACCTTGACTCTATGAGAAGCATCTAACTAATTAATCATTTTGCTGGTCATGATCATGATCAATTAATTTGTGGTATAACGAAGGAATAGTAGTAAAGTAATTATGAGAACTATATATTAGCCTATTAGGTTTTAAAAGAAAATTTTTTAATAAAACTACATTATAAATTGGTATGACTTGATGGACTCTCACATATTATAAGCTTTCCTTCTAGTTTGATGTTGCAGTACTGAGAAATATAGCTTATAGTTTATATGTTTAAAACACTTTTAAATATATTACATTTGTTTGGAAGGTTAGGGCTACTATACCGCCCAACATTTCCCACTGGGCGTGCCACCTAGTTATAAACTTTTTTTCCCTTTTTCTTCTTACATTTTTTAATAAATTTAAATATTTTTAAAAAAATAAAAAAATACACCAATACACTTAAAATCACTTCCTTAATCACTAAGTAAAAAAAAAATCCCGAGTGGTAACATATATATATATTACAGGAAAAACATTGGTTGCGAATACTATTTTCGCCGCAATAAATTGGCCACAAAAAGCCGTTTTTCTTGTAGGTACCCAAGCGGCACAACAGCATTTTCCTTGTTTGGAAACAACCTTAAAAAGTGATTTCTGATGTAGAAATTACGATTATTTGAATTTTTAAAGATTATAACTAAAGCCTTAAAAGTTTGAAAACTGTAATTATCTGAAAATTGTATAGGTATTTTCGTCTATTGACAGTTTTTTTTTTTAAATTTGAATTATGTTTCACGTTATTCAAAAAGACACGTTCGAGGAAAAGTACCAAAATGATATTTTTTCTCAAGCGTACTTTTTGCTTATTTGTGATTAAAAGTTCTCTAATATATAACACTCAAACAACTCATTCTGCAATCCCAAAGAGGCCTTAAGTAGACTTAACGACTCATATAAATCAATATATAAGCTTTTCATTCATAACTTTCTTTGTAGATCTAACTCGCACTTTTGAATATTTTCTTCCATATATATGACATTAAAATTAAAGTTGTGTATTGTTTGAATTCTACATATGTAAAACTACATAAGGTCATGTGATTCCTCTCTCTCTCTGATCAAACCACTTCAATATTACGTCTTTAATTAATCAATGTTTTTCTTTTATTACTGATTACCAAAATATTCAAGCAATGAACACCTTTATATCAGCTATTAATTCATGAGTTCCTTGATTTCTAAAGGAAAATAAATATAGATTAATATGGTCATACGTGCGTGAACTTTAGAAGCTGGAAATGGATAAAATAATTAGCCAATTTGGGGCAAATAGCAAGCAAAATACCGAGTGAAATGAAGGCTTGGAGGTATATCGGAAGTGAATTAGAGCTGGTATATATGTATGTTATAGCCCTTGACTCGGCGGATGTATGAATGTAATAGCAGGAAATCCTAGTACTTTCAGGTTTGCCAACTACTTGGACATGTTGTATCATTACAAAGGTAATAATTTCATGGTTTTCAAGCGTTCATAGGGTGAAAAAGCAGATGAAGAGCTGCATGTGGTGGATAATTAAGCTTAAACTTCAAAGAAATCATGCTCTTGACTCTGTTTTTCTACAGTTACTTCTTATGGCTTGACTAAATTATGAATTTTGAACAATGCTTTAGCTAGCAGGCCATATATTTAAACTTTGTCACTATAAGAAAAACGGATATTTGTGATCAATTTTTTTTTTACAATGAAAAAGACTTTATGCGACGAAAACAAACTTATTTTAACTGAAAATAGACATTTCACCAGAAATAATTGGTCGCAATAAGGAGTTTTCTTATAGTGTGCATGGGAAAGGAAAGATGACACGTGCTTCATCCTAGTGCATGCACATCACATCCTCCTACTTTACAATGACACAGCTTCATATTGATAATACAGCTATATAGTTTTCTCACTGTCACATAAACTACATGCTCTGTGGGTTGTTGATCACATTCAAATTTTTTACTGTTATTCAATATTTTATCATTATTATTTACAAAATATCTGAAATTATCTCATTACCCGAACGTAACCTGAGTCCCATTTATGCTTTTTTTCATTCTCTTGTGATCTAAGCATAGCTTTTCTCCATTTTCCTTTGGCTTCCCTAAAGAACTTTTATTGTTATCATTTGTTGTCCTTTTCCCACACTCACAACGTCTACTTAAAAGGAAACAACGAATGCACTAAGTTTTTGGTTATTTGCAATTTGCGAGCTTTGATTATGATAGACATGCATGCACCATATTTCTCTAAGTTATAAATTAGCTCAAACAAATAATTATTATATTATTAGTTGAGAAAGATGAATTATTGGAAGAGGAATGCTACACAACCTCCCAACACTCCACACTCCACTTTTTTTTTAATTTTTTAATATTTTTTTAATATTTTTTTTTGAATTTATTCTTTTTAAATTAATTTAATTCTTTTATTCATTATTTCTATATTAAATATTTGATAAAAGATAAAATAATAAAAATTAAAAAAAAATGTGGAATGTGGAGTGTGTGTGAATAGTAGGAGGTTGTGAAGATTTTTTCTTATTGGAATCAGTGCGTACCATTGATGATAATGGCAGTCTCTTTTCCAAGCATTTCATTTTACAAGTCATCACTCCAAGACTATTTGATATCATCTATATTAGAATATTGAGTTGCTTGAATTGTAAGCTTAAACTAGTTGGAAAAACTAGTTTTTTTTTTTTTTTTTTTTTCCTTGTAAATTTATCACCAAATAGTTGGAATATTGCAAGTTTGAATTTTATGACTTCTTTGCTTCTAGATCACAGGTCATATATAGAGGAAGGAATTTAATTGAGGCTAAGGATAAGTGATGCCAAAGGAGAATGACAACAACACAAATGACAAGATTACAATTTTTTTAAAACAAAATTAGCAACATTGATCATATGATCTTTAAATAATGCAAGGAGTAAGTAGTAAAGGTTCTAAATCCTTAAAATTAATGCACATTTATCAAATTTTCATTAATTTAAAAACCCGAAATAAGAATTGAAAGGTCAAAAATAAGAGATTCTTTTTTGTCATGTAATAAAATTGTAAGTGTGATCTTTTTAAGGAAATAAATTAGTCTTTTAACTATAAATTTGAAGATTTTTCTTTTTATTCTTTCAAATTTAATCAAATTACATCAATTCTCTTCGATATTTCGTTAGAAATGCTTGTGTGCCATGCCATTCAACTTAAAAATAGCGTAAAATTCAAAACATTATTTAGAATCTAAAAAAAGCTCAACAAAATAAAACTAAAAAGTATAAATAAAAATTTTGAAAATATATAAATATTTAAAAAATACTTAAAAAAAATAAATCTTAAGGTGAACGTAAATCTCATCTCATTAACGGGCTCGGCCTTGTATTTGCTCAGATTGAGTACTGGGCTGGACCTTCTATATCAGCCCATACTACAACCGTGAACAAATCTTTAACAAAAAAGCTCTGTTCGATTTTCCCAAGTTATTATTAAGTTCGAAGGCAAGTGGAGTGTGTGTTTTAAGGAACCGTTAGCCACATGTTCGACAATTGGTCCCTGAGAAATTGGGGTGCATTGTAAAACAAGAACTCACTGTTTTATGCCACTGCTCCTTCCAAATGAGAGGAAGCATCGGAAGAACGCTCTCTCGGCCCACCCCCATTGGTTTTTCCAATGCCACCAGACAGTCTCTAATCCCCTTCTCCACTTCCTCCTCCTCTCCCACCGGTGGCGGGGGTGGTCGTGGCCGGGGACGCGGCTCTGGTTCCCCTAAGTTTGACTTCGTCTCCCCTGGTAAGGCCGAACATGACGAGCCTGAGTCCAAGATCGACCCGCCCCCTCCCGGAATTGGACTCGGGCACGGACACGGCCGTGGCAGACCCGTCCCTTCCTCCCCGACGCTCCCCAACTTCTCTTCATTCATTTCCTCCATCAAACCCCCACCGGCTGGCCGCGGCCAGCCAGTTCCACCACCGCCAGATTCAGCGCCTAAGCAACCTATTTTCTTCAAGAAAGAAGACGGGCCCGCAAACTTGTTGGACGCGGCTAAGAGTTTCACTGACCGGAATCTCCCTCAGAGCATACACCCTGTATCGACTGGCAGCGGCCGCGGAAAACCCCTGAAGCAACCGAGCCCAGAGGCTCAATTTGTTGAAGAGAACCGGCATACCCGAGCCCGGAAAAGCCCTGCCCAAGCCCAAGATGAACGCGGAAGAGTGCCGAGGATGACTCGAGAAGAAGCTGTGCAACACGCGGTGAAGATTCTATCACGTGGTGGTGGAGGCGGCGACGGAGACCTGGAAGAGAGCATTGGTGGTGTTAGAGGCGGAGGCAGAGGAGGCAGAGGAGGATACAGAGGGAGAGGTGCGCCTGGGCGGGGCAGAGGAAGAGGATTTTACAGAGGGAGGGGGAGAGGCAGGGTTGGGGACTCGAAGGAGGATGCGTATGGAGCGGGGCTCTATCTAGGTGACAATGCCGATGGGGAAAAGCTGGCCAAGAGGCTTGGCGTTGAGACCATGAATCAGTTGGTTGAAGGGTTTGAGGAGATGACTGGAGCAGTGCTGCCTTCGCCTTTGGAGGACGCGCTTGTGGACGCCATGGATGTTAATTATGCGGTTAGTGATCATGTCATTTGGGGTTTTGAATAATCTCTGATAAAAATTCTAGTTAAATGAGTTAAGTACTGCACCTTTTCAGATGATCAGCATATGTCTCTAGGAGAATTCTTTTTGGCTACAAGTTCTAGTTTTAGCGAATGGGGTCTTTTGTTTTGGTTAAATTGGATGAGCAAGTGATTATTGCTTATGGATTACAGATTGAGTGCGAGCCAGAGTATTTGATGGGCGAGTTTGATCAAAACCCTGATATTGATGAGAAACCACCAATTCCACTCCGTGATGCACTTGAGAAGATGAAGCCGTTCTTGATGGCATATGAGGGCATTCAGAGTCAAGAAGAGTGGGAGGTAAGATTTTATGGGTCATATGTTATTCAACATTGCGGCTAATTTTCTAGTTCCTTTGCAGTCTTGTTCAATTGAATTTTGATGCTTAAGGAATTAAAATATGGTGGGATCATTGAACTTATTCATTTGGTAATGTTGTTGCTTTGTGCCCATCACGAGAACAATTTTTCTTAAATGTCCTCAAACCATCTAGCTGGCTTCCGTGTATTCTTCTGTTTGGTCGATAACTAGTGGACTCTACATAAATTCTTTTTAAAAATGTTCACGAGCCATCCACCTGTTCTTTTGTTGGACACAAGGGACTGGCAGTAATCCCTTGTCGGTGTTGTTCCCTATATGATAGAGTGCATAATGAAGTCAGGTTCGTAGAGAAGGGCAGACTTGTCACCTATCTTAAAAAAAAGAGGAGGAGGAGGAGGAGAGAAGAAAAGAGGGGGGGGGGGGGGGGGGGGGGGGGGGGGGGGGGGGGGGGGTGGGCGCAGTATCAGGCTGTTTTTCTATGATTTGGGGGTTTTCCATTTAGCGCTTGATTTTTCAGGCTTTTTATTTGTTGAATCTGGTCCCCAAGAAGATTATGTAACCTTGGATGTTTTAAAATTTATCCTCTTTAAATGATGTCCCTAATCATATGGCGATTTCTTTTCCTACATGGCCCTTGACGTTGTCTCTATCCTTTTATAGGTGACTCAGTTACCTTATTCTTTGAACTCATTGGTAGGTAGGTGATTACCTACAAGATCTTTATTGTCCTCAGCTATCATATAGGAAACAAGGGATGATAATGAACTCCAAAGTTTGCAAAAGTAAGAACTTGGGTCCTAATTTGATAATGGGTTTAAACTCAGCTCGTCCGAGAAAATTTTCCTTTTGTTTGTATTTGTTTCTACTTAAAAATATTATTTTTTTTTTGAGAAAAGTAAAAGATATATTAATTAAAGAATAGGCAAAATGCCACGTTCAGTACAAAGAATGTCCTATACTATGTAGGATCAACAGATGTAAGAAAATCATGTAAGTTTTGGCCATTAAAGCTAACAGCAATAGCCCAAGTACAAAGAGTTTTGAAAAAGAAAACTTTCAGCTCCTCCATTGATCTCTCTTTGTCCTCGAAAGTCCGTTCGTTGCGCTCCTTCCATACACACCACATAATGCATATCGGAATCATCTTCCAAATATCCTTAATCTGGTTGTTGCCTCTCAAACCTGTCCAGCTAGCAAGAGCCGCCACCACTGAGTCTGGCATAACCCAGCCCAAGTCTAGTCTGTGGAAAACCTCATTCCATAACACTCTAGCTACCTCACAATGGAGTAAAAGATGGTCCACGGACTCACCCCCCTTCCTGCACATGCAACACCAATCCATAATGACCACCCTTCGTTTTCTCAAATTATCTGTTGTGAGGATCTTTCCCAGTGAAGCGGTCCACACGAAGAACGCCGCTTTGAGAGGCGCCTTGTGTTTCCAAAGCTTTTTCCAAGGGAACTGAGAGGGTTGCTCTTGTGTTAGGACCTTATAGTAAACACGGACCGAAAACAATCCTTTTCCCGATGGTGTCCACCACAACGAATCTAGCTGCTGAATACTTGGTCTGGTTGAATACAAAAGGCTGAAAAAGGCTTCGAAAGTGTCCACTTCCCAATCTTGTGCCGCCCTGCTAAAGTTGACGTTCCACTGGATTTGCCCCCCCACTACCACCATAACTTCCGCCACTGATTTATCTTTGTCACTTGCCACTGAGAATAAGGTTGGGAATAAGTCTTTAAACGCACAATTACCACACCAGGTGTCGTACCAGAATTTGATCCTGTTTCCTTCTCCTAAACGAAGCCTCGAATAAAGAGAGAAAACCTCCCATCCTTGTCTGATAGATTTCCACAATCCCACCCCATACGCCCCTCGCACTTCTTTAGTACACCAACCACCCCATAAACCCCCGTACTTACTTTCAATCACCAATTTCCACAAAGCTTCTGGTTCTCTATGATATCTCCATAGCCACTTGCCGAGTAGCGCCTGATTAAAGGTTTTCAGTTTTCTGATGCCCAAACCCCCATTCGAGATAGGCCTACAAACCTGTTCCCACCTGACTAGATGAAATTTGAACTCCTCGCCTATACCACCCCATAGGAAGTCCCGTTGTAATTTCTCAATGTGGAGTGCTACTCTTGATGGAATAGGAAACAGGGAAAGGAAATATGTTGGGAGGTTGGAAAGAGTACTCTTTATTAACGTAATCCGGCCCCCTTTAGAAAGGTACAATCTCTTCCACCCTGCTAGACGTCGCTCTACTTTCTCAATTACAGTATCCCAGAGCGCAACAGCTCTCGAGGGGGCCCCCAATGGAAGTCCTAGATATGTCATGGGGAGGGTAGCCATCTTGCACCCCAGAGTACTAGCCAACTGTCTTAAGCGCTGAACACCACCAACAGGCACCATTTCTGATTTGTCCAGGTTTACTTTCAAACCTGAAACTACCTCAAAGCAAAGGAGGAGGGCCTTCAGGACACGAACCTGGGGAAGATTCGCTTCACAGAAAATTAAGGTATCATCTGCAAACAATAAATGAGAAATGTTAATGTTACCCCCTCCTGGGGTTCCAGCCGAATAACCAATCATATGACCATTTGCAACCAGTACTGAGATCATTCTGCTCAGAGCTTCCATCACGATGACAAAGAGTAACGGGGACAACGGGTCTCCTTGTCTTAGGCCTCGAGTACTATTGAAGAAACCCGTAGGACTCCCGTTTATTAGAACTGAGAGCTTTACCGTAGATATACACCAACGGATCCATGATCGCCATCTCTCCCCAAAACCACACTTTCCCAAAATGTCAATAAGAAAATCCCAGTTAACATGATCATACGCCTTCTCCATGTCTAGCTTGCAAATAATCCCTGGGCAGCCAGCTTTCAGTCTAGCGTCCAGGCATTCATTCGCGATGAGCACTGCGTCTAAAATCTGTCTATCCTTTACAAAAGCATTTTGGGGTTTGGAAATTATCTTCCCTACGGCCTTGCTGAGCCGGTTTGCAAGTACCTTGGAAAGAATCTTGTAGACCCCATTAACTAGACTAATGGGTCTATACTCCTTTATATCCTCCGCCCCCACCCTTTTCAGTATCAAGGCTAGAAAGGTGGCATTTAAGCTTTTCTCGAACTTTCCAAACGAATGAAACTCCTCGAACACCTTCATAAGGTCGTCCTTTAGGATCTCCCAACAAGACTGGAAGAATCCCATAGAGAAACCATCGGGACCCGGGGCCTTGTCTTTAGTCATTTTTCTTACCACATCTAGTATCTCTGCCTCTTCAAACGGCCTCTCCAGACAATGAGCATCCAAAGGCCCAATGCTAGATCATGCCGATGGGACAGGGAGAAGAGGTTGGCGGCCAGTCAGTGTGCAGTGACATCGTTGGTTTGGAAAACAGAGAGGAGGATGAAGCAGAGGACTCGGCCAGTGAATTGTTTCTTTCTGATGAAGAGAGTTCACAGAAGTTGATACAGGGGTCAAATGATCATGATGGGGAGTCTGGCCTAGTGATTGCCGAAATGAACATGGAGGGCCAGAGGGAGTTTAGAATGCATAATCCAATCCCTCTAAATTGTTTGTATCCAGATTCAGCCAGCGTATCAGAGTGGGTGTTTCAGACAGTAAATGACATTAAGGACATGGTGGGACTAAAGTGTGAAGGTTATGAAGAGCAATTCATGGCACTACTTACAGCCATTGAAGTGGGTCACCAACAACATAGGAAAGCGGGGTCCAAGAAACAGCGAGAACTCAATAGGCTAACATGGTCTATGAACTCGGAAGGTAGCTCAAGTAGGAATAGATCAAAAGGGAAAGGGCTAGTTTCGTCATATAAATGAAACCAAAAATTCTATCTTGGAATATCCGGGGTCTGAATGATGCCGGCAAGCGTTTTCAAGTAAGAAACTTATTGCGTGGGTGGAAGGCGGATATTGTTTGTTTACAGGAGACGAAATTGAAAACAGTCACTACAAAAATAGTACGAAGTATTTGGAGTTGTGCTTATATTGATTGGGCTTACTTGGCAGCTAATGGGGCCTCGGGAGGTGTGTTATTGATGTGGGACCAACGGGTGGTGGAAAAATTGGAGGTGGCCATGGGGGCATTCTCAGTAGCATGCTCGTTTAGGAGTGTGAGTGATGGGTTTATGTGGGCTTTCGCAAGCATTTATGGTCCCAACACAGACATCGAGCGAAGACTACTGTGGGATGAACTAGCTGGTCTATACAGTTGGTGGGATGTTCCTTGGTACATTGGTGGTGACTTCAATGTAACAAGATTCACAAGCGAGGGTTTTGGAAATAGAAGAATGCGTCCAGCTATGTCCGAATTCTCGGAATGCATTTCTGAGCTGAACCTTGTGGATCTCCCTTTGGCGGGGGGTACATATACGTGGGCTAATAATCAGACTTGGTCTAGATTAGATAGGTTTTTAATTTCCCCGGAGTGGGAAATTCACTTTCCTGAGGTGTGGCAAAAGAGACTGCCTCGTTTGTGTTCGGACCATTGGCCCATCATGCTGGATAGTGGGGGGATCCAAAGAAGGAGGCAGTACTTCAAGTTTGAAAACATGTGCTTGAAATCAGAAGGTTTTGTGGAAAGGGTCGGTCGATGGTGGTCTTCATACCAGATTCAGGGTACTCCTAGTTTCATTTTTGCTAGAAAACTAAAGGCTCTAAAGCAAGATTTAAAGATATGGAATTTGCAGTCTTTTGGTAATATCGGGGAACTCAAGAAAACAAAGCTAAGAGAAATACAAGTAATAGAAAGGCTTCAAGAGTCAAGGCCTTTGATCCCAGAGGAGTCAGCACAAAAGCTAGCATTGGTCATAGAGCTTAAGAGGATCGTCCTATTGGAAGAGATCTCATGGCGTCAGAAGTCTAGAGCGCTATGGTTGAAGGAAGGCAACCGTAGCACTAAGTTTTTTCACAGAATAGCTAACTCCCACAGGAGGTCCAACAACATTGAGATGCTAAAGATTGATGGGGCAGAGTGTAGGGATGTGCAGGTGATCAACAATCATGTGGTTAGTTTTTTTGAACAACTTCTTTCCGAACAGGAGGGGTGGAGACCAAAGCTAGTTTCATGAATGGTTGGTAGACACGGGTAGACTAGTTGAAACTGATAGAGTGGAGGGGGGAAGGTATCGGGCTGTTTTTTAATGATTTGGAGGTTTTTCCTTTGAGTAATTAATATAAAGTTTCAATACTTCAAAAAAACATTAATATAAAGTTTCAGGCTATTTGTTACAGCCGATATTGTGACATTCTGTGTCAAGTTTGAGGCTTTTTGTTTGTTGTATTTGGTACCCAAGAGAATCAATCATTCATGTAACGTAGGACACTTAAAAATTTATCTTCTTTGGATGATGCCCCTAATTTTATGGCGATATCTTTTGGTACTTGGTCTCTGACAGTGTTTGTATTGTTTTATAGATGACTGAGTGACCTTATTTTTTGTGCTATTGTTATGTGATTGCCTAGAAGATGGATATTATCTCAGCTCTCATATAGGAATCAAGCAATGCTATCAAAGTAGCATTTTCAGCCCGCATTTCTTAAAGCTTGCTGAATTCTACTATATTCATTCTTTGAAAAATTATACTTAAATCCTAGGGGAGTTCAAGCTGTATCAAGACCAAAGGGAGGGTGGCAGCAGTAAATTATGAAGCCTAAGATCATAAGTTGGCTTGTCTTAGGGTTGAATGATGCTAACAATCGCCTTCGGATAAAATATCTGATTCGCTTTTGGAAGGCTAAAATTGTTTGCTTGCAGGAAACTAAAATGAAGTTTATTTCGAGAAGGACCATTTGTAGTGTGTGGGGATGTGAACTTGTAGACGGGACATATCTAGCCTCTAAGGTAGCTTTGCGTGGAATTGCAGGCATGTGAGATAGAAGAGTGGTGGAAAACATTGATGAGTGCATCGGGGATTTCAATGTGGCTTTTTCTTTTCAATTTGTGTAAGATGGCTTCATGTGGAATTTTGCTGCTGTTAACGGACCAAATCTGAATAGGGAAAGATGCCTCTCATAACGGGGTATCACACATTGTGCTCATTCCCAAGAAATCTGGGGCTTTGGATACTAAGGAGTATTGCTTTATCAATCTTGTAAATGGGGTGTAGTTCTTGCTAGCCGACTAAGTGAGGTATTGGGGATGATTGTGTCGAAACGTCAAATGATTTTATCTGAAGCCGGAAATCCTAGATTTGGTACTCATTGCAAAAGAATGCTTGGATAGTTGATTAAGATATGGTGAAATGAGTAATTTATGCAAATTGGATTTGGAAAAGGCGACCATGTCAATTGGGGGCTCCTACATTACTTAATAGGTAGATGTGGATTTGGGGCAAGGTGGAGTTCTTGGCTTATGCATTGCCTATCCACGGTTCGATTGTCAATTTTGGTGAGTGGCACTCTAGTTGGCTATTTGACAATTCCAGAAGCCTGAGACAATGTGATCCTTTTGTCTCCTTTATTATTTTTCATCATAATGGAAGACTTCAATAGAATGTTGTTGGTTGTGATTGGAGGTAGTTTTTTGATGGGTTTTTTCAGGGGGGAAGAAGAGGGGAGGACACTAAGTAGGACATTCCCTATATCTCACTTATTGTTTGCAAATGATATATCGATATTTTGTGAGTTAAATAAAATCCAGTCCTTAAGGGCACTCCTATGTTTTGAATTCTTTTGTTATCTAAAAGTCAACTTCTCTTAGTCAGAAATAGTCTCGGTGGGAAATGTTAGCAACAAGCAGTGTTTGGCTAGAACTTTGGGATACAAGGTAGGTTCTTTGCCTATGAAGTACCTTGACCTTCACTTGGGTGCCCCTTTGAAGGGCCAAGTCAATTTGGGATGATATAATCGACAAAATTGTGGCAGGATTATAGTTATCAAAAGTTGGTCAAACCAGCTTAATCAAGAGTACTCTCGCAAACTTGCCCACATACTTTCCATCTTTGGTCCCTCGTCCGTCTGGTGTTGTGAGTCGTATTGCGAAGCTTCAGTGTGATGTCCGTTGGAGTAGACTAGGTGAAGAGTTCAAACTTCACCTGGTCAGTTGGGGGAATGTATGTTCTCTCTGATTTCATGTGGTTGTTATTGTGATTTGAAGCCTGAGAATGTTCAATCGGGCACTACTTGGGAGCTGTTTATAGTGTTATGACCATTAGAGGGAGGCCTTGTGGAAGATGGTAATTGACTCCAAATACGGTTGTGCTTGGGGGGTGTTCGATGGAGGTTGAAGGTGCTTATGAACTTGGCCTGTAGAAAAACATTTGGAGGGGATGGGTGATCTTTTCCCGATACACTAGATTTAATTGACCTCCAAGAAGCAAGCGATGAGAGGATTTAAGAAGTGTAGGCTGTTGGTTTTTGAAGAACCTTAATATTTAGCTCCATATCCTAGCATTGGTATTTCAACTTGTAGCCTATAGATTTAAAATTCGTGAGAACTCTTGTTCCCCCACCTTTTTAGCATTCAGGGGCCTACTTAAAAATATATATATATATAATTAATATATATTAAGTACCCTTTCTTCCACCTCCGAAAGATCGAGGGGGTATACAGTGAAAGAAGCATTAGCCGTCCCCCACTCCCGTCCCGAGGCGCTAAGGGGTTCTTGTTTTTTGAACAGATGGCAGTGTTTTGCTTACTCCTCAAATCAAGCTTTTGTTGCGGCATGCTATGTTTTCTCCCCCATTGCTAGTAGGTTGCACGCCCAACACACATGTTTTGGCCTTGTGTGTCCATAACTCAAAATAGGTGACCTAACAGCCACCGCCTGACTAAACGTACCAATAGTCACTAGATTCATATGGGTAACTGAGGAGTAAGCAATGATGTTCTTAAGATCGATCTGTCTTGAAGTGGTCAAGGAAGTCTATATTATAGCAATCGTGCTTGGGGTTTAAATGAAAGGAGTGGAACAGAGTGTCACTTCGGGAAAGATGGGTATTGAAAATCTTAAAAACCCGTGGGTTCCCAATTTTGAAGGAATTCCTGCCAAGATGATGGATCCTACCGTAGGTCCCTCTACATGAGCTTTGGGTAACCAAATATGAACTAGTACCATAGGCACTTAGACGGCGAAAGAGCTGAAAGAAGCAATCCATAGAAAGTTTTGGTGCCGCTCACTGAATTCTGTGGTTAATAAAATTTGTAAATCGGTGGTTCTTGTTTGGACAAGAATCAACAGAATAGCTAATAGCATAAAAGCAAATCCAAGTATAAACGAAAAACTGATATGCTTGCTGCCTTGATCTTTCTTTGTCTCGAACCCCATACCCCTATAATAATGGTAGAGTAAGGGGTGGCCCCAAAGTGGAATTGACTGGTGGTGGTTGGTCAAAGCTCTAGTAGGCAGCCACTCCCTTCTCAGGGAACCGTATGGTATGAGTGCATTTGGGAACACTGGTATTCTCAAATATTTCGTTTCCAAACATCATTTAAACACAAAATACTTTTTAATTTCAAATCTTCAATTTCTTTATTTAATCATTACCTAATCATTAAAATTTTCCAAACTCCCAAACAAAGCACACAAAAAAACAATAAAAAATTTTCAAATTTCAAAACAAAAATAATATTAAAAAATTATATTCAAACAAATTTTTTTTTAACTGATAATATTTTTATTCAACCTTTTCTCTCTCATTTTTCAAAATCCAATAAAATATTTTTACTCAAAACATTTTCACTACTATTCACATATATTCTAAGTATCCAAACGAGCCCTTAGACCGATTTGGTTCACCAGGACGTCCAAAATCGGATTGATCGATTACACCCCAAATATTTAGGCTTTTTTTTTTTTTTTTTTAAACTTTTGTAGGAAGATGCCTGTAGTCTCCATCTGTTGCCTTCTGACCCCCACCAGCCACCACATGCCTACTTTATCCATTCCTCTTGCCGTATGAATCCCAATGACCCTTGCTGCATCCTCAAATGATGAACGTGTGATCCACAAATGTAGATCTCAAAGGCGGTGTGCGTGGATCACATGCGCCATCATTTCCTCCTGTCAAAATCCACAAGCCACCACCCCCTTTAGGCTCTAACACCTGCCGCATGCTTGCCCAACTGTTTTGTCTCTTCGTTGCCTTGCCAACCAACCACCCCCTACCGTGCTGTCGCCTGAAACTCTCTAGAATAACCGCTTGCAGCCACCTGTTCTTCCAAACACAGAGAGTCTCACTTGGGCATTTGATTTGGGTTGTCTTTTGTTCCTATTTTGTTATAGGGAAATTTGGTTAGTATCCCTGGTGCTTTGCCCTGTTTCAGATTTGCCCCATGTGCAAAATTTTGAAGGTAACACCTTATGCTATGACAAACTTGAAATATGGTCCCTCCTTTTCAAATTCCAATGACTTCATGGAAAGTTCTATTTTTTTTTTTAAAATATACCCATATTTTTATAATTTTTAATTTTAATATATAGGGAAGCCCTCCCCGCCAGCCACCATAGGGGCCCAAATCTGGCCTCCTCATGCTGGCCCAAGCCTCGATGCCACCATGGGGGGCTAGATTCAGCCACCCTGTGGTGGCCCAGGTCTTGACCATCCAGTGGGTCGAGGGTGGCCAAACCACGTGGCTTGGCAGGGCAGGGGAGATCCCCTACCCACCTTCCTTTTTCTTTTTCTTTTTTTAAATTATTATATTTAAATTAAAACTTTTTTTAAAAAAATTTACCCTTTGTTTAAAAAAAGAGGTTTTTATGTCAAAGTCTTGCATGCTGCCATGTGTATTCTGTTAATATTGATGGAAAAAATTTGTAACATGGGGACCAAATTTCTAGTCTATCGTAGCACATGGGGTAATTCGTCAAACAAATTCCATAGGGGTGAATCTCAAAAGTGGCAAAGCACAAGTGGTCAATGGTGAAATTTCCCTTTATTTTGTCGCTTTGTTTGGAAGCTTGATCTACCATCACTTGTAAATAAAAAAAAAGGCTCGATATACCAAGATCATAAAAGTGTCTAGCTTCTTCATCACTTTGCGAGAACATGTTTTTTCTTTTGGTGGGAAGTGGCTTTTGTCCACCTACCCTATCCAGGACTACGCAGATGTGGGATTGGCAATCTTCAACTATTGTCTCGATAGTCAAAGTCGGTGCTCACCCTCCTATTGCGAGAAGCACATGCAATAGATTATTTAAAGCAGTCCAACCAATGGATTGCTTCAACAATTACCATAACGGTCACCAACTGTGGGACCGAATCAATCATTTGATACCATTTCCTGATTTGTTTTTACTTCTTGCACTGTATCTAGTGTTTTGTTGGAATTGTCGGGGAAGTTCAGCCATCCTAATGTACTTCTCTTTTTGTTAATAATGAAATTATTTTGCTCCAAAATTAAAAGAAGGGGCTGACTTCCCGTTGATAGACTTGTGTTATTGAGATCATGGTTTGTTTGGATGTGAGGATGGCAATTATTGTTTGTCTTTTGTTGGATTTTCTACACTTGTATTTTAAGTTCAGGGAATACATTAGCATGCAGCCTGTAAAGTTATGTTGTTTTTTTCTGTTTATTTTTCAAGTATAGTTTATGTACTCATCCAAATATCAATAGGGAAGTTATAATGCTTGGTATGGCATTATCTTCAGATTACAAAATGTTGTCATCAGACATTTAACATTATTGCTTATATGCTATTTGATTTAAGGGAATTATTTAATGCGCTTTGAAATTTTCATATGTTGGTGGGAATTATAGTACAACACCTGTGAACTGTGCAATTTGTTCCTTTTATATATATATATATATATATTAAAAAATGTATCCAGCTCTTTTCTTTCTTTATCTATTTGACCTTTCTCATTTTATTAGGAAATCATGAAAGAGACAATGGAGAGAGTTCCATTGTTGAAAGAGATTGTCGATTACTATAGTGGACCAGATAGGGTAACTGCAAAGCAACAACAAGAAGAGTTAGAAAGGGTTGCAAAATCTGTTCCTATCAGTGCACCCGATTCTGTAAAGCGGTTTGCTGACCGTGCAGTTATTTCTCTTCAGGTTAGTATTTGGCCTTGGCATCCTGAATCTCTTGTTATTTCTACAATGTGCATGAGCTTCTCTTTGTAGGGTACTTGCACCTCTCTCTCTCTCTCTCTCTATATATATATATATATCCATGGTCTGTTTTATCTGTCTATTTGAGTCATGTTTCTACAAGAAACACATTTATGTGTTTTGTTCAATTGTCCCACTGTCTGTTGAAGGGGCTATAGTCAGCATCACTTCGGCATCTTTTTACTAACAAGCATATTTTATTCCTGCATGGGCAAAACAGTCTAGAGACCTGTGAAAAGTCACATTTTTTGCCCCGTGTCTGCCTTCTAGAGTCTTGGGACAACGAACACCATTTTTTTGCACCTTGACCATTTTTACTTATTCATTCACCACAATTGATCTCATCTGTTCATTTGTTAAGTGAAGGATCTAGTGATTGGTTTTCACTTGACATAAAGCAAACTCTTCACTTCCATACTCACAAAGTATTTACTCCCCAAACTACTGGAAAGTCTCCAGATTCAGACATTGTAAATGGTGAACTTGGACAATCTCTCTCTTTGACAAGCGTCTAACAGTGTTTTAACTGCGATGTCATTTATAATAATATACGGAAAAGGTGTGACAGATCATTCTGTCGGACTTCAAGAAACATCGATAGCTGATATGATTGCAAATATGCAGAGACTTATTTTATCCTGCTGCAAGATATAGAGAACATTTTCTTTTGTTTGCATGACTCCCTCTAATACATCGTATCGGCTAATACTTTTTGCTGGTCCAAATGTCTTGCATCTTAAGTAGGCCGTCAGGGGATGGTTCTAAATGATGATTTGGGTTGGTGGTTATGGACCACTATTTAAAATTGTTATTCCATTGTAAACGTACATGCTAAGATCATAAACGTTGAAAATATCATGAATTTTTAGTGATGTAATTATGTGTGGTTGGAGGTTATCGGTGTCTAAGGCCAGATCCTGATCCTTAATTCTGCCTTCACCCGTGTTAGATTCTCCTTGAAATTTGTTCATAATGTGTCTTTCAGGTTATTGGCAATGATTATTAGTCAGAAAAAGTAAAATTTTATTAATTAGGAGCAAAATGTCTTCTCTCATCTTCTTATTACCCTTGTGCCTACTGGGGGAAAAGGGAAAAAGATATTAATTGAAAGTCAGTCCTTAAAATATTAGCATGTCAGGCCTAATCGATGCTTCTTTTATTAATTGTGGCTTGTATGTCCAATCTATGTTCTATGTTTGCTTGAGTATCAAAAACACGATCAGGACCATACTTTTTGACATCCATTTTAGTTGCTAAATTATACTGATAATTTCAATCAGCAACTTTTTTATCTATTTTTTATTGGATAAAAAAATTTTGTTAATGCTACAGAATGCCTGCCTTGATCTGGTATGGTCACTGACAATGCCGGAACAAGGCAAGAATTTAACCGACTTCAAATTACTGCATGTAGCTTGGCAAAACATTTCATCTTTAATTGCATATATTGTTAATCTAAGAACATTGTACAATTTGTACTTAATCTATTTTAGACTTTTGTTGGATGGCCATTGTGTTGTTGGAAAATGAAATGCATGCAAATGATAGGCTTTCAATAATAATTTGTAGAAACTGTGATTTTGATGTACTTGCACATGAAATTTTTGTATAACTGCAAGTGTAGGCTTTTATGGTCATAATTTTTTCCTTTTGCTTTCCAATTTCAAACAAGCTAATAGGGAAAAGGCAATCCTGAGCTTATTACATAGAGATGTCTATTTGAACTAGATTTGTTTGGAATGTGTTGCTTGGATGTTTGACACCTCAAAAAAATTTTGCAACGCAGAGCAATCCCGGCTGGGGATTTGACAAGAAATGCCAGTTCATGGATAAGCTTGTGGGGGAGGTTTCTCATCATTACAAATAATCTATGAAAACTCATCTTGCCTTGATATTGAACTTCTAGTTGATTGGCGCCTAAGATACGGCATTCTCAGGAATGGTAGGCGTGGTTGATGATACCTGTTATGTAGACTAGAGAAACTATTTTGATTATGCTATAGCTATAAATTTTTTGTTTCGAGGACTTTGCGCATTAGTTCTTTTACTGTTTAACAGTTCCTTTGGCAAGGATTACGCCATTTATGAAATAATTTTGCTTGGCATTTTGCATAATGGCATCTGAATGATGTCCTTAGCGTTTTCAAATTCATACTCAAGAAATTGCTAGAACTTGTTGCACTCCATTTATTGTTGTGCCTGTTAAATTGTATCAAACCAAGGCCAGAAATGTGGAAAGCCAATTGCATGTTCTTTGCTTTCTTTCCTTCGTTTGTTTTTTTTTTTTTTTTTTTTTTTTTTTTGTTTTAAGATTTTTTTTTTTGTTGGATCTGTGTACTTGAGATTTGATTTGTGGATTTAGTGGATGGTTCTATGAATTCAGGGTCACTCACCCATGAAAACCCAAACAAAAAAAAAAAAAAAAACGGAAGCAGGGGACGGGGTGGTTGTCCACTAGGGGCGGGCAGTAGGCCTAATTTAAAGAGTAAAAGATTAAGTTTGGGATCAAAATGCTGACCATCAGACACAGCATGATGACTACAATGTGCGTGCCGAAGTTATGCCCAAAATGTGTACATGTGCACAATATTAACCAATTTCGAGGAATTTTTGCCATTTCTTGTTGTAAGACCCTGGGCATTAAACACCCACTTAGTAGTTTAGGAATTCCCCCTACCCCTACGAGATACTAATAAGACCTTCAATCAACAGCTAATAGTATGAAAACAACAGTTAAAAGGAACTCCTTAGTTACTGTTCTGTTAAGGTAAGGACTAGCTTGCCTATGTAAAGAGCAGACCGTCTGCAACACCAACTATTGAACCTACATATAGCTAATTTAGTTATTTCGGTTGTAATTATAACTCGAATTCAAGGAACTCTTTAACTCGAACTCCTTATTGCATGTTATGTTAAGGTTAAAGAATACCAAGCATTCAAAATAGTACTCCTAATGTGAGAGCGTCCGTGCCTCATACCCATGAGTCACTTCACTTCCTTATAGTATGGTAACAAGTTTAGAGCAGGGTTTCCTGTTACTAATTAATCTTTTTTAATCAACTCATTTCAGGGGGCACATCCCTCCGAACCCCCTGTTTCATCTTTATGCAAAGCTATTTAGATTAAAGCTAGTTCAGTATTTTGATTATTTATTCTCAAACATAGTTAAAAGTAGTCTTTATTATATGTTGCCAATTATTATATTAGTCTACGTTATATTTTTGTTGCAAGTTGTTCATATTATTAACAAATGATGTATCTTCCTTTATAAAAAGAGATCCAAAGAACTGAACATGGATGAGTGATACGGGAGCAAGTAAAATATGAGCAATCTTGGGAGCAAGGAAAAGACTCGTCAGATAGTAAAGACAACCACAAGACTTAGGCAAGCTCGGCCTTGGGCGGGCAAAGGTTCAAATAAAGTAAAGATGGTGTGAGGAAAGGCTTAGGTAGGCTAGAATAATTAATGCGTCATCTGGGCGCGTAAGGGCGTAGGCGAGCAAAGATATAAGCAATACGGCATTTCATGTGAGCAATTATGTGGGAGTAAAGATAGACGAATACAATACGGTATGGGAAAATGGATTACAACGGGTGGGCAATTTGTAGCACGAATACATTTCAGGTCGAGTAATAGACAAACATGGGTACGAGGTTAGTCGGGCACCTAGAGAATTGGAGTGCCCAAAGACAACATAGGAGTGCTCAAAAAATGATGTTTCAACTAGAAGTCCTAACAATGCCAACTGATTAGTCCCATCTAAGAGCATTAGTCATTGCCAAGTCTAAAATGGAACTCCAATGTACTCTTTTAGCTATAATATAGACTTTTAGTTAGATTAGTTCACATTGAACTAGTTATCTTAAACTATAAATAATAATATAATATTAATTATTTTAATAATATTTGATAATTTTTTTAATATTTTACAAATACAATTCATATATTAATGAATAACTTTATTAAAAAATAAAATTATTATTTTTCAATTATTTTTTCCCTCAACCTAATTATTCAATAAATATATTTTGTCAGTCATTTATCCAACAATCACATATACAACCATACTAATTCTTTTTCTACCCAAGATTTTTGTTTAAAATTGTGGTTGAATCCAACAAATGGGAAGTAGCACAAGCTTTTGCAGCAGCAGCAGCGGTGAAAACTTTTAAAGGAAGAAACTGTTTGAATGTCATCTTTTCTCACTGATCTCATTTCACTTGCCAAAAAAACTATTTGAATGTCATTTTTTATTCAGCGGTCCAATCTAAACCTTTCACAGATATGCTTTTACATACATGTTTTGGTGAATTTCGTATATGGGATGTATTTTGTGCTGAACTTGCTATATTACTCGAGTCAAATGAAAATCCTAATAAAATTAAAGATCAGATTAATCCTCATTCTACTATGTTACTCTTTCATGTGGGTTGTAGAAGCCAATTATCTAAATGGTGTATACTTGTCTATGAAGAAAATGGCGTAGAATTGAGAAAATATACTAGTTAAACTTTCATTACAGCTTTTCTGGGAAATTGGAAATATAATAGTTAATGATATCTGGAAGCATCTTGAAAATGGCTTCCACTCTTCAATAGGTTGCTTTTATGGGAAATTAGACAAGAGGCACTAGTTTTACCATAAACATGTTAGCATTAGAGCAACTTCTATTTGTTTTTCATGGGTTGGCGAGTGCTGTACTAGAACTACATTTGTGATATAGGAGTTTTTGTTTTTGTTTTTTTTTTCTTTGGTAAACCTGGTTGGGAATAATTAATTGCAAAAAAACCATAACTAAAAATCAAGCTGGTTATGTCTAATGTGCAGGGGAATGATGTCTATGTCTGACTCTAATGTACAAGGAGCCTATGTCTATGTCTATTCTAGATAATCCATAACTAAATAGAATTGGGAATACTTAATGTGCATGGGAATGATGCCTATGTCTATTGTTTTGAACCATCAAGCTGGCATTAAATAGAGTGGTGTAGACAGACATTAATATGCCAAAATCAACAAACAATATGCCAAAACAGAGATGGTAAAAGCCTTTGATGTTCCGTTTGTGAATCTGCATGAATCTTGGGCAACTGGCCATTAATGTATATCCGTGGTCTTTTTGTGTTTATGGCTTTGGATAACTCCCATCGTGTGTGCCTTGGGATTTGTGTTGGGCTCTTCATGAGATTCGTGTTGGATTTGATGAGGCTTTGGGATTAGGGGTGTAACTAGTCCGGTTCGGTCTGGTTTTATACAAATTTTGAGACCGAATCGATATATATTGGTTTTACATTTTCAAGAATCGATCCTGGACCTGTTATCTTCCTAAATCGATACTTTTGATTTTACCGGTTCCAGTCCAGTTTTTTAATTTTAATCAAGTGCCAATGTCATAAAAAAAATATGTAATTTTCTAATGTATACTAATTAAAGCAAAATGTAATTAATATACTAATGTATATTAGTATTACTAATGTATTATGTATTTATCAAAAGGAATATGTTGATGATTTATTAGGCCATAAAATATAATTAATATATATATATTGTATATTAATAACATATGATCAAACAAATGTTCATATTTAAAATTAAAATTTCATGTTATAATTTATAATATAAAATTATTTCATATATAATTATATATATTATATAATGTAATGTTCGGATAGCTTTAAGGCTGGTCCCGCTGTCCTTTGCAGGGGAGGTCGAGCTAACCTAGGGTTGGTCCCACTATTTGACCCTTAAGTGGAGGTAGTCTGTTTGGACAGTATGTCTAACTGAACCCGTTCCCACCTGTTGATATCACAGGAAATGGGAGTGAGGGCCAAAATGGTGCTGTGCCCACTCTTCGTCATGGCAAAAAGGGGTAACCTTAGGGTTGGACCTACTGTCTCCACGGGAGGGTCGTGATGGCCTTTGGCTTATCTCGCCTGTAACAGCCCGCTAAAATTTAATCTTATCTCCTCACCCTTCTCTTTCTTTTTCGCACATGTTAGACAGCACGACAATCAGTTTTGGATTCTTTCCCGACAGCAATCACCATTTCTCTCGTCTCTACCCTCACCTGAAATCACGCGCATAATTTATCTTTTTCCGTAAATCACGTAATTTGTTCTTCACCGACAACTGTAAAATCATGAACAGAATTATCTTAAGCGTTGTACCTCGATGACGAATTCTGGATCTTATCCATCGAATTTCAAAGTATTAGATAAACTTGTTTTTAAAATAGCACAATTATAATAATTTAATGAGCTCTGAAAATATTATAATTGTGGATATTTACTTAGATTAAATATTTTAGTTGTTTTAAGATATTAAGAGGTTTATTTTTACGTTGAAAACTCTTATTTAAATTAAATGGTTTTATCCTCTTTGAGTGATTAAAGATACTTTATCATTTTAATAATGATGAAGAAATATTATTTTATAAACGTTAGTTTATAAAATAATAATTTATCTTAATTCCTCTCATTGTCTATTCAAGTGTTTTATGCACTTTGATTAATTAATGATACTTTATCATTTTATACAATGATGAAGAAAATATTATTTTATAAACCTTAGTTTATAAAATAATATTCTATCTTAATTTCTCTCAGTGTTGTAATTAAGTATTTTATTAATTTAAATGATTTTATCATCTTCGATTAATTAACGGTACTTTATCATTTTAAATAATGATGAGGAAATATTATTTTATAAATTTTAGTTTATAAAATAATATTCTACCTTAATTCATCGTAGTGTTTTATTTAAAGTGTTTTATTTAAAATAAAACACTTACGCGTTTTCAAATCAGTGTTTTAATTCACCGTTGGATTATTTGAGGATCCCGAAGCGTAGGATTGAAGTTAATTACCCAGGCCCTACCCTTTTTCCTTCACTTTTTTCTTTTTTCTTTTTTTTTTCTTCTTTCTTTTTCTCTCTCCTCTCTTTCCTCTCCTTCTTCCCCAAGCACGTCCAACCCATGCACACCTTCCTCCATAGCCATTTGGTTTGAGCTTCCTACCGGCGCCACCTCCGGCCGCCGTGCCTCACCTCCCATACCGGCGTGATCTACTCCCTCCGGTGAACACTTTCCAACCGGTGGTGTACTAAACCGGCCACTCCTTCTCTCTCTTTCTCTCTTCAAAAATATGGGTCTCTAAGGGTTTTTCACATTTTTGGACCACCATACACGGCCAAATCAGCCACCAAGCACCACCAATGGATTCACCTCATCAAGGGCTTCCTCCCCATGTCTTTCTTTTTCCCTAACTCTCACTCTTTCTCATATGGGTTTCTCAAAACACCCGTTCGGTTGCACCACCGTGCGCCGCCGTACACGGCCACCCGTGGTGTTTCACCACCACCATCTTGTTCCTCTCATCCTCATGAACCTCTCCAAGAAATTTCATGGCCAACGGAGCTTCGTAGAGCTCACACTCTCCCGCACTCTCCAAGGCCAAAAATGGTTTCAAACGGCCGATCCGCCGCCGTTAGCCACCGTCCGACCACCACCTCGCCACCACAGCTCCACCACATGTTCCTCTACCTTTCCCTAGCTTGCCATGAAGTTCTATGGCTTTTCGCTACCTCGCGTCTCCTCCGCTCACCGTTCGGATTTACTGTTCACGGCGTGATGCCGCCGTGCTCCGTCACCTTTGACCACCACGAGGCGACCGTGAGTCCTTCCAAGCCACGCCTAGCTTTTCTCAAGCCCAAACTACCACTTTATGTGGTGGACAGCCACCGTACGCGGTGTTACCGCCACGTACGTTCCTCCGACGCATGTTCGTGACGAACAACGAGCGACACACGGGTTATCCCGTCGATGGTATAACCCTCTATCTCTAGTTATTTTACGTTTAAAATAGTTAGTTGGTTGGTTTGTGGATTGTGTAGTTGTATTTGTGGAGTTCGTTGCGTAGTTGTGAAGCGAAGTGTGGTTGTGAAGTGTTGAGTTTGATTGTGTAGTTTTGTGGACTGTGCTGTGAAGTATAGGCGTGAGATGGATGCCGTAGATGTGATACGGCGGGTTGTGTGAAGAGAATACGCGTGTAGCGTATTCTGTGTAAAGCAGCGACGCGCCGTGCGACGTGCGCTGTAGTGTGTGTGGTGTAGAATGAAGGGAGTGCATGTGAAGTGTACTCCGTGTTGTATGGTGACGCACCGTGTGATGTGCGTCGGGGTGATGAGTGTTGTAGCGAAAGGAGTACGCGTGGCGCGTACTCCGTGTCGCGTAGCGATGCACCGTGAGACGTGTATCGCAGTGATGGGTATTGTAGTGTGGATGGAAGAGAGTTCACGTGAGTGTACTCTGTATTAAGTCGTGAAACACCGGATGGCGTGTCACGAAGGGTTGGATGGCGTAACAGAGAAGTGTAGAGCGTATGGTGTAGTGTTGGGAAACTGTATGACAGTGTCCCGAAGCAGTGGTGTTATGGATTATAGTCCGGAGTGACTGGTGTCATCTTGTGGTTGACTATGGCTAAGAGTATATGGATTGAGAAAGGAATTGTTTGTTTGGTTATTATTAATAATTTTAATGAACTTGTTTTAGTGCAAAGGCTTTCTGAAGTAAATTATCTCTTCCGGGTACGTGAAACCTCAAGTTACCCGTGGTGTTGCAAGTGCTCACAATATGGAAATTGAGTTCAGAATTGAAAATCTTAAGGACTTGAGTGTTCCTCTTCCAGCTGTTGTGCAGTTCCTCGTGTTTCGCGCTCTATTCTCATAGAACGCGACGATCGAGGTAAGTTAGCCTCTAACTTACTATCAGTTTATTGTGTATGTGTGATGGGTAAGGGAACTACAATTTATGTATGTATGTTATCATATATGCCATGTCATGCTATGTCATTACATGTTTATCTGTTACGCATGGTTTAATCTCTAATGAATAATTATCTGTTACACAGCAATTTGTGACACATATAATACGTGGGGCCACAACAACTGTGGAGTACGTATTATATTTTATGTTACTATAATACGTGGGGCCACAACAACTGTGGAGTACGTATTATATTTTATGTTACTTATAATACGTGGGGCCACAACAACTGTGGAGTACGTATTATATTTTATGTTACTTATAATGCGTGGGGCCACAACAACTGTGGAGTACGTATTATATTTTATGTTACTTATAATGCGTGGGGCCACAACAACTGTGGAGTACGTATTATATTTTATGTTACTTATAATGCGTGGGGCCACAACAACTGTGGAGTACGTATTATATTTTATGTTACTTGAATACGTGGGGCCACAACAACTGTGGAGTACGTATTAACGCACGTTATTAATCAAGACAATTGAATAATATTCCAAGTTTATGTTAAGTCCAGTTTCAGATCAAATACATGATAAGTCAAGTTTTAGATCAAGTCCATGTTATGTTATGCTCACGTACATGTTATGTTCATGTCATGTTATGTTCAAGTTTATGTTATTTTCAAGTTCTTATTTATGTTATGTATGTTTACGTTCATGCTATATTTCAAGTCCATGTTATGTTTCACGTTCATGTTATGTTATTTGTCCATGTTATGTTTTAAGGTTAAGTTCATGCCATGTTAAGTCAAGTTCAGTTCACGTTTAAGTTCTGGTTATGTCATGCTATATGTTAAGTTATGCTATGTTTATGTACGACTATACTTATGCATTTATGCTTTTACTGCCATGCATGTATCTTTAACCTGTGTGTGAGTTTTATGTTAACTTACTGAGATTTGTAATCAAATCTCACTGTGGTAGTCCCAACTACCATTCCCCCCGAATGGTAGATCTTGTTATAGGACCCAAAGGAGAATTGGAATCTGACCAACTGAATACGGTCGACTAGGCCACGGTGCGATGTTGATGATGGTATAGTATTTAACTCAGGTTAATCTTGTACTTTTGGAGTTGTATCTCAAGTATTCTTTTGATCACAACCATTTTGGACTAGTGTGGTGATCACGGCTATTTAGTATGCCTTTATGTATGAAATATGTTTCAAGTATTTGGGATATTTTTAGTTTGGTGCATAGTATTGCTAAAGAAAAAGAAAATTTAAATTATCCGCTGCGAATATTGCATAATGCTAGATACATGTTAGGAACATTGCATCTTATATGTCATGAACGGGGGCAGGTAACCTTGTGTTGCATGTCTCGACGCTTCAAATGTCCGTTCAATCCCAAGTGGAATTTGGGGGCGTCACATCGCCCTTCGGTACCCCAGGGGAAGGTAATTTGTTCGTGCATTATGTATGATTGAACCCGCTCCCATTGGTCGTCGTCCACGAGGAAGGTAAGGTGTGTCGGGCATTGAGGACAGACCCGCACTCTGCCTAGGAAGGGGTAGAGGTGCCTCAAATCACTCTCTCCCTATTCATTCCGTCGGGAGAGGTAATCGTCCCTTTGCCGCAACGGGATGGGGTAATGTTCCAGTAGCCTCATGGTTGGTCCTGCTTTCCTCCATAGTGGAGGTCGAGTTTACCCGAGGTTAGTCCTGCTTGTTGACCCTTGCGTGGAGGTAGAATGTTCAAGCAGTATCTTTGACTGGACCCATTCCTACCTATTGATGTCTCAGGAACGGGGAGCAAAGGCCAGGTTGGTGCTGCGCCCACTTTTTATCACGACAGAATGGGATAATGTCCGGGCAACCTTAGGGTTGGACCTGTGTTCCCCGCAGGAGAGTCGTGATAGCCTCTGGCTTATCTCACCCTTTTGTACCCCAGGGGAGGTAATCTATTCAAGCAGTATATCTGACTGAACCCGCTTCTGTTGCTCGAAGCCCACGAGGAAGGTAAGGTGTGTCAAACTTTTGAGGATAGACCCGCACTCTGCCACAGGAGGGATAAAGCAACCTTCAACATTACACCTATCCATTTGTTACCCTACGGAGATTTAATTAGTCGGTGAATATTTGATGTTTGAAGGAGGTAATTATCGGCGGAGATTTGTTCATTGAATACCTAAAAAAGACTAGCATTTTTCATTAAACAGAGTTCATACATCAAGGAATTAATTTTGCAAAATTTACTGGGGACAGAACCTGCTTTTCATCTTCCTTATATGCACCCCTCCCCCTCCTTCAGCTGGGACAATTTGCGTTCAAGACAAGAGCAAGTTGTGGCTTCATGAAAGGCACATATTCACATTGTGCTTCCCCTCCTTAGTCGTCGGCTTCAGCTCCTGCAGGTAACACTCTCACGTTAGACTTGCTCCCCTCGGACTTAGCCTATCCCTTGGGCTATCAGGAATTTTACCTTTAGGTGGTAGGTGGAGGTGATTTCCTTCAACTTGTTGATGGTTGGCCAACCGATGATGGCGTTATACAAGGTAGGGGCTCTTACTACCAAGAAGTCGACCATGACAGAGGCAGTGCGAGGGGCGCTACCTAATAAGATGGCCAAGGTGATTGTCCTCATTGGTTGGATTGTCTCCCATGATAAGCCTTTGAGTGGCGTTGGGGCCAGTTGGAGCCGGGCTACGTCTATTCCCATGAGAGCGAACACCTCTTAGAACAATATGTCCACCAAGCTACCGTTGTCGATGAGAATCCTCGTGGTGGTGAAGTTGGCAATCTACATGGTTACCACTAGCGCATTGTCGTGTAGGTAGAGGTTTCCCTCCTCGTCATCTTCTCTGAAGGAAATTATGAGGGCTAGTTCACCTCTTAAGTACTTAGTGGAGTGGTAGGAGGCCGAGTTTACTTCCGGGTATCGAGCTTCCCTAGCATGGGCTTTCCTCCTGGACAAGGTTGCCCCTTCACTAATGAAGCCCCCTGCAATAGTGCAGATTTCCCCCGTTGGAGGTACCTCTCAATTTGGTTGTTGCAGAGGGGCACGCGGTGGTTCCCATTTGGCTTCTCTTCTTCTTGGGTTCTCTACTCTCCTTTGCCAATACCCTATGCCAGGACTCCTTTCTCAAGAGTGTCCCCTCCATGGGTGCTCTGCTTGTTAAGGTAGAGGGTATCTGGGTGTTGTTCGGTCCCCCCAATGCGAGCGACACTACTTGGTGTTGTGGGTGGACAACTGATGGTAGGTGCAGTAGCGATGCTCCTCCTGGGCCGGTTGTTTATCCTCCCTTGAGAAAGTGAATGTTGACCAGTCATGCCGGTATGATGCATTTTTCGCGGTAGGTTCTTCCTTCCTCGCCTCCCACTGTTTTCGCTCAATCTTCTCTCGAGCATGGCCCTTTGCCGGGGCTTTCCCCTTCCTGTCCACTCGCTCTAGCCTTTGTCGCCTAGGTTCAGTGAGGGCGCGAAAGGTGTCATCGATGTTGATTAAGTTGTCGGTTTGGTCTATGAACTCTTGGAGAGTCGCGAGGGTCCTTTTGGCTAGCTCTGCCATGAATGCGGATTGGGGCATACTCCCCGCAGGAGTGCTACTAAAGTGATCTTTTTATCCTGATCCTCCGTAATTCATTAGCACTTTATAAAATCTGGCCAAGTAGGCCTTCAGGCTCTCGTTTTCTCTTTGCTTAATGGTGAGGAGGAAAGTGGCATGGCGCCTTCTCCTTCTGCTAGCCATGAAATGGGTGAGGAATAAGTTGGCCAACTCGTCAAAATTTTAGATGGAGCCGAGCACCAGAGAGCTTAACCATGTCCTCGTTGGTCCCTTTAAAGTTAAAGGGAAGGCTTTGCAGACCACCTTCCCTGGAAACCCATGTAGTTTCATGTGGGTTTTGAAAGTTTCAAAGTACTCCACTGGGTCCCGGGTCCCATCATATGCTTCCAAGGGGGGGACTCGAAATTTTGGTGGTAATAGAACCACCATTACTTTTGAGTTGTAGGGTAAGCCCGTGCTAACCAGTACTTGATCTACCGTAGACAAGCTTTCCATCCTCCTCATCATTTCCTCATACTTTCCCTTGAGGTTGCGGAACTCGTCTTACGTGTACTTTCTTTTCTTTTGGTCATTGTCACCTTCTTCCTCCCTTCGGGACTCCTAGTGCTCACTGGCACTCGAATCTCCATGGTGTGCTGAATCTTGATTGTTGTCGTTGAAGGCTTGGTTTTCCTCACGGAGAACTCATTTCATTGGTGATTTTTTCAACGAGTTGTTCCATGGCTACTAACCTAGTTTCTATGTTGACTAAGGCTTCTTCTTCCTAGTCCCGTACCAATTGAGAATGGGTTCTTACAGGCATATGAAGGTTTTTTCAAAGATTTTTGAATCTCACAAACGGTGCCACTGTTGATGGCATGTTTCGTACGCCTAAGGGCAGGGTTCTCAGTGGTCTGGGTCTTTGGTTTCTTGGGCTTGCGATAGCAAAGAGAGAGAGTAGGAAAGGGTGGCCCTAGGATGGCCCAAGAAGCCTCTGATGCCTAAGTTAGCGATAATTCTTTGATGTTTTGGGAATTATGAGATTTAGCAAATAAAAATGCTCAGTAGGGAGAATTAGATTAGAGAAAAGGCCGATCCCTTTACCTGAAGATCGAGAGACTTTGCATATCCAGCCCAAGGTGCTAGGAGGCCATATCCTACATCCTGGGGGGAAGGGAAGTTCCCTTGGGGCTTTTTCCGCCATACTACTTTTAATGCGGCGTGGCTCTCTAGACTTAGTCATTAATACCGTGTGATTTTCTGGTGAATCTATTTAATGTAGTGTGATCTCCTCGTGCTGCTTTGGAGTCTCGTCCCTTCTCTCTACCGTGTTTCCTTCCATTTCCTCTGGTTTGGCTTCTCGTGCTCTTTGTGTAACGTCTTATCCTGACTCAAACATACATGCCTGACTTCCATAGGTCGTGGGTCTCATTCGGGTTACTAGGAGGCCCTGGTTTGGGCCAGGTTTCTCAAGTCTTCCTGATATTCTATGTGGGCTAATCTTTGTTAGCCTGGGGCACTGAGGAAAATCTCCCCAACACAAGTAACATTTCTAACCTATGGGAAGGGGACATTTCTTTTTCCAAAAATAACACCCTCATCAAACTTATTTATATAATATTCTGTTAGATCATCCAGAGTGTATACATCATGTACACCAGACCGGAATGGGGGCATATGTATAATGGATGCAGGCAGCTCCTGTCATGTAGCAGTACTCTCGATCTGTTGCTTTCGTTTTACATGCCTTTTTCTTTTTCGGATGATACATATATATATATATATATATATATTCCTGTAAAAAAGGTTGAGGTGTGTCCAAAAGAACATGATCATATTAATATTCAGGACAAGCAAAATGATGGGTGCTTGGTCGGTCCACTGCCTTCTATATTGATAGGAACGATGATGTTGAATTAAAATAACCAAAAATTGTCCTGTTTTGGTCATGATGGCCGGAATCTTTGACAGAATGGACGATGGCTAATATTTTACGCCTTTATACATACACATGACGAGGACCGCGCAAGAGTTAGGGCATCAGTCATCATTTCGTTAACCCATTTGTTACATTTCATATTAACTCAATTATTTTGTTTAAGAGTAATGCTACATACAATCGTAGAGTATGCAATCACAGTGTAATCGGTTTGAAAAAGAGTGGAGTCCACGATTAAAAAATTAATTTTTTTTCCATGTGAGTTCCGTATTAATTCATTTTTTTTAAAAGGACTGCGTGATACTTATATAACCATAACCATGACTACAAATATTATTTCTCTTTGTTTAATAGGTTTTGTTTGAGTACTTTTGAGTAGCTCTACACCCACCGACTCGGGATTTAAATTTAGTTGACAAGTATAATTTTTTTTATGTATTTTTATCACAATATTAATAAAAAATACTTACTTAATCACTAATTTTAAAAAATAATTAAAAAATTCATTTATCGGGAGAAATACTTGGGAACCATTATCGAGATATATACCAAACATTTCTCTGGACTTTTTGGCTCTATATAACCAGCTTGGCTCTCATGATTTTTCAAATACTTTTACTCCATTGCATGCCAATTACTTTGTTTGGTGCTTGTTTTTACTCGTTACTCATAATTTTGTGATTATTTTGTATTTTGAATAATTTTGTAAGCAAGTATAAATATTTGATCTACATGATGAATAAATCAAAATTAATATATACCAATTCATCAATATTATTCATGAATGTTTGAGTGTACTTCTCCCAATGAACAAATAAAATTTGAGAAATCATGCCATGTGAAATCACCCTAATATAATAATTTCTTGCTAGATGATCAATTTGTGTTAATTACGGCCTCCAAACGATCGACAAATTGTAATGTATTCTAAATTTTACAAATATAGGTCAAAATTAACTGAAACAAATTTAAAGATGTCAATTTTTTATTTTTATTTTTTATGCGAAATTGACTTCATTAATTCATCAAAGAGAGGTTACATTCATGACTGAATACATACAGAAAAATTTTCAGATCACAAGCCAACTACTACGTTAGGAGTTTTACCAATACACAAATTCCATAATCATCAAAATTTTCCTTGTAATTTTGAAAGGTCATTTGTGTTAATTTTTCTGCTTAATTAGGAGCATATATATTTGTAATTGTTAGACAAAAGTTTGAGAAAGTCATGCATGATAATATATTATATACATATATATATATATATATATATATATATATATTACATTGTATATATTTTAAAAAAAAAAAAAAAAAAGATCGAAGAATAGAGAACAGTGCACAACGTCCAACCTTATAATTAAATAAAAATCATATTCTGGAACATAAAAATTCATAAAACCTACTCCATATATACACTGATCATCAGAGTTACCATGAAATTACTAAAGCCTTGGCGTGATCAAGACTCGACCTGCATTCCCATGATTGACGACAACCTTCTCTAACTACTTCTGCTCTTCCTCCTCCATTGTATCACAAAGTGCCCTACCCCTTGTCTCCGGCAAACACACTGCAAACATCCCACAACATCCTATGACAATCCCAAACACCCCATACGATGCAAATCCATCTTCTCTCCCCACAGCCACCAGCATCGGACACAACACCCCTCCAAGCACCAGTGCTTGCCTCACCAAAGAGATAGCTGAGTTCCTAACGCATGTCGGAAACATCTCTACTGTGAATATGAGCAATATGTTAAACGCAGTGCAGGCGCTGAAAAATGATACCAACTCAAGCGCAATCTGCAATCTTATCCATGCATTTCCTTTCAGAACGCACAAGATGCTACAAACCCCACTAATGGTGGTGAAAACTAGGACTGAACTTTTTCTGTTCAACTTTCCGATGAGAAAGAAATTGAACAATGAAGATGGCAGCTCGGAAAGGGCATTGAATATAAAGCTCAGATAGAGGTTGAATTCCAAGTTTTCGAGACCAAATGGCATGCCATAGTAGACTAATCCAACGCCAAATCCTATCACCATAACGGCGGATAGCCTTCGACAAGCCCATCCTTTCTGCAGCAAGATCTTGAAAGCTGAGTAAAGATTAGGGTTGCCCGTTTCTTGCGGATCCAAAGACACTGATCTGGAAAAATCCCAGGTTGAGCTGGTACTAGGGTTAAAGGAAGCAATACTTCTTAATGTGGCCATTGCTTCTTCTTCACGTCCACGCACAAGTAGCCATCTGGGAGACTCACGAACAAAGAAGTGGACTAAAATGGTATAGAAGAGTGCTGGGATAGAAGTCCATAGATAAAGAGATCTCCATGAAGAATCTCTGTTCATATAAGCCATAGCTGGGAGTGATAAAAACCCTAAAGTGAAGCAAAAGAATCCTATGACCCCAACCTGGCCACGCCACTTCTTCCCCACAAGCTCAGTTGCTAACACAAGTGCGCAAGTTCCGATGTTTGAACGGAAAAAACCGCAAAGGAATATTAAAGCAGAGTAAATCCATATGTTAGCTGAGAAAACAGTTAGCACTGAAGATAGAGACATCATGAGGCATGAAAGAAAGAGCATGTTTTTGCGACCGAGTGACGAGTCAGCTAGGGAGGCAAGAACGAATCCACCCACAAGGCAACCCATGAAGAAGGAAGAAGCAGGGAGGCCAGTGACAATGGAGGAAGTGCACTCCAAGCTCCAGTCGGAGATAATTGAAGTGTGACGAGGACAATCCCAGGACCATGAATTCTTGGGAAGATCGCAGATGTTGGAGACTGAGTTGCATGACTCGTCCCCGAGGTGAGTAGTACAGTGCCATGATGGGTGTGCATCAGTGAAGATACTTACGAATGTTTGCTGCGCATCGAAGATGCATGCCATGGATACAAATATGGATTGAATGAATTGTGACCATCCGAAATCTCCGATGCACCGTTCTATGTTCGAATCAAGGGATGGGAGGTGTTTCTCTAGGCGTGCTAAGGTGTTAATGTCTGATTCGGCCGAGTCAGCTTCAGAGATTGTAAGAGGAGTTGAATCCGCGGCCATTTGAGTACCAAATTTATATTTGTGTAGGAAGATCTGGTGCGAGAGCGAGTGGGCACTGAAGGTTTTAATTTATATGTATATATAAGATGTGTTGGGCTGTGTTGTACACCATGATCATGTGTAGCCTGCATGTGTACAATGAGTTTTGTCAAGTATAAGTAAATTTGTGTACTGATCTACGTATTAATACTATTGCATTTATATTTAAAATTTAAATTGACACCATTTTTATTAAAGTCTGATTTTCTGACTAATTACGTTGGATGAATGTGCATATTGGTGCGAATAATTGCTTACAACCAAAATTTTCAGTATTTTTTAAGTACCTAAGCCAAACTATGGTTATATATATATATATATATATTAGAAAACATATTAATATATAAATTAGTAACGCAATATCATATTATTTGGATTGTTATTGGAGTCTTGAGATTCCTAAGCAGGTGGCAGATCTAGGGATATAATTCATGACCTATATAATATATACATATATGACACATTCGTTATATATATAAAGAGTATTAATGTTATTCATCATCTCAATTTTTATCATCCTCTTATCATCACATGATATAGTATTAAATAATTGGAGATTATTTATTATATTTCACTTGTGAACCTATTATTTAATGTTACATCATGAAATGATGAGAAAATAGATTATGAATAGATTTTTTTATATATAACACAAAAGCTCACAAATAGAAAAATTAGAATTGATTTTGTGATATTAATTTGACATATAATTTATCACTACTAACAAATTAATAACTTGCAAAGGATTAGGTTTGGTAACTGAACATATATATATATATATATATATATATATATATATATATATATATATATATATCCTAAAGGATGTTTACCCTAAAAATAGTATTTGATACAGTCTTAACACAAAGAGATTATAAAAATTGAAACTCACAAACTGATGTGGTTTCATAAAATTCATTAAATCTACTTTATAATAAAAATAACTTTACAATCAGATATATTATATCAAGCCACATCAATTTATGGATTTACTTTTGTATAATTCTTCTGCGGCTAAATTATTTTCCTTATAAAAATTAGTGGCCGGGATAGACCATCAAAAAGTGAAATTTTTATGCGAGTTTAAGCTTTGTACAATTTTTTTAAAGGGAGTGTGTGAAGTTGGTATACTCCATGCATGACTAGTCTACAAACCATTTCCCCTTGCTCTAATGCATGGAATTTAAATCGAAACCTTGAGTATGGAATGAATAAAAGTATATAAATTTGTTTAAAATTAAAATTTTCCGTCCTAAGATATATATTAACATCAGGCCTAGAACAGGATTAACAGTTTTTAATATAATTTCAACTAATCACTTCCTACATATGCATGTGATAAATGTCCAGAAAAGGAAGAAAAAACCTTATGTGATACAGTAGTACTTACGTACTTGGATATAATTTGTAATAAATTTCTAATCAGAAATACTAATTTTTTCCTCTAGCTATCATTGCAAATTCCATTATTTTGGTACCTAAATCATTTTCCTCATTCATAATGAAGCCAAGTCTATCATGAGCTACTACTCATGTTCTGGTACAATATAATTCAGTACTATATTATATTTATATATATATATATATATATATATATAGTCGTAGTTATGTTCAATTTGGTTTGTCTTTGTTTGTCTATATGGGGCATGGGTTTCATTTCTCATGAGGAACCGCAGATTTTTTGGTGCATCACATTCATCCATTTACAATTCATGCGACGGTATGGATATTCCTAAAAGGAGTTCTATTTACACGTAGCTCGCGTTTGATACAGGATAAAGCAAATCTTGGTTTTCGTTTCCCTCGTGATAGACCTGAAAGAGGGGGGACATGCCAAGTAGTATCCGCTTGGGATCATGTCTTTTTAGGTCTAGTGAATTATGCACGTACATTTGGTTTGCATCCTAGCATTGTCCTTATAAAAATGTGACCAATATTTATTTCCTAATTTCTATTCATTAAAAAATATATCATATAGTATTTGTGAGAAACTGATTCCAAAAAACGACTTTAAATTACTGCATGACTATTCAATGGATTAATTGAAATTCAAGAACATATATACTCCATTAATATATAGTTCATGAGTACGGCCATATATATGATCATCATAACATTAATCTTGGAACAAATGAGATATATTACTTTTTTATATATAAATAATGACAGATTAATTAAGACCAAAACACAATGGAGAATGTACATCCCAAAATAATCGACAACAAAATCATAGGATTAATAAAAGAAAAATAAATGTCAACAGAATGATGCAAAGAATACAAGTTAACGGGGGTATCGGTGGTATAAATTTAAATGACCCGCAACAACCAAAAAACAAAAAAACAAAAAAAAAAAGGAAAAAAAAAAACAAAGAAATTCTCTTATGATAGTTTAATGAGTAATGTTATATACATTTATAAGGTGTGCAACCCTCACAGACTTCCTTCGAAAAATAGTGAAGCCCAGTACCATTAAAAGTGGATTTTTTTTACTCAAATTTATCTACTTTTTTCAAATAGTACTGCTATTGGGCAATCAAAAACTTACTACTCAGATGACCATCTTGATGTAGCATCACCACTTAGTGACATGTGGCTTATTTAAAAAAATAAATTATATTCAAACCAAAAGGGTGTTCGATCAACAATACCAAATAAAAAAAAAACAAAAATGAAGAATGAAGTTCTAGAATGTTTCTTCTAACGCTTTTGTGTTTGTATTTTTAATTTTTTTAATAATTTACATGGTATCACATTGTAGTACTATGTCAAGAAAACCAACTAATTAGCTAGCTGTAATTAAGTTTAATAGTATTATTCCTTTTCACAAGGGATGCATGCATGATACTAATTACCTACAAATCATTTTTCTACTCTACAAACATTTTCCAATGCATGCAACTCGTGTACGTTCAGCGCCCACCATTGAACCTTTATAATTACCATAACGTCAGCTCAAGACTCTGATATATGCATGGAACGTGAAACTTATGATAATAAATAACCATGGGATGCTGAGGAGTAGCAACAATATCTATCGTACGTGCTACAAGAAAAATAGGTATTTGTGATCAATGTTTTGTAATGAAAAAGGTTATTTGCAATTAAAAACAGATTTATTTTAGTTAAAAATAGATATTTTACTGAAAATTTAAATTGGCACGATTTTTATTAAAATCTGACTTTTTGACCAATCATGTTGGATAAGTATGCATATTGATGCGCATAATCGCTTACAACTAGATTTTTCAGTATTTTTTAAGTATCTAAGCCAAACTTTGGTTATATATATATATATTAGAAAACATATTAATATATAAATTAGCAATGCAATATCATATTATTTGGATTGTTATTGGAGTCTTGAGATTCCTAAGCAGGTGGGAGATCTAGGGATATAATTGATCATGACCTATATAATATATACATATATGACACATTCGTTATATATATAAGGAGTAATGTTATACATCATCTCAATTTTTATCATTATCTTATCATCACATGATATGGTATTAAATAATTGGAGATTATTTATTACATTTCACTATACTTGTAAACCTATTATCTAATGTTACATCAAGAAATGATGAAAAGATGATGAGAAAATAGATTAAAAATAGATTTTTTCATATATAAAACAAAAACTCACAAATAGACAAATTAGAATTGATTTTGTGATATTAATTTGATATATAATTTATCACTACTAACAAAATAACTTGCAAAGGATTAGGTTTGGTAACTAAACATATAAATATAAATATAAATATATATATATATATATATATCCTAAGGGATATTTACCCTAAAAATAGTATTAGAAATAGTCTTAACACAAAGAGATTACAAAAATTAAACCCACAAACTGATGTGGTTTTATGAAATTTTTTAACTCTATTTTATAATAAAAGCAATTTTACAATCTAATATATCACATCAAGTCACGTCAATTTGTGCGTTTACTTTTGTATAATCCATTTGTGGCTAAATTATTTTCCTTATAAAAACTAGTGGCTGGGATATACCATCAAAACGTGAAATTTTTATGCGAGTTTAAGTTTTGTACAATTTTTTTAAAGGGAGTGTACGTGTGAAGTTGGTATACTCCATGCATGACTAGTCTACAAACCATTTCCCCTTACTCTAATGCATGGAATTTAATTAAATCGAAACCTTGAGTGGAATGAATAAAAGTATATATATAAATTTGTTTAAAATTAATATTTTCCGTCCAAAGATATTAACATGAGGCCTAGAACAGGATTAATAGTTTTTACAATAATTTCAACTAATCACTTCCTACATATGCATGTGATAAATGTCCAGAAAAGGAAGAAAAAACATTATGTGATTAATTACGCTACGTCTCCTGCTAGCTAGCTAGAGAACTCATATGTAATACAGTTATACGTAGTACTTGCGTAGAATTTGTAATAAATTTCTAATCAGAAATACTAATTTTTTCCTCTAGCTATCATTGCAAATTCCACTATTTTGGTACCTAAATCATTTTCCTCATTCATAAAGAAGCCAAGTCTATCATGAGCTACTACTCATGTTCTGGTACAATATAATTCAGTACTATATTATATTTATATATATATATATATATATATATATAGTCGTAGTTATGTTCAATTTGGTTTGTCTTTGTTTGTCTATATGGGGCATGGGTTTCATTTCTCATGAGGAACCGCAGATTTTTTGGTGCATCACATTCATGCATTTACAATTCATGCAACGGTATTGATATTCCTAAAATGAGTTCTATTTAGTCGTGGCTCGCATTTGATACGGGATAAAGCAAATCTTGATTTTCGTTTCCCTCGTGATGGACCTGAAAGAGGGGTTACATGCCAAGTATTCTGCTTAGGATCATGTCTTTTTAGGTCTAATGAATTATGCACGTACGTTCATTTGGTGTGCACCATAGCATGCACATTGTCTTTATAAAAATGTGAACAATATTTATTTCCTTTCTATTCATTAAAAAATATATCATATAATATTTGTGAGAAGCTTCCCAAAAAAACCTTTAAATTACTGCATGACTATTCAATGGATTAATTAGTTGAAATTCACGAACATATATACTCCATTAATATATAGTTCAGTACGGCCATATATATGGTCATCATAACATTAATCTTGGAGCAAATATTAATATATATATGACTTTTATGTATCGTTTTTTATAAATAATGACAGATTAATTAAGACCAAAACACAATGGATCGAGAATGTACATCCCAAAATAATCGACGTACGACAAAATCACAGGATTAATAAAAGAAAAATAAATGTCAACAGAATGATGCAAAGAATACAAGTTAACGGGGGTGTTGGTGGTATAAATTTAAATGACCTGCACAAAAAAAAAAAAAAAAAAAAAAAAAAAGAAGGAGGAAAAAGGAAAAAAAATGAAATTGCCTTATCATAGTTTAAGAAATAATGTTAGATACATTTATTATAAAGTGTGCAAGCCACTTTATTTGAAAAATAGTAAAGTCCATTATTAAAAAGTGAATTTTTTTATTTCAGATATATCTATTTTCTCAAATAATATTATTATTGGGTAATCAAATACTTATTACTCAGATGACTCTCTCGATGTGACATCACCACATAGTGACCACACGTGGCTAGCTTACTAAAAAACAACAAATAAAAAAAATTATATTCAAACCAAAAGGGTGTTGGTAAATACAACAACAACCAAAAAAAAAAAAAGAAAAAAAAGGGAAGAATGAAACTCTAGGATGTTTCCTCAAACCCTTTTTTATTTGTATTTTTAATTTTTCTAATAACTCACATGGTATCACATTGCAGTGCTACGTCAAGAAAACCAACTATGTGATACCCTGTATTTTAGTTATATATATTTTTATTGAATAAGTATTTTAATTGATTTAAAAATTTGGTTCTCTTATTTTAAATTTATCGAATTTTTATTGGATTTATTTTATGAATTTTAAGTTGTGAAATTATTTTAATATACTTTTTTGTTGTTTATTATTGTTTTGTATTTAAATTACTTTTTAATTTAAATTAGTTTATATTTAGGCTTTAAAATTATTGTGTTTTTAGATTTTATTATTATATTTTATTTAATCACTACGTTTGAATTACTTTATTTAACTTGTAAGTATTTTTCCGAACAACTCTTGTGATTTAAATATATTTATGCTTTAACAAATATTTTGTGGATTGGTTTGTTGTGCTGGACTTAGTCCGAAAAGTTTGCGGGTCAGTTGGATTGGAGGAATGAGTTGTTTGCTTGTTTAGTTGATGTTGGGATTTGTTGGATTATTTTTGTGACTTGTCGCATGTATTGCATGGTGCACGCATGAGCATGTTTGTAAATGAAAAATCAGGTTTTTATGTAAAAGTGAATTTTTGGGTACGTATGTATCACGACCCCAAGCTGAGATGAGGCATTATCTCGGTGGAGCTCCTCTGGTCACTCGAAAGCACAATATACTGAGTGATGTCCCCTGAGTTGTCGCTGGGTGACAACGGGATCGGATAGGATGGTAACGCTCTCGTGTCGATTTTGTAGCCCCTCTATTGGCGGGGGCTAGAGGATGATTGGCTACGAACGCTTTAGGCGCGGAACTGGGCATAGCTCGTTACGAAGTCATACGCATGGTCGTTACCCTTGGTGTAACGAAGGGAGTCAGGATGTGCGGATGGTCCCTAGGAGAGACCATGGTGCATACGGTTTAAAATTAGATATTGGTTTTGATAATGGATATTGGGCCGGCCATTTTTTGGGAAAATGGCGAGACTGTTTTAATGGATTGAATTTTTAGGTCAAATGAGATTTTTGGCTTGTGTGGAAAATCAGCCTTTTCAAGGAAATGATAATTTTTAAGGTCTCATACATATGGCATTATATTCATGTATTTTGTTATCGTATGAATGTATTTTTATCTCGAGATTTGTTTGGATGATTACTTGCCTGCAGTACCGTAGATTTCAATGCAGATTATGAAGAGGCTGAGTCTGAAGAGGCGACTCCGCCGGAAGAGTAGTTTGGAGTCTCCACTTGTAATTGTTGGAAATTATTTTTTGCTTTCAAATTATGTATTTTGGTTTATGACTCGTTACTTTAATTTGTAATATTGTTTGTACACTTATGTTTAAGCAAACTTGTATTTAAACAAATTCTAGTACTTAGTTGACTGACCTTAATTTATTCCGCTATGTTCTTGGTTGTACACGTGTTATATGTATACACACTTAATATGTGACGATGAAATGTGTGACATGTGTTGTCATCATCCCGGACGCCTCGATTCTCAAGTTTCCGTATGTGAGGTTTGGACACGTCACAAACTAAGCTATAATTAAGTTTAATAGTATTATTCTTTTTCAAAAGGGACGCATGCATGGTACTAATTACCTACAAATCATTTTTCTACTCTACAAACATTTTCCAATGCATGAAACTCGTGTACGTTCAGCGCCCACCATTGAACCTTTATAAGTACCATAACGTCAGCTCAAGACTCTGATATATGCATGGAACATGAAACTTATAATAATAATTATTAACTGCTATAATAGTAGTACTTTATATTAGACACGATATAACCATGGGATGCTGAGGAGTAGCAACAATATCTGTCGTACGACGTGGTAATTCTCATCATCAAACTCACATTAAATAATGAATACTTTTTAACATTTAGACAAGTAATTATTGGAGGTTTACTTAATTTATTGATCATTAAATATTACCAGTATTCTAACATCGTGGAATGGATCGAATGATTCATTCCCAGACAATGGACAGTGTCTAAAGAAAGCTTATCACATCACTATTCAATTGAATATATTATCTCTTCCTTCGGATGCAACCTAAAGGAATCAGCTTTCTTGAACCCTTTTTCCTGCTACTCTTTTCTTCTTTCATCTTCGAGATAGACTCTGCAAGAAAAGCCAAGACTTGACAGATTCTATAATTCTACTGCTCTTTTCATTTTTTATTTTGGTTATTAAATTAAATTCTTGAAAGGTAGGGGATCAAGTTTAATATCATTAGCTCAATCAGGGACCAAACGGCAAAAAATTAAATCTGAAAAATCAAATGAAAATTATATTGGGAGATCAAGGTACTTTTATATCATTATTCTGCCACAAGCATAGAATCATACCATCCAAAGCTGAAAAATTAAAGAAAATTAGTCTAAAGAAAATAAAAGATTAATTTTGTTGGACAAGGGCATGATTATTATTTCCAAGAGAGGACATCATAATTGAGTAAATTCCACGTGATAGTGCATATGAAAGGGATGGTTTCTAGAATCCACCCCTACCCATGCGATCCAACACATAATTTATTCAAATCTCAACCATTATTGATCTCAATCTTCAAAATACGATTGGAAAGGTAGGATCGAGGAGGGCATGATGAGTTTGGCAAATGTCCGGCCACCACCACAGTCCTCCAACACATCATTAGGTTGTGTGTTGTGGGGATCTCTTGGTCTCTCCCATCCTATCCCTTCACAGAGGAAGATGTATGCCTCATCCACCCGTGGCTCCGCCACGCAATGGTGAAAGAAGGGGGATTCCCTCTCATGTTATCTTTTAATTTGGTTTTTGATTAATTTTTTCATTGTTTTTACACTTATAATATTTTGTGTACAACATAAATATGTATTGGATTTTGAGAAGAAACCTAATAGAAGAGCAAAATTATAATTTGTGAAAAGTGATTTTCTTTCTTTTGTTTTTTGGAATTTGAAAATCCAAGAAATAAATTTTAAATGCATCAAAACCCAATAGTAGATTTCTTCAGACTCTGTTGACCTAATTAATAGATAATCAGAGACAAATTACAATAGACTTTTCACCCCCAAACTATTGTACCTTTTGCACTGTGATATTCAAATTACTTATTTTGTCACATTATATTCTCAAAAGACCACTTCTCATTAGTTTGCACCCTCCTTCCAATTTTGCTGATAGATTCTATTGAAAATCACACTTGTGGCTCGTATGTTCATTATTTGGATATGACATCACATAAATGATCTGTTACAGTCGAAAAATAGCACAAGTCAAAGGGAGAGAGAGTCATTTCAGGCCCCCAATGACAATCTGGGCCTCGATCGATGTGGTTTAGAGCCACCGGCAGTGATCTGGTGTGACTGTACGGTATTTATGAGTACATCCATGAAAGTGAATAAGAAATAAATGCAGGAAAAATAAAAAAGATAGAAACATACAGATTTACGTGGTCCGACATAATGTCTACATCTAGGGAGTTTCGGGAGGGGAAAATCTATTATAATATGATTGTTTGACAGTCTCTCATGACCTCTCATCCTCATTGTATAATGGAGATTAGCGATCTATTTTCTGGTGGAGATCTTCTATCTGGAGCTCTCGTCGCCAGGTTGAAGAAGCTAAAGGAGATGTCCTAGTAGTAGTTTGGAAAAAGTTCCCCTTAAAGTCATCTGGCCCCTTTCTTTTATCTTGTGCCCTCTTTCCTTTATGGCACATCCCCTCATCTTTATGTCACATCCCCCATTTTTTCTCTTGACACACTTTTAGTTCCTCAGCTTTTTGTCCCCTTCTTCCCTCTCTCTCTCTTCCCTCCTGATGAGAGCTCCACCCTTGGATTCAACTTTGAAGGCCATATTGGGTCTGGGATATTTTATCCCCTATAGTTGTCACCGATTCTTAAGGGCAATTTGCTCCAAAAGAAAGCCTTGAGTATCTATAAGATAAAATATCAAATAGAGATAATCCATAGAAAAATAAATTATGGGAGTGGGTCCCTAGTTTTTAGTTTCGCTTGCGCTAAGTGATGAAGATTTATGAGCGTGAGGCTAGGTAGGAGATGGGCTCCCACGTTTAGTAGGAGCGTGAAGCTCGTCTTGGTGAGATAAGTGGGAAGCTGTCTTGACCTCGGTAGTTGGAGCCCAGAGCTTGTCTTGGAGAGATAAACAGGAGGTTGGCTTGACTGTGTTAGGTTCGAGCACGGAGCTTGTCTTTGTGAGATAAGTGGGAGGCTAGCTCCACTGCGTTAGGAGTGAGCGCGATTGGGCAGTCAATTGGCTTGCCCACCTGTCAAGTGCCTGGGAGGTCGGGTTGTTGCTAATCTTTCCCACATGTTGTTAAGGAGGTGGTAAAGTCAGGCAGTCGAAAGACTAGACCTGCACTTCACCATGAGGGAGGTCGAGAAGCCATAAGACTAGACCCACTTGTTGACCCTTGATGGGAAGGAAAAATACTCAAGCAACCAAGAGGCTAGACCCTCACTTCACCGTGAGGGAGGTTAGGTGGTCCTTGACCTTTCCCACCAATTGACGCATCTTAAAGAAGGTGGTAAAGTCAAGTAGCCAAAGAATGGACCTGCGCTTCGCCCTATGGGAGGTCGGGTAGCCACAAAACTAGACCCGCCTATTGACTCTCGATGGGAAGGTAAAGTAGTCTGGCAGCAGAGTGGAGGGAGGTCGAGCGATCCCTGACCTTTCCCACCTATGGGGCGCCTAGGAGGTCAGGCAATTCCTAACCTTTCTTGCTTGTCAACTCATCTTGAAGGAGGTGGTAAAGTTGGGCAGTCGAAAGACTAGACCCTCGCTTCGCTGTGAGGGAGGTTGGGCGATCCTTGACCTTTCCTGCCTATTGGTGGATTTTTCCCTTTCGATGTGAATCATGTTAATGTTCCCATTTTGCTGTTAATGTTAGAGTTTCTTTGTAGATACTCACACTAAGTGGTCAGAGAGCCCATTGACCCCCTAGGTCCACCTTAGGCAGTTGACAAGCCTATCGACTCGTTCCTAAATGTAACCTGCTTGAGGCGGTTGTGGATCTTAGAGTCCCTGTTAACTCGGAGCTCATTCCCAAAGGTGACCTATTGGCAGCTATTATTGCACGAATGTAAACATGTAGCTTTGTTAGAGGAGATTTCATCCCAACACCTCAGATTTCATAGGACACATTCCCTAAAGTTTGCATATTCTAAAACCCTAAATACCAACATAATTAATTTTTGAAATCTGCATAATTCTAAACATCAAATCTAAAAGTTATTTCCTAGAGTCTACAAAAATCCAAAATCTCATAATAAACATCAACCTTCAAAAATATCAAGTCAACAAAGCAAAACAAAACTATTGAATAGAATTCTCAAATAACAAAAGTACCCTGTTTGTACTTAATCCACTATGCTCATATAGCCTTACCCATACTTCCTATTCTTGATTCTCAGCTGAAATATCCAAAACATCTTAAAATATTGTGAAGATAAAGGGAGAGTTATCAAGAACACAGTAAGTAGAGAATATATACCAGTGTGTAAACATGAGCAATAACATAATGCAAAATCAAAACATATTATAAAAAATATCAGACAGTTCAAAAATATTTTTCTTCAAAAGTTCTTTGGCATAGCATAACTGAAACATCACATCAAAACAAAATTCTATATTTAATGTAATAGCCCGTTAGAAATTCAATGGTATAATTTCTATAGGCTTTAAGAAACTCGTGAAAACTCCATAAGTTTTCACGAATTAACCAATCATAGAAATTTTAATCTATTAACATATTCAATATTATCACTCATTATAGTGTCAGAAATACGATTTTAATTATTTGAGACAGTTAGAAGTGTTAGAATACATTATGGTCTATACCATTAGACTCAGTTGATTATTTAGGATTTAATAGCACAATAACTCATTTTCATATTTTCGGACAAAATGCATGTTCGAAACTGTGAATTTATTTTTAGGGGCACTTCGTGATCGAATTTCGGTAAACGATTTTCACTATAAGTACGAATGAATATTTAGGAATTTTTATTACTAAGTTTATTATTCATTTTTTTTGGAGTAAATAGTAACCTCGATAAGCGTACCAAGTGCAGTGTTTTCAAAATCACAGTGTGGAGTGTCTAAATTAGGTTAGAGAAGTTTTATTTGGATATATGAGAAGATCTTAGCCACACATAATGAATAATATTAGACACTTGGTACCATGAGGAAGTCATTGGAGCACGCCAGGCACTAACGCCGATGGACCCACATTTCATTTCAACAATTCATAGGGCCACAACAACTGTGGAGCATGAAGTATGGGGTCACATTAATTATGGCGCATACACTACGTGAAACATAACAATTGTAACACATAGAATACATAAGACCATACCGAATGTGGAGTATGTATTAATACACGCACAGCTGGTCCAGATACCTGTATTGTGATGCAGTAATCAGTAGGGACACATGGCTCTAGGGAACCATGTAGCACTTGAGAATTTGAGTTTAAGCAATTAAAGAAATAAGATTCAAATTCATGTTAAGTTAAGTTTCAGATCAAGTTCATGTTAAATCAAGTTTCAGATCAAGTTCATGTCGAGTCAAGTCTCAGTTTAAGTCCAGTTCAGTTTAAGTAAGTCAAATTCAATTCAGGTTTCAATTTAAGTTATGTCAATTATGCTATGTTGTATGTCAAGTTATACTATGATTGCTTATGAATTTGATTATGCATTCATGATTTTACTGCCATGCATGCATCATTAACCTGTGTTGAGGTTTTTTGTTAACTTGTTAAGATTTATAATCAAATCTCACTGTAGTAGTCCCAACTATCATTCTCTCTGAATGGTAGATCTTGTTACAGGACCTAAAAGAGAATCGGGATCTGACCAACTAGACACAGTCGACTGAGCAACGATGCGACGTCAATGTTAATATAATAGTTAACTTAAATTAGTACTTATACTATAGAGTTGCATCTCCAGTACTCTTTTGGATCATAGCCATTTTGGACTAGTGTTATGATCTTAGTTGTTCAATGTGTCTTTATACATGAAGTAACGTTTTAAGCAATTAGGATAATTTCAGTTTGGTGTATAGTATTACTAAAGAAAAAATTTATCTATTGCAAATATTGCATAATGTTATATACATGCTAGGAACATTGTATCTTATATGTCATGAACGGGGGCAGGTAACCTTGTGTTGCATGTTTCGACGCTTGAAATGTCCGTCCGATCCCAAACGGAATTTGGGAGCGTCACATTTAACTCCTGTGGTAGGGTTATGCATAACCCCGATGACCAACTAAGCAAAAACAGAATGTGAAGTCTTGCTCTTATTATTCTTAGAACCCTCAGTATGCACACAATAAAGACCATGTAGAAAATCACTTTGTTTTCAAAATGGGTGCACCTGAAACAAAAAAGTTGGTATCAACCCGAACAGAAGCCAAATATTTACAACCTTGGTAAGGTCAGAATAGAACAGAAACAGAATGATTTGCTAGAGGTTTTCAGATGTCACATCATATCATAACAAAGTATAGAACAGATTCTAAACACAACAAATTCAAATCATATAATCATGCACAAAATTTCATATTCACCTTTTTTGCACAGTATATAAATAAAATGTCAAAATTAGCTCATGTCTACACAGTAATGATAGAAAATATTTTGCTCTTCTTATATGGATTTCATGAGTAATATAGAAAAAATGACCGAGCTTGTTTTCAAATTTTCCTTTTCACAACAAAACATACATATTTTCCATAAAATCAACTTTAGTCCATTTGTTTTATGCAAAGTCTAACATATGAATTCCGCTTACCTGAGCCTTCTAACTTTTATGAATTTTTTCACAATTGTGCCGAACGAATATCAATCGTCATCTAGACACATAACTTACTTAAAATCTAATTAAACACATATTTTGATATTTAAGCCTGAAATACTAAAATAACTAATTTTTCTTAAAAAAAATCTAAGATTCTCGTAACCCTAAAATATCATCACTTCCCAAATTAATCGATATCCACTTAATTTCTCTGACTATTTTTGTAAAATAAAGTGCATGGCGACCATTTTTACTCAATTAAACCTATTGTCAAGCTAGAAGTCTCCCTCGATGAGCTAACTGAGACCATTATCCCTCTTATTTTTTAGTCTCTCCAGTGGCAGGCCTTGACTACTGGTCATTCCACTCCTTCTGTGGAGTTGGTTCGAGAGTTTTACTCCAACATTCATGCCATCTCTGATGATGACTCTTTTAAAGTTAGTCTCCGGAACATTCTTTTCCAAGTAACTCCGGACACGATAGCGGACTTGCTAAATGCCCCACGTGTGTCCAACCCAGTGTATCCCTATACACGAACACCTCCTCCTAGTCCGCCAATCATTGCTAAATGTTTGTATGGTCGGTCTCGTAATTGGGATGGGAAGTCACCTTTTTTAACTGTATGATTTTCACTTGACTATCTCATTCTCAGTATGATTGTTCTTACAAATCTGTATCCTACTGGTCATCAGAGTGATGTGGGTCTTGACCATGCCACTCTTCTATATGCAATGATCAATGATGTCTCCATTGATCTACGGAGTCTTCTTTGCCAGGTCATGCTTGAGGCTTTTTCAGTCCACCAAAGTACGAACTGGTTTGCCTTTTGCTTGCCTAATCACCCAGTTAGTCATCTCTCAGTCAGTTGCTTTTCTTCCCAAGGAGCCTAGAATTACTCTTAAGGCTCCTATTGGTCGTAGGATTATGCAGCTTAATCATAATCACATCACCCCGCACCCTCTCCTTGTTGAGCATCATTTTGCACCCTCCTCTCAGCCTTCGAGCTCTCGATCATCCAGTTCTCAGTCATCTAGCTTGGCACCATCCACATCGGCACCAGGTTTGACCGAGCCCAGCCTTCAGCAGGTTCCTGAGTACCTAGCCCGCCTTGATGCTCGATTTGATAGCCTAGATGCTAAAGTTGATAGCCTGCAGCAGCTCGTGACTCAACGCTTCAATGACATTAAGGAGAAACTTAATGATGATGATGATGATGATAGTGGTGGCAATCCTACTGATGGTGATCATTGAGACCCTTGGCCTGTTGTGACAAAAAGGGGGAGTGGTATAGTACTAATTCAGGGGGAGTGGTATAGAAGTTGGGGGAGTAAAGGGCGAAGGACAGTTGACAGTTGTTAGTAACACATTTTTTTTATGGGTGCAGCAACTTTTGGTTTTGAATCTCATGTTACTTGTAACAGCCCGCTAAAATTATCAGTTTTGAATTCTTTCCCGACAGCAATCACATCTCTCTCATCTTAACCCTCTATCTTTAGTTATTTATGTTTAACATAGTTGATTTGGTTGGCTGTAGACTGTGTAGTTAGTGTTTGTGGAGTTTGCTGCGTAGTTGTGAAACGAAGTGTGGTTGTGAAGTGTTAGGCTTGATTTTGTAGTTTTGTGGACTGTGCTGTGAAGTATAGGCGTGAGATGGATGCCGTAGATGTGATACGGCGGGTTGTGTGAAGAGAATACGCGTGTAGCGTATTCTGTGTAATGCATGTAGTTTCGGAACTCCGACCTTTCTATAGCTTTCCACGAGAACCTCTCGATATCTGCATTAACAGCAGCTCCGGACTCTTCCAGCCAATGAGCATGTCCACTTGAATGGACTCATGTAAAGTTTGATTTTGAGTGTGGTCTGGTGGTGATGTGTTTATCCAAGAGAGAATCAACCAAGTGGGGGAGAGGTTGCTCTAAAAAGCTCTTGGAAGCCCTTAGGGTTTTTGCTCTGATTCTCCACACTAAAGAACACAAGTGAGTTGTTCTATTTATAGTCCCAAGTGAAAGAGGCACTCAAAACCTTAAATTTTAAGTGGTCTAGAACATTAGCTTGAGTGAAGTGTCGAGCGCATGCTGTCTTTCAGAATTCGCTCGAGCGCCACATCGAGCGACCCACTTAGGATGGGTCTAGCTCGAGCACTAGTCGAGCGAACTCTCTGTTTTGAACTCTACTTGACCCATGTTGAGCACACGTCAATCATTTTCATGTTACATCGCTTCAAAACTTGTTACAACACTATTTTACACAGGTTTTCACAATAATATGTCAATCAACTCATTTTTCCCTCAACAATCCCCCCCTTTGGCATTCCTTTGACAAAACCTCTAACATATTCAAAGGAGCTAATCCTAGCACACTCAACACAAGATTCAAATTCTTGAACTCGTTGAAATATTTCTGCACACACTTAGCAAACGATTAAACGTACCAACAAAAATATGCACGAAATATTGTTTGCAAATCACAAACCAGAATACACGTATAGACATGACAAGCACATGTTTTAGACAAAAATATTTCATTAAGCAATTAACCAGACATTGAGTTCAAGTTCAATAAGTTAAACAACAGCAGCACAAGTAATGTGACGCCCCCAAATTCCGCTTGGGATTGAACGGACATTTGAAACGTCGAGACATGCAACACAAGGTTACCTGCCCCCGTTCATGACATATAAGATGCAATGTTCCTAACATGCATCTAGCATTATGCAATATTCGCAGCGGATAATCTTTTTCTTTAGCAATACTATGCACCAAACTAAATATATCCCAAATACTTGAAAATAATTCATACATAAAGGCATACTAAAAAGCCGTGATCATCACACTAGTCCAAAATGGTTGTGATCAAAAGAATACTTGAGATACAACTCCAAAAGTACAAGTATTAACCTAAGTTAAATACTATACCATCATCAACATCGCACCGTGGCCTAGTCGACCGTATTCAGTTGGTCAGATTCCAATTCTCCTTTGGGTCCTGTAACAAGATCTACCATTCGGGGGGAATGGTAGTTGGGACTACCACAGTGAGATTTGATTACAAATCTCAGTAAGTTAACATAAAACTCACACACAGGTTAAAAATGCATGCATGGCAGTAAAAGCATAAATGCATAATTATAGTCATACATAAACATAGTATAACTTGACATATAGCATGACTTAACCAGAACTTAAGCGTGAACTGAACTTGACTTAACATGGCATGAACTTAAGCTTAAAACATAACATGAACAAACAACATAACATGAACGTGAAACATAACATGGACTTGAAATATAGCATGAACGTAAACCTGCATAACATAAATAAGAACTTGAAAATAACATAAACTTGAACATAACATGTACGTGAGTATAACATAACATGGACTTGATCTAAAACTTGACTTATCATGTATTTGATCTGAAACTGGACTTAACATAGACTTGGAATCTTATTCAATTGTCTTGATTAATAAGTGCGTTAATACGTACTCCACAGTTGTTGTGGTCCCACGTATTCAAGTAACATAAAACATAATACGTACTCCACAGTTGTTGTGGCCCCACGTATTCTACATGTCACAATTGCTGTGTCTCATGTAGTGTATGCTCCACAGTTGTTGTGGCCCCATGAATACACATAACATAAAATATAATACGTACTCCACAGTTGTTGTGGCCCCACGTATTCTACATGTCACAATTGCTGTGTCTCATGTAGTGTATGCTCCACAGTTGTTGTGGCCCCACATTATGTAACATAAAATATAATACGTACTCCACAGTTGTTGTGGCCCCACGCATTATAAGTAACATAAATATAATACGTACTCCACAGTTGTTGTGGCCCCACGCATTATAAGTAACATAAAATATAATACGTACTCCACAGTTGTTGTGGCCCCACGCATTATAAGTAACATAAATATAATACGTACTCCACAGTTGTTGTGGCCCCACGCATTATAAGTAACATAAAATATAATACGTACTCCACAGTTGTTGTGGCCCCACGCATTATAAGTAACATAAATATAATACGTACTCCACAGTTGTTGTGGCCCCACGCATTATAAGTAACATAAATATAATACGTACTCCACAGTTGTTGTGGCCCCACGCATTATAAGTAACATAAATATAATACGTACTCCACAGTTGTTGTGGCCCCACGCATTATAAGTAACATAAATATAATACGTACTCCACAGTTGTTGTGGCCCCACGCATTATAAGTAACATAAATATAATACGTACTCCACAGTTGTTGTGGCCCCACGCATTATAAGTAACATAAATATAATACGTACTCCACAGTTGTTGTGGCCCCACGCATTATAAGTAACATAAATATAATACGTACTCCACAGTTGTTGTGGCCCCACGCATTATAAGTAACATAAGATATAATACGTACTCCACAGTTGTTGTGGCCCCACGCATTATAAGTAACATAAGATATAATACGTACTCCACAGTTGTTGTGGCCCCACGCATTATAACGTAACATAAATATAATACGTACTCCACAGTTGTTGTGGCCCCACGCATTATAACGTAACATAAAATATAATACGTACTCCACAGTTGTTGTGGCCCCACGCATTATAAGTAACATAAATATAATACGTACTCCACAGTTGTTGTGGCCCCACGTATTATACGTATCATAACATGTCTTATCTTTCTTAATGTATGAGATATTAATTAATATCATATACTTTTCTAACATGGCGTATACTTGTAAATGGCATAATATGATTTAATCATAAACATTTCATGGCATACATGTATCATATGGCATACTTAACATGGCATACTTATAACATACATCATTGTATGGCAGAAAAGATTATTTAACAGATAATTATTCATGAGAGATTAAATCATACGTAACAGATAAACATGTAATGACATAGCATGACATGGCATATACGATAACATACATACATAAATTGTAGTTCCCTTACCCATCACACATACACAATAAACTGATAGTAAGTTAGAGGCTAACTTACCTCGATCGTCGCGTTCTATGAGAATAGAGTGCGAAACACGAGGAACTGCACAACAGCTGGAAGAGGAACACTCAAGTCCTTAAGATTTTCAATTCTGAACTCAATTGCCATATTGTGAGCACTTGCAACACTACGGGCAACGTGAGGTTTCACTATACTCGAAAGAGATAATTTGACTTCAGAAAACCTTTGCACTAAAACAAGTTCATTAAAATTATCAATAATAACCAACAAACAATTCCTTTCTCAATCCATATACTCTTAGCCATAGTCAACCACAAGATGACACCAGTCACCCCAGACTATAATCCATAACACCACTGCTTCGGGACACTGTCATACAGTTTCCCAACACTACACCATACCTCCACACTTCTCTGCTACGCCATCCAACCCTTCGTGACACGCCATCCGGTGTATCACGACTTAGTACAGAGTACACTCACGTGAACTCTCTTCCATTCACACTACAAAACCCATCACTGCGATACACGTCTCACGGTGCATCGCTACGCGACACGGAGTACGCGCTACGCGTACTTCCTTCGCTACAACACTCATCAACACGATGCACATCACACGATGCATCGCCATACCACACGGAGTACACTACATGCGTACTCCCTTCCTTCTACGACCCACATCACTACAGCGCACGTCGCGCGGCGCGTCGCTGCATTACACAGAATACGCTACACGCGTATTCTCTTCACACAACCCGCCGTATCACATCTACGGCATCCATCTCACGCCTATACTTCACAGCACAGTCCACAAAACTACAAAATCAAGCCTAACACTTCACAACCACACTTCGTTTCACAACTACGCAGCAACTCCACAAACACTAACTACACAGTCTACAGCCAACCAAATCAACTATGTTAAACATAAATAACTAAAGATAGAGGGTTAAGACGAGAGAGATGTGATTGCTGTCGGGAAAGAATCCAAAACTGATAATTTTAGCGGGCTGTTACATCCTCCCCTCCTAAAAAGAAGATTTCGTCCTCGAAATCGACGCAAGTACAAACGTAAAACACGCTTAAAACACTGTAGATAGTTTGAAAAAAAAAGAACCGTCCGTCACCCGACAAGTGCTGCAAAGTCTAGGGGCCTACTCTATGAATTTAATACAGCTGGCGATTTGAACAAACGCCTGATGTTGATAACAACCGTGATTGAAGGCTTTGAGTTTCTATAAAGAAACAGGATCATCTTCATCCATCGGAAAGAAAAACATCGCTTCTTGACCTGTGTTTTGTTTTTCCATAACAAAATAATGGCTGGGCAAAACTCTTCCACTAATGTTCCAGACTTGAATCAGGAACCCTTGACGCATCAACCATCAATCTTTTCTCCTGAGGTCGTCAATACTACGATAGGAGCAGCGAACTGTTCTTCTAGTAGGACTGATTCTGAGATTATTACAGAATCATGGAAGCTCAGTAGTCAATATGCTGCCTCTGTTACGATCATGTCTCGGAGGTTACTGGCGAGGGTAAGTGAGATTGATCATCTTAACATCCAAATATCTGAGTTACAACAGAAGCTTGCTAATAAGGATAGAGAAAATAAAAGGCTACAGCAAGAAAACCAAGAGTTGAAGAAATTTGCAGATTGGTATGCTCATGATCTGCAACCACGAATAGAAGAGCTGGAACGAGAAAGGATTCAGATACAGGGTCAACATCGGCAGATAACAGCAGAGGTTCATCGTTTTCTAGAGAAATAGGGACAAACTACTGTTAATCTAGCTGGCTTAGTAAGAAACTTTTGACAAAGCGTGTCCAGCCTATCTTGTATTTCTTTTGACTAAATAAGATTTGAAGAGAAACTAGTTTGTCTTCTTCTTTATGTTATCTCTATAAAGTCAGTCTTCAACTCAATCCAATATGCATCAAAACTTATTCTCATCTCTATAACTCCTCTGCATTCCTTCAACATTCTCGCCTTAAGTTTTCAGTTCTTTTCTCAATGGCTCAATCTTCTAACATTTCCCTAGATCCATCCATGAGGTATTCAGCACCTCAACCTCCTGTCCTTTCTGCAGCTGCCATTGGTGCCATGATGCAGCAAGAAAATACTAGTATGGCTAATAAGTCAGACTCCGATGCTATCTATGACTTGGTGAGTCTTGGGACTCGCTACTCATCCTCTATTGTGGCTTTTTCCCAGCGGGTACAAGCCAAAAACAATGAGGTTGAAAGGCTTAAAGAACAAATTGCTGTACTACAACGAATTGTTCAAGAGTCTCACACCAGGGAAGGAATCCTTCGGCAGCAGAATAAACAGCTGAAAACTCTACTGGATTCTTCATTCCGCTTGCCAGTTCCCATGAATAGGGATGATATGATATTGTATGAAGAGAGTGAGCGTCTCCAACATGAGGCTAAGAACCTCAAGTTTATGTAGAAGCATTTTTTTTTTTAAAAAAAAATATAAATATCTCTCTATATTTATGAACTCTGGTTTATCCTTTAAGAGATATTCGTAACATGCTTCATATCTATTTCTCTTCTAATCATACATATTCTATCTTCTGGTAAAGGTTTTGCGAATATAACTGCTAACTGATCATGTGTGTTTGTGAACTCTATTACTATATTGCTTTTCTGCACATGATCTCGAAGAAATTCAAGCCTAATGAAGACTAAAATCTCAAGCCTAGTATTTGGTGCATTTCCTAAGGACATGTGGATTTACAACCCAGAGACGTATTGCTCTGATACCACCCTGTGACGCCCCCAAATTCCGCTTGGGATTGAACGGACATTTGAAGCGTCGAGACATGCAACACAAGGTTACCTGCCCCCGTTCATGACATATAAGATGCAATGTTCCTAACATGCATCTAGCATTATGCAATATTCGCAGCGGATAATCTTTTTCTTTAGCAATACTATGCACCAAACTAAATATATCCCAAATACTTGAAATATAATTCATACATAAAGGCATACTAAAAAGCCGTGATCATCACACTAGTCCAAAATGGTTGTGATCAAAAGAATACTTGAGATACAACTCCAAAAGTACAAGTATTAACCTAAGTTAAATACTATACCATCATCAACATCGCACCGTGGCCTAGTCGACCGTATTCAGTTGGTCAGATTCCAATTCTCCTTTGGGTCCTGTAACAAGATCTACCATTCAGGGGGAATGGTAGTTGGGACTACCACAGTGAGATTTGATTACAAATCTCAGTAAGTTAACATAAAACTCACACACAGGTTAAAAATGCATGCATGGCAGTAAAAGCATAAATGCATAATTATAGTCATACATAAACATAGTATAACTTGACATATAGCATGACTTAACCAGAACTTAAGCGTGAACTGAACTTGACTTAACATGGCATGAACTTAAGCTTAAAACATAACATGAACAAACAACATAACATGAACGTGAAACATAACATGGACTTGAAATATAGCATGAACGTAAACCTGCATAACATAAATAAGAACTTGAAAATAACATAAACTTGAACATAACATGTACGTGAGTATAACATAACATGGACTTGATCTAAAACTTGACTTATCATGTATTTGATCTGAAACTGGACTTAACATAGACTTGGAATCTTATTCAATTGTCTTGATTAATAAGTGCGTTAATACGTACTCCACAGTTGTTGTGGTCCCACGTATTCAAGTAACATAAAACATAATACGTACTCCACAGTTGTTGTGGCCCCACGTATTCTACATGTCACAATTGCTGTGTCTCATGTAGTGTATGCTCCACAGTTGTTGTGGCCCCATGAATACACATAACATAAAATATAATACGTACTCCACAGTTGTTGTGGCCCCACGTATTCTACATGTCACAATTGCTGTGTCTCATGTAGTGTATGCTCCACAGTTGTTGTGGCCCCATACTTATGTAACATAAAATATAATACGTACTCCACAGTTGTTGTGGCCCCACGCATTATAAGTAACATAAATATAATACGTACTCCACAGTTGTTGTGGCCCCACGCATTATAAGTAACATAAATATTACGTACTAAGTGTGGCCCCACGATTAAACATAAGTACTCCACAGTTGTTGTGGCCCCACGCATTATAGTCTATATAAACGTACACATTTTGGCCACCATTATAATACATAATAACGTACTCCACAGTTGTTGTGGCCCCACGCATTATAAGTAACATAAATATAATACGTACTCCACAGTTGTTGTGGCCCCACGCATTATAAGTAACATAAAATAATACGTATCACAGTGTCCCACGTTTAGTACAATTAACGTACACAGTTGTTGTGGCCCCACGCATTATAAGTAACATAAAATATAATACGTACTCCACAGTTGTTGTGGCCCCACGCATTATAAGTAACATAAATATAATACGTACTCCACAGTTGTTGTGGCCCCACGCATTATAAGTAACATAAAATATAATACGTACTCCACAGTTGTTGTGGCCCCACGCATTATAAGTAACATAAATATAATACGTACTCCACAGTTGTTGTGGCCCCACGCATTATAAGTAACATAAGATATAATACGTACTCCACAGTTGTTGTGGCCCCACGCATTATAAGTAACATAAGATATAATACGTACTCCACAGTTGTTGTGGCCCCACGCATTATAAGTAACATAAATATAATACGTACTCCACAGTTGTTGTGGCCCCACGCATTATAAGTAACATAAATATAATACGTACTCCACAGTTGTTGTGGCCCCACGCATTATAAGTAACATAAATATAATACGTACTCCACAGTTGTTGTGGCCCCACGCATTATAAGTAACATAAATATAATACGTACTCCACAGTTGTTGTGGCCCCACGCATTATAAGTAACATAATATAATACGTACTCCACAGTTGTTGTGGCCCCACGCATTATAAGTAACATAAATATAATACGTACTCCACAGTTGTTGTGGCCCCACGCATTATACAGTAACATAAATATAATACGTACTCCACAGTTGTTGTGGCCCCACGCATTATACGTAACATAAATATAATACGTACTCCACAGTTGTTGTGGCCCCACGCATTATAGTAACATAAGATATAATACGTACTCCACAGTTGTTGTGGCCCCACGCATTATAGTAACATAAATATAATACGTACTCCACAGTTGTTGTGGCCCCACGCATTATAAATAACATAAGATATAATACGTACTCCACAGTTGTTGTGGCCCCATACTTTATGTAACATAAAATATAATACACACTCCACAGTTGTTGTGGC